>JAUYWH010000002.1:8561662-8754551 GCA_034779795.1 Ctenopoma multispine
TCCTCTCCTCTCCTCTCCTCTCCTCTCCTCTCCTCTCCTCTCCTCTCCTCTCCTCTCCTCTCTTCTCCTCTCCTCTCAGCATAGTCCTCCCCAGGCACTGAGCCAACAGTCCCTCTGTCTCTCTGTGGGTGACATCACTGGTTGGCACAAAGAAGCATGGAGAGAATAATTAGGTTTAGATGGTCGAAGTAACTGCGTGTATGTACGTTCAGTGTGCGCGTGGTGATGTAGAAAGGAATTTGTAAGGCTTTACTCCACACGAAGCACGTAGACATTACAATCAAAGTATTAACTGCAAGTTTTTATGCAGTGCAGGATATACAATTACCATTGCTGTTACTGAGCAGGTCTCTCAGTTTAAGCCACAAGATGCAATCAATACACAAAGATAAAAATAAAAGAACACATTAAAGAGAAATGAAAGAAAGACTTTGTGATTGGGTCTATAGTTAGCTGTGATGGTATGGGTGGGAAAGGGGCAGGGGGACCTGCTTTGATAACTCCCTATAGACTCCATACATGATCAACCCAGCAAAGCCCATCTGTCCATTGCGTTTTGTGCTATATGCACAACCTACAAGGGCAATGTCTTCACTTGTATAAAACACTTTGTCAACCTCTATTTAATGGCTTCTTTACAACAGACCCAGGCTTTGAATATTAACTGTGTGATCACTCTTGCCACACAAGGAGTTGCTCAGGAGCCCCCTATTAACACAGCCCAGCTCCTCTGCACTCCAGGCCTTTGTGCCCAACCATAGCTTGGTATACAGACTCTTGTGGTTTCTCATCAGCCATTCAAGGATACATTTGGTTTACTTTGCTTTACTGACATCACTGGAAGCTTTTGATTCATTTTACATATGAGGAGAGTCTAAACCACAGATCAAATAAGAGGAGTCTGATATTGCACAAAATATATTTAAAAAAAAGACATGCAAGAAATGAAGAAAGGAATTGATTTATTTATGTTGCTGTATGTCACTGTGTCATTGTGAGCATCCAGTGAAGTGCGACTGTAGTTCTGACTAGTGTAATGACCATACCAGCTGGGGCAGAAAGGCGGCTGAGGGTGGGAGAGTCTCGACTAGTACTTTTGCAGACCAATAACCCCCTTTATTGTGTCTCAGGAAATCCTAATTGGAGTCGGAAGTAGTTCTAGTGCCCAGATGTGCAAAGACAAACAGAGTCAACCAAACCCCCAAGGACAACGGACCATAAGCACTCCAGACTCCCTGCTGGGGGTTTAATTTAAATGCAGCACACACATATATATACACACACACACACACACACACATACAAAATATAGAGTACAAATACAAGGCCATCCCCTCGAACTCTGCATCCTTTGGTGGGAATTCATCACAACAGATACATGTGTACACATACACCAAATCCTAAAAGTGTTGGATCAGTACAAAGTATGGTAAACATAACAAAGTATCAGCTGTGCACATAAGATGATCTGTGAAAACAAAGTGAGGTACAGGGTTCACTTCTGCCTCTTGCCTTTCTGCCAATCAATTGAGTTCAGAGACCCTTTAGCCAGTGTTGCAGTGTTGTTGGAATTCATTTAAACAATTAACATACATAAATCTTAAAATCCTAAAAAGAGAAATAAAGAAGAAAAGGAAATGAAACCAGCCCCCCTAAAGTGAAAGCGTCTATAGAGTGTTTTCCTTTCTCCACAATTCTGACTCACAGCCCTCTCAACTTTCTGTCTCCCTAATGTTTGTATCATTGTCTAATAGCCTGTCTGTGAACCCCTAGAGTGTTGTTTTGCAGCTGTGTGTCTCTTTTACTATCTTGTATATCATGCACTATATGTGTGTGGGAGTGGATGTACTCCAAGTTCTGATGTATGGAGCAGTCATGTATGAGTTAATGTGTTTGTGTGTGTGAGAATTTGCAAAAAAAGAGGTCAAGATACTGAGAGTGTGTCTGTGTTGTCTGCCTCTTGCTGTCTCTCCTTATCAGGCTGGCGGTCTGACCAAAGCCAGAGATCCTTGTCATACCATTCTGGATAAATACACGTGATCTGAGTGCAGCTGGAAAACCAAAAGCGTTTTGAGGAAGCTGGATTAGATTTGGAATACCAGACCTACTATCCAAGTCCAGGATCATACCCAGGTGTATATGTATATCATGTTTACTCACGCACACATACGCTCAATTTGTGTTTTGTATCTCTGCAGACTCAAAGTCACACTGGCCTATTTACTCCACAGAATAATCAGAGGTTGACTAACACTAAATGCCTCAATAATTTCACACGGAATAGTTTTACAACCACTTTTACATGCTATATATATATATATATATATATGTAGCATCTGGGCAAAAAATCTATTGTATTGATTTCTTTACATTCAGATTTATTTCTGTAGTGTGAAAAATCTATTCCAGCAGTAGAAAAGGTACTGTGTAAAACATATGGCATCTGTGCATGTTTTATTGTCTGTATGTGGTGTGAGCACACATGATTATACAGTACGTGTGTAAGTTAGGGGAAGGAGGGAGCTAATAGCCTTCACCTTTACATAACCCTTGTGGGACTTCAAAGTGAGATTAAAAAGGAGAGATGGCGAAAGGCTAACACTTGCTGCATGGCTGCAACCACTCCACAGAAATAAGCACTGCGAGTTTCTTAAGAATTTCAGAGAAATGTCACAATTATGAGCCTTCACTTTTGATATTCTTTCATTATGTTTATCAAGCTCACTTTAACTTGAATGCATTGATTTTCACTCACTCTTACACACGTTTATGTACACATCTTACACATAAACACCCTCAGACACATTCATTTACTGAAGAATGGCTCAAGTGAAGCACAGGCTCGGGCACTCGCTGTTATGCAAAGGGGTGAGTGGCTGAGAGTGGACCTAACAACCAATCGCGGGTGTTTTGTCTCCATGCAATTGAACTGTCTTTAGTGAAACAAGTGAGGGATGCCAAATTAACTCCGTTCTAACGCTGGCAGAAGACAAGGAGTTGTGCAGGGTTGTTCAAGCCCGTTATGGACCAAAAAGTGGATGTCTCTCAACAGTGGCATTTCCTTGTATTCTGAGAAATGTACTGTGTTGTGAGAAGTGATTGAATAGAAAGTAAAGTTTCCTGAGAGACGTTTATTCTGGCACCGTTACAGTGTAATGTTCTACTGCACAGACGCAACAACAGTCAGATCTTTGGGGTCGCAACCCTCTAATTACTGCAGCCCCAGAAGTGATGACAACTGCCTGTCAGCATTGCCTGTGAGAGGGGTTACCTGAGCTGGACTGGGGAGCACCAGGTGACGTGGACCAGGAGTGTTCCAGCACCTTGGATGAAAGCTTGATGTTATGAGTCCACATCCCAGCACCTGGGTCATTTCAGCACCCTAGAGGGACTTCTAGCCTCTTGGCTTTCACCCATCAGGGCATTCTTGGTTCAGGGAGGAGACGTAGACATCATTTCCCATGTCTGATAACCATCTGTTCCCCCTTTCAGGTTCTCAATATCATGCTGTTCTTAGCTTGATCAAGGTCTTCTGCACCAATTACAGATTGGAGTCCTGCCCACTATGATGATTAGCCTGAAACAGAGACTTAACAAGCTGTCATATAGACCTGACTGTAAGCTCCCATCCCATGCACTCTTATGTGGACAGTGAAAACACTATTGTACAAACACTGTAGTATGTATCAAATGCATAATCTACAAGTTAAGTGTAAAAGATAAAGCCCAACAAACAAATACAAGGGTTATTGATTTTCTTCAGGATATAAAAACTTTTGTTTAATCTTTCTCAACTTCAAAAACATGCTGGTAATTCAGGCCCCCCCTCCCACCTCAAAACCCTAAATCCGCCCCTAGGCAAACTGGGAGGATACAATAAAAGGATATCAGAGTGCATTAGCGCGCCTGCGCGTTCCCTGATGAGCTGTGTGGAAGTTTCTCTGGAAGTTCAGTAAGACAAGAGGTTCGCTGCGTGTGGAGCGGTGCCAGTCAACGGGAAAAGTAGACACAGCAAACAACAACAACAAAAAAGTGTGTGAAGTGAGTATTTAACGAAGTTTTCTGTATGATTAAACCTGTGGCTCTTGTTTGTGGAAATAGCACGTTGGAGAAGTGGTCGTCAGTGGCAGGTAAGTGAAATAAAGAGGTTGTTCTGACACGAAAACTACTTGAGCAATGTTTTAATAATATTTGATAGAAGCATTACGTTTAATGATGAACAAAGATAAAAGTCACAGTGATAAACTGCCTGGTATACGGATAAATGTCAACGTTTGTCAAGTGATTTTGTAAACATACAAATCTTATTACATGATGGAGGCAGTTTTTGCAGCGCGCCCAAGCGGCGAACGGTGGAGCAGTTTGGTACTCAAGCGCATCCCTCAAACCTTTCCCAAAAGTGGTGATTCATACTAAGAACACGACATAGGCCAAGAGGATGTTGTTTTGGCAATTGCAAAGTCATGTCATGATTAAAGACTTTCCCCAGAACCAGACACCTAAAACCTATGACTCACTCTCGCATTACTAATCCTGTTTAAAACCTGCTGGCGCAAGTGTGTGCATCTGGATTTGAGAGTAACCCCCCACAGAACGAGCGAACAAAATTATACAGTCATAATTTCTGAACTAGCAGATTATCTACATTGCAGCTTTGTGGTTGGCTGTGCATCTTACCCTGGCTTTGGTGTCTCCAGATATATTCTAATTAGAAGGGAGAGGGCACATTGTGGAGGTGTGTATGCATGCAGTGAGGTGAAACTGAACAGGATGGGACAAGCTGTTCAAACATCTTAAGGGGGGAGGGAGGTGTGTGCTCCTTTTACCCAGCTTATACTTTCCCAAAAAACGCCTTGAACTTTCACAGCAAGTTTAACGGAAGGTTACATTTATAGCTCCAACTACTTGTTAGATCAGCCACTACACTGGAACCACAGTAATGAAGATAATGCTGATAGTGCTGAGATAATACAAGATCTCATTGTTTTTGTCTTCTAGACGGGAATTTACTGGACCTTTGAACTAGAGCTTACTGGAAACTGGAAAATACATCATTGACTGGCTGAACAGTGACTGTCCATGCATCACCCCTCCATCTAACAACCAGGCTGCCTTTATGCTCATCAGCCTGACTGTGACCGTCACAGAAACTTCTGCCTTTCATGGAAGACGGCCTACCCACACCAGCGCTGTCTCTGAAGCTGTGGAAGTGATAGCTATGGATACACACATGCTGCTAGTTGCCCCTTCGCCACCTTGCCTAGCACCTCCACCACCTCCGCCTCCCCCTCCTCTTCCACCTGCATCTGCCGCTCCTTTCAGTCGGACGGAGAGTGCTCGTCGGAGCCGCCTGAGGAAGCTGAATTGGGAACGTATTCCGAAAGAAAAGGTGGAGGGGAGGAAGAGTGTGTGGAGTGGGGCAGCCCCAGGCGAGGATGAGTTCCCCATTGACCTCCATTCTCTGGATGAGCTGTTTGGTCAGAAGGACAGTAAGCCTCAGGACAGAACAAGCACCCTGAGACGCCGGTCTGTTCTGCTGAGATGCAGATCCCCCCAGGACAGCTCAGAGGAGGTCAGACCATAGTCATGGCGGTAGTATTTCTCAGTTATACATTAAAATAGTGAGATTTCTTGGATTTTTCTCCCCCTCATTTGCGTAATATGCCCCATTTCAGATCTCCCTATTGGACTCAAAGCGCAGCATGAACATTGGAATATTTCTACGTCAGTTCAAGCTGTAAGTCTCATTATTCCTTACTAGAACAGAAAATATTTGGAAACTGTTTTTTATTGCTTATCTGTTTCAAACAACAGTTAAGTTGTAGATCTCGTCTACAACTCAACCAATCTGGTTCACTTGGTTTTCAGATTTTAGTCGGCTTATGTTGGTATGGTGTCACCATCATTCAAAACTAAAAGTAACTTTAAGAGCAGGAAACAGAAGTGTGTAGTGTGTAGCACGTCCATATGTCAAAGATGGATTGGTGTCTCTGTGTGTGCTGTTTGTGTCAGACGTGTGAAGTCTCATCAGGAGGGGGAATGTCTGGTGCTGGGGAGGGGAAAACGTATATAAGGGACAGGTGCTGGGGGAGGTTGCACCGGGAGCAGCTGGAGTGGAGGGGGTCCTCTAGGAGGGTGGTGGGTAAAAGGCTGGGTATAGCCTCAGGAGTCAGAGTTGACACCTGCTGATGCCCTTAAAGAATATCTAATGTTAAAACTGCCCCCTACAGAGAGACTCCCTGCTGGTGCCCTGTCATAGGGAGCTAACCTTAAAGCCTCTTTAGCATTTTTGCCTGGTGCAAACAAAGCTGCAGTTCTTATAATGAAGAGGGCTGTTTTTTAATCATAAAATAAATTACATCTAAATGTAATTGATATAGGAGATTGTTCTGGCAAAAAAGTCAGGTAAATGAAAAGAAAGTGCTGAGTTGCTTTATTGTCAGGCCTCCATGTGTGTGTGCCAAATGTTCTGAGACTCAGTTGTTCACCTCTCAACTGAAGAGCGGTTCTTTTTCTGAACTAGATTTGTCGAGACTTGTAGGGAAAGCCCTTATGTGAAAAGGACCTCTTCACAAACATTTGTCTCATTGGGAGCTTATTTGCACTGTGTTCTGAACTGAGACTAAGCTAGATGTGGGTGTAGTTTAAACGTGTATGGTGTCATATTGTCAGACATAAGCGTCTGAGTAGTAATTTCCGTGTTTTTTATTATGTAATAGCTCGATGTATTAACTATGTCACTCATTTTGCTTTCAGTTTAAGTCTTCGAGAAGGAATAAAAATGTTTAACTGTGTTTCCATTTTCAAAGGAGTACGTTTGAATAATTTATTCTCAGTCTACTGTGGATGTCTTCACAGTTGACCTTGATTTGTATCTGTCTTGTGTATCAAAGAGGTAGATATGAATGGGAATGCTGAGCTATGAATGAGGACAATGTGTTGGAGAACAAAAGTCACTAACAGTAGCATGCATATAATGGAGTATGAACATGTGTCGAAGGCTCTAAGATGAGGGGGAGGGGAAAAGGTAATGGAAAACTGCTGGAATAGAGGACAGATGTGTCAGTCAGAGGTCAAACAGGTCAGTCAGCTCAGTTTCTGTTCTTTCACCTTGACATAAGACCCTTCAGACATCTTATGTCTGTGTCTGGCTTATATTTGCCCAGCGGATATGCCGCCAATGTGGCGCCAACCAACACTCCTTCCCTGACACTTTGATAAGAAAAGGATACACTTCAATATTGTGTGAGGCAAAACAAAGGGCTGATATAGCTCATAACATGACTTTTCTTGGTGGGTGTTAAGACTGATGTCATACTAACGTGTTTTCCGCAGGCCTGCTAAAGAGATAGTTGAGGATATCAGGCAGGGTGCTGGGGACCGTTACGGAGCAGAGAAGCTTGCAGAGCTTTGCAAGTTGCTGCCTGACACTGAGGAGGTAAAGTGCCTTTTTTTTTTTTTTGGGTCAAACAAATGCAACAATGACACCCTCCTCCATTCTCCCCACTCATTCTCTTAATTATTATCTGGCGCTGGGTAGGATGCTAAAAAACTACACCATGTCGTATGATGTGTCCGTTTCCAGAAAAGATATTGAAATTTTCTATCAATTGTGCTCTTCAAATATTACTTAGCATTTGTTCTCTCATTAGGAGTCCCGCCTGAGGAGGTTCAGTGGGGAGCGGAGCTACCTTGGAGAGCCTGATCTTTTCATGCTGCTGTTGGTGGAAGTCCCCAGGTACACTCATCTTAATTAATTCTTCACTTCTTGGCTTAATGTTTGGCTTTAAAACTCTCTTTTTCCATGTTCTCTTTCTTGGGATACTCCCATGCTTCACTTTGAAGACATCGCTCATCCCTGTACATTCATCCATCCGTCCCTCTCTTTCTTTCCTCTTCTATTAAGCTTTCGCCTTCGTCTGGATGCCATGATCCTGCAACAAGAGTTTGACCCCGCTGTGACCTCTCTGTGTGTGGCAGCCAGATGTCTGAGGGAGGCGGCCAGAGGTAAAGTAATAGTTGTGCACCAGTATAAAGGAGGAATGCTGTTATTTAGAAGTTGTCTACTGTGGTGATGTTTGTGGTGCAAAATGCAAATGTTACAACATGGTGAGAATTAAGAATAATTTAAAGAAGAAAAAAACTGCAGTTATATTTTTGTGTAGGTTTTTTTTTCATCAGTCAGCATGAGTGTCCAATTCTTTAAAACAAAGTTTCTGACTTTATGACTTTGGTATCTGCTGCACATTGTTACTCATCATCATGCTTCAGCCTTGAGACTTAATATTGAATCTCTGTTTTACTCTCTCAGAACTGCTGAGTTGTCCTGAGTTACACTCCATCCTTCGTTTGGTGCTGAAAGCTGGGAACTACATGAATGCTGTGAGTGATTCATTTATTTTTTATCAGCCTGCCAAAGCAGAACTGGTCTTTATTATCTGTGTACTATATACCACTTGTTAGGGTCTGGGTGTGTATTCAGTGGGGTCACTCTGGCTGCTATTTAAAGCTGTCACGTGTTATATGTTTGTATACTTTTTTTCTGACCTTGTTCATGGTTTTTCAGGGTGGATATGCAGGAAATGCTGCTGGATTCCGAATTTCATCGCTGCTCAAGCTGGCTGACACCAAAGCCAATAAGCCAGGGATGAATCTGCTGCATTTTGTAGCTATGGTGAGAACTGAAGTTAAAATGTAGTAACAGAAGTTTCTTTGATATCCCACAGGTGCTGAAGTAAATGCTTATTAGATGCAGAACAGGAATAAAAATGTGTATTTGAACAGAGTGGAGATAGAAGTATAGCCTGCAACTATAGAAGTAAGGGAAAACTGCTCTTTAAACACCAGCCTTTTTTTTAAAACCTTCAAAAGACTGAAAATATGTTGGGTATATTAGTTTTACCACAGTCTTTGCAAAAATCAACAACAATTGTTTCTAAGCACAGAGTGTTTATAGAACAGTAGCTTCTAAAGGACCCTCAAGCCAGACTGCTTCATAGAGCATATGATTTAGTCAACATTACCAAATGACGTGTTGCTTCTTTTGAAACAATGGCTGGATAATCATTTGTGTTTGTCTCCACAGGAAGCTGTGAAAAAGGACCAGAGTTTACTGTCATTTCCCAGCCAACTAGGCCATGTTGGCTCCGCCTCCAGGTCAGTCTCTTCTCGAAACTCAGATCCCAGCTGATTCTACAGAGATTGAGTCTTAAGTGATATACAAGCCCTGTTTACTAATATCAATATACAGCCAAAACAAACATAATGTACATGAATTGTTACCGAAAAAAATGGGATTTAGCAATAATTAGCTGCCTTCAGAGTTGGGCACTGACAAACAAAGTTATGTTACACAGCTATTTCTATACAGTTCTGTATAAGTGTGTATTATACATCTCTTTTCTACTTCTCTGAAGGTTGTGTGAAGAGTCTGTGGTGGAGGACCTATCTAAGTTAAAAAGCAGAGTGGTTGCTCTTAAGGCAGACATCCAGACTGAGGCAGAGATTCAGCAGCACACACAACCGTTCTTGCAGGTATACAAAATCGCTAATTAAAAGGTTGACACACCAGCTAAGCCCTGATTCAAGGTTCCATTCATTGTTATGGAGAATAATAAATAGACACAAGAAGACAGGATTCATAAAAGATTTTTTTGTCTGTGACTAGGTGGCTGAGGAGCATCTGAAGAAGGCAGAGGACGAGGTGGAGGGCATGAGGATGTCGAGTCAGGCTCTGGTGGAGTTCTTCTGTGAGGATGACAGCACTTTCAAACTTGAAGAAGCCTGTGGGGTCATTCATTCGTTTTGCCTCCGCTTTCAGAAGGCTGTCCAGGTTAGGTGCTGGTGTCTGTCGATTAGTTTCTGTCTACTTATAGATCTGTCTATCTTGTTTTAAACTCACAACTAAGCATTAGTAGCAGATGGAAATATATTCTTTTTCTTTTCTCCAGGAGAATGCAGAGCGGGAACTGAAGGAACAGAAACGTCTGGCACGTCAGCGTGAGATGGGGGGAAAGCGTTGCTCTTTGGCCATTTGCACTGGACTGGATATGGGGCTCAGCCTTGCCAGAGAGCCTCAAAGTCAGAAGAACCAAGATGACCTGGAGAAACTCCTGGAGAAGAGTTTAAGCTACACTTGGAGTCGTCGTAGCCTTAGAAGCTCACATTCCCACAGACACTCCCACCACCTCCACACGGACACACATAACTCTTCCATGCTCAAGAGCTTTCCTGAGCTGGGAACCAGCCCAACATCGACCAGTTATCACTCCAACAGTTCGTCCGATCATGATAACACCACTGTACTTTGTAGTTCTCCAGAGACTGATGGCACATGTTCCCCCATTGATCAAGAACCTGCTCTGTGCAGAGGAATCAGTGCTCGACCCAGACAAACAAACCAGAGCATGGAAGCAGTTCAGGACTCGCACAGTACTACATTTAGTCATCCTCAGCATCAACGTGGATTAACATACAAGCAAGAAGGGCCTGACAACATTTCCTATCTGCTGCAGGGCCAGCTGAACGAAGCAGACATCTCAGTTGAACATGTGGTGTCAATGAACACAGATTCTTCATCCAGCCCCTGTAGAAATTCTGCTACCATACATACTGATACACCTACACTAAGTGTTGAAAGCCAGAACTCCACTCTTAGACATAGATTTGGCCTGCCAGTATCAGACAACAATTGCCCCCTTCAGAGTAAATGTGATGACACCACCATTAGTGAGCTTGTACCTCAGACTGTTCATACTCACAGAATACTTTCTCGTAGTGACACCATGGCTGGGCTGAGATCTGAGGGTCAGTCACAAGCACCTGTAAATGCTTCAGAGAAAGCCCATTCAAAACCACAGTCGAGTGCTGTGATAATGTTACCCGATGCTGCTCTAACAAAGCAGGAGAACACAGAAGTTGCATCCACACCTGTGGAAGAGAACTGGAGGCCCTCCAGTCAACCAGAGTTTAGCCAATCGCAGCCAGAGGAGTACTGTGATTTACCATGTCCTGAGCGAGAGATTGCAAAGCCATACTCCCGTGTTGGTGAAACCCTTGAGTGCCACACTCTGGTGAAAGGTCTCCGATCCTATGGCACCTTGTCACCCCCAACCTCTCCACTCATACGACCTGCACCTAGCCTTTGCTCCAAGTGGAGGAAAGAGAGGGAGGTTGACCTTCGAGAGGGTGCATCTCCCGGGTCTCCTACATCAAAGGAAGAGAGTCGAGCCATGAAGATCCCTGTACGTAGTGGAATAGGGGCCAAAAGAGGACTTGTATCACGTACCGGAACTTCTAACAGCATAGGTCTTCCCAGGGTCCGCTCCAAAACTGAGTCTTCAAATGGTGCCCCAGTCCCTACAAGTCCATCTGTTGCTCACCAGCTATCTAACTCCCGCAGCATATCTATGCGCTCCTCTCCTGTTGCTCGGCCAACTGCTGTTCAGGCAGAAGTGAAACGTAGTTTCAGTACACGGGAGAGAACTGTAAGTGAGACGCAGACTCAAGGCAAACTCGCTTTGACGCGCAGGTCATCAGACAGATCTGTACCAGAAAAGCTCTCTGATGGTACCCTGCCAGCTTTTATTAGAGGATCTCCTCTCCGTGTGACTAAACGACTGGCACCAAACTCTGATACTCAGGTTCCCTCCCAGCCTCGCACCGCTCACAGCCCATCTTCTGCCACAGCCAAGACCATACGCACAGCCGTCATAACTGCTGCTCGTAATAAATCTGCCAAGTCAACAAGCACGAGTCCCTCTCCTACTAACTCTAAAATCCCTACAGCTTCACGGATACCTGGTCTCAAAGTGCCTCGAGCCACTGCAGCTCAGCCACTGTGGAGGTGATGGAAGTACTGTGCAGTTTGTTCAATGTATTCATTCCTTTATGAATTTCAATATAATATATAGTGTGGGCATTTGTGAAAAGTGAGAGTCATCATTCAGTTTCTGGTCTGAATCTGCTCTTGTTCCACAAAGTTTTACTTTAATGTTATGATAAGTAGTTCAGAGTGCTTAGGTGAGACAAAGGCTGCACTACAAGTATTGGGGACATGTGTTACACCCACTGCTACAGTAGTAGACATTTAAATCCTACCTCTTTTTACATCTGTTTGTGTCCTTTGCAGGCAATAGGACATCGCAAAAACAACTTTGTTCATACTGTACGTAGAACAGTTTAACACCAGTTTCATGTTAGTAGAATGGAATCCACCATGTAAAAACTCTGTGTGACTAGAGTTGTGCTTTGTCATTTTGAGAACGGTTTCCTTCACTCTGCCATAAAAAAAGATTTTTTCTTTATAAGTTTTATTTTAGGATATTGTCCAAATGTTTTGAATACTGTGACCCTTCTGCTAAGTGATTACTAGGTTCTTACACCTGGCTGTTTTGCAGTCCAAATTTAATGCGGTACTCTATTGGACTTTTGTTCAAATGCCTTGTTATTCTGATGCACTTTAAAACCTAAAGAAGAAGTCGAGAGGAGATGATACTGTAATTTGTTTTATATCAAAATATAACTTTATTGAATAGCATTTGTTGTTATTCACTTTATTATGTGGATTTGTAAATAAGAGAAGATGAATAAAAACAGTGGTGTGAAGATCGATTAAATAGGTTTTCATTAATTAATCTGTATTAACGACATCCTCTCTTTAGTTTTGTATTCAGGTGAGGGCTTGCAGTCGCTTTCTTCATTCTTGTTCTTAAAGTGATGCTGGCTGTCCTGTCTCCTTGTCACCCTCAATTTTCTATTTCTCGCTTTTCGTCTGAACTCTCTTACTGCATCTCTTGACACAGTCACCCCAAATCCTGTCACAAGCTGTTGTCATGGAAATGCTGCAGACGTCCCAGGGAATCTCCTGGCATAATAGTGGGGTGTAAGGGTTGGGGTGCAGGGTTACTGTGGGTGGAGGGTCCCACTGGGAATTCTCTCTTTATAGACCACAGTGACGCCGGAACCTCTTGGGAAAGGCAATAAACTGGTGCCTCTTTGTGTTCTTGAGTGTCCAGTTGTCGGTCAACGCTGGCCTCTTAACCTGCCTCGGTGTATAGGTATGACATCATTAACGGGTCTCCAGGGCTGCAGGACCAAGTAGTCTAAAGTGATCACTTTTGTAGTTGCCTTTGTTGTGTCTATACTGCAATGATCTGAATTCACTGAGTAAAAATAATGACTTGTCTGAAGATGAATAAGCTGTTTGGGCTTTAAGATTAGTTCTGACCAACAAAGAAGAAAAAGACAGGAAACAGGATTGTTTATGGTCTGTTGGTATGTGGAGTAGGAGTATGATGCTCTGTCATGCTCAAGAAAAAAGGTAGAGCCAGGTGTGACCAGTGGGTCACATTCATAAAAAATGAAGTTGTATGATGTCTTTACATACCTGAAGAAAATAAAAGTTGGTTGAAGAAAGCATTTGCTAAACTCTTTAATTAGGGGCAAATGTTTTTGTGATAGTGGGGATGGTTTCTGGGGAAAGTTAACTTTGGTTGATCATTTTCTCATCTGTTACACGTTTTATTGTTACAGCTACCCAACAGTGTTAGGTTGTTGTGGTTAACATGAGCTCCTACAACATTAAATTGCTGTGCACATACATACATCATTAGAAATCTAAAATTAAATTCTGAAAGGCACAAGTACATTTTGTTTCCAATTACATTTAGTTTGTAATGATTTGTGATAAGTACATTTATGAATGCAGTCATTCTGGTGCTGTTTTTATCACCACACTTAAATACAAATATAAAAGATTGTTGTTACAGAGTTTTTTTTTATCTTTGTCTTTATTTATTTAATTATTTATTTTTTTGTTCTCTTTGGGTGCATGGAAGACGGGAAAACCATAGCGAAGCAAAACAGATTAACAACGCCATCTAGTGCCACGCAAAACAGCTTTCACAAAGTGAAACTACAAGTACCAGTTTCTTTTGTTTCCGTACGTCGGTTTTACGTAATGGACAGCTCCCCGGATGCGGCTGTGATTGACTATACCAGGCAAAAAGAGATCGAAAGCCAAGTGGCGGTAAGTCATAAAATCCTTCTAATTTCACGGTTACAGCTAGTTACTACATTTGAAACATATATTACAACAGAACATCAATTTTTGAGTAACCTCCGGGAAGTTATGGGTTCAAGAACAGGCATTTTAGGCAACTGGCTTGCAAATAAACTTTGAACTTGTTTGCTACCTAGCTAGCTTGTTAGCCACCAAATGCGCTAGTTCCTTAGCTTGATGCTAGTCAGTAGGGGAACGCCTAGTATCATAAGTGAACAGGTCGAAATAATAAACGCCTGGAAATTAGCGTTTCGCTTCTGATTAACTAGTCGGTCTTTGTTAAGGGACTAGTCATGTAACGTCTCCAGGTGTTGTTATTCAGCGGACAACTGAAAGCGTTAGCTAACGTTAACATATGTGTCGTTAATTACGTCCATGAGCTAACTGTGGCTGCGGTTAGCTTGTATGCTAACAAGGTGAAAAGCTTTTTTTCCGTAGACGCTGATATCGCAGTCATTATCCGGTAGATCTACATGTGTCTCTGAAGGTATAATAATCACGTCTCTGTTGCTGGTTGGTGAAGAAAGGCTTGGAGCAGCAGTACTATCTAAGTATGGAGAAATGTGATTAGAAATTAACCAGGTGCCTTTATCTGTCGTCAGGTGCTGCAGCCCCAGTGGTCGTAGGCAGGATGCAGACCATAAAGTGTGTGGTGGTGGGTGACGGGGCAGTGGGTAAAACCTGTCTACTCATCTCATATACCACTAATGCTTTCCCTGAAGAGTACATTCCCACAGTGTTTGACAACTATAGTGCTCAAATGAGTGTGGATGGTCGCACCGTTAGCCTTAACTTGTGGGACACAGCAGGCCAGGAGGAGTATGACCGTCTGCGCACTCTCTCCTATCCACAGACCAACGTCTTCATCATATGCTTTTCCATCGGCAGCCCCTCCTCCCATGCCAATGTCAGGCACAAGTGGCACCCCGAGGTGTCTCACCACTGCCCCAACGTGCCCATCCTGCTCGTGGGCACCAAGAAGGACCTGAGAAGTGATACAGAAACGGTGAAGAAGCTGAAGGAGCAGGGCCTGGCCCCTACCACCCAGCAGCAGGGCAACGGCCTGGCCAAGCAGATTGGAGCTGTGAAATACATGGAGTGTTCTGCTCTACTGCAGGATGGTGTCAGGGAGGTGTTTGCTGACGCTGTGAGAGCAGTGTTGTATCCTGTCACGAAAAAGAACACCAAGAAGTGCGTGCTGTTGTAATAAATGGTTTCCAGATTTGGACTGTGGAGGGAGATGATGGAGATCCACAGATGCAAAGGAAGGCTGAGGAACAAAGGTCGTCAACTGGCTGCATATGTAACACCTTCAGCAGTTCAGATGTTTTTAGCTCATCAGCTCCTTATTCATCTCCTGGAGGATTTCTCTCCGTTGCCATCATCACCAAAGTGACTATGCCAGAATGGAGGCAACAGACTGTATCTCCTCTATTTTTCTTACATTTTAACTTTTGATATTTACACATTTTTCCAATTTTACACCAGTTCTAGATTTGTAGCTTCTCTGCTTTGCCTTAAAAATGCTGATCATGGTTGTCACAAGCCATAATAACATCCAAACCAAACAACCAAGCTACCCTGTTTGACTGGAGAGAAGAGATCTGCCTTTGTTCAGGTAGAGAAATAATGACTACCTCACGCTCTCACATAGGTTGCATCTCACAAATCTCGAGCAACATTGCATTGTCTATTTAGATGTAATAAACAGCCAAGTGGAGGGTGTTTTAATTTCAAGCAGCTTGATTCCAGACGAGTTGTGATGAGTCACAGACAAATGCCAGTACCCTTTAACCGATATGCACAGATTAAAGTTAAACTCTTGAGCTGCAGTTCCCCTTGTGCTCAGTCTGGCATGTTTGAGCTATCTGGCAGGCTCCCTTTCCAGCCTCTCCTACTGCTCTTACCTCCATGCAAGGAAGAGTCAGTAGGCCTTTAAAGATAAGCCGGACCCATTAAAAGCAGCCGACCATTTGCCCTCTTCAGTAATAGAGGAGCAGGTGTTATAAGACCTGTGCCAAATGAACCCACACTGGTACTGGACTTGAGCTGACATTATCAGGAAGTCAGATTGTAGTACAGTTCCCCTCTGTCTAAACTGTCTTAACTCTTGAGGCTCACACTGAGTACCATAAAACATGTGTAAGAATTACTTTTTGACAGTGTGGGGTCAAAGAGTGTATTTTTCCTAATTATGTTAAATTTACTCTGTAAATGATTTTTTTCCTTCAAATGTTTTACCTTACAAGTGTGGTAATGGCCAAAGTTGAATATATATTTTGTAATAGCTTATGTTTATTTGATCAGTAAGATGTTTGAGTGTTGTGATACTCAGATTTGATAAACGAGTACTCCATACTTTCCATGTCAGCTACATCATTACCTTACAACTAAGTCAGCAGACTGTGATCACTGCATAACTGAGCATAGCATATAATACCAGAATATGTTTCAAATGGCTTGTGCTAGGCTATGTACTACTTTTTCTAAATTGTCTTCGTTTGGTGGGAAGACACCGTCATAACTGCCTTGTTAACTCTGAAACAGCAGTTTATCTACGATATAGAAGGAGCCTTTTAATTGGTCAGGTGCCTTACATAAACCAAAGACCATAGTAATGCTCCTTTTTTAAACCCAAAGATGATCATTACAGCACTGCTAAGTGCCATGAGACCCTTTAAATACAGCTCTAAGCAACTCTAGGTTTCATTTTTGTAATTTTTCAGAAGCTTTCTGCCTTAGTTCCTGCCAGTAAACACACTCCTCTTGCAGGCCTTTTTGTAAGTCACAGGTGCTAAACTGACATCTTGCATGGCAAGTGCATTTCTGAAACAGCACACTCGTGGCCTACAGCTCTTAACAGATTGTGGTTTACATCCCTGCATTGTATCGTGCAGTGCACGGCAAGGCACAAGCTCAACATGCACATACGGTTAGCAAGGGCTGCGTTGGTGGAAGGTGCCTTGTAACATCTGAGGATTTTTTTTAAACACTTCATAAAATGTTTTTTTATGTAATGACTGGTTGCTCATTTGTACTTATAGCAGCCAGTAATAACAGCAACCCTTTTACTATAGTAACTTTACTTACTCGAGTGGGGTATATAATAAGTCAAACTAGATTGTCACCTGTGTAAAGTCTAGAATAACCGAAGCGCAACACGAGCGGGAGGTTTTGTGTAACAGTGGTGCGGTTTGAGATCTGCCAAAAGATGTGTGAAGATTTCCCAGATCTGTGTGTGGAGAGTTGAATGTAAGTGCACAATATGTCAAACTGACAACTGTGGTGAGCTTGTTTTTTGCCATGTCCTGAATTCACTCAGATAATGCTGTTGAAGTGGAACATACACCTGTGGGCTCTTTGTTTCTGTGTCCCGGAGCTGTATGCTACCGTGTGCGTGGTACTACGCTTTTACACTGGGAACTTGATTTGTAGAAGTCTGTAATTGTTTTATATATAACAAAAGCATATTTGTATAAATGAACTAACAGTCAGATGATTTTAAATTATGCCAAATAAAATGGTGGTTAAAATCAAAAGTGATGATAAATGTATTTTTTTTTTTTCTTTTTTTTACTTCATGTTTTGTGATTTTTACAGAAGAACTCTATTTGAATAGTACATCACTGCACAGTCGTGTGAGAACAGAAAGAAGAAAGTCATACTGGGCTGTGTATTTACATGCTGCTACTTGTATTTTCAGCAAAGAAAACCACACCATGTCCTTTTAGCATACATACAGTAACACAGCTCTTTTTTTATACTGATGCTGTTTCCATTACCGTGTCCGAACACTAGATGGACACAGCCCTCTAGTACAGCTCCAAAATGAGTTCATTCTTCAAGGCCACTATTTTTTCTCTGTACATTTAGAGTTAATGGTCTATACCATCCAGTTTTTAGGGCCATCATTCAACTTAGCAGACACCCACAATTTCAATCAGTTGTTGAGGTTTAAAAAACTGTGCGCTGCTTACTCTGAAAAATTCCCTTGACCTTTATGGGTGGTGGCTCTGACAAATGACAGATGTGTTGAACTCCACCAAAGGCTCATTACAACATCACTGCAGCAACATTTAGAGCCCATTTCCTCTGCGGTCTGTCTCGAGATGTTATAGAACCAACACAATGCTGAATGTGTGTTTACAGCCTGTAAAACTTTTGTCACTGCCTCTGTTTGTGCTTGATTTATTATTTGAATGAACTCTGCCAAGTATGAATTGTAAAGGCACTGAGGAAAACGTGGCTTCGAGGCACAGCAGATTAGTGTGATGATTAAAAAGAAGTAGAAAGACAGAGTGATGTTGTCTGCAATACACTGAATCAAGGTAGATAGATTTACAACACTTATGTGAGTGGACTGTATATTTGTCAGTTTGTGATAAGTCTCTCTCACTTCCTTCCCTTTGTATATAGTGTTTAAATGAGACCTGGGCCCTGTTATGTGTATGATGTAAAGACTTGATTTGCATTAATATTTGACTTCTTTTTTCAAGTCAAAATCTGCAAAAGTATACACTGTATATGTATATTGAAAAATATGATGAAAAAAAAAACCCAGAAAACAAAAAATATGAGACGGCAACGTCAGTGTTTAAATTAGACTTGTGCAGAGATGTGTGCTGCATGTGGTGTAATGCTAAAAGGGTTAGGTCTGTAACAGCTAGGAGCCAGTTGATAAAAGTATTATTTTTAATTATTACCTCCTCCTTTTCCACCATCCCACCACAATTTGGCAGTCTCTAAATGCCAATACATATTATTGTATAAGTACACAATAAGCAAAAACAATGAGATTATTATGGTAATTTTTCAATTTAATGCTGAAGTGTGTCACAATATATTTCATCTAACAGGCAGCATAACATAGTGTAAAGCACAATAACAGCATTAACAGTGCAGTTATTGTACATAAAATTAGACTTTCATTCATGAGTCTGTAGCTTTCCTACACAACAACCGTCATGATTATGGTTTTAACTTTCTACCCCTGTTGCCTTTATCACGTCTGACTGCACGGCTCCAGATAACGTCATCTAGGATTAATAAATCAAACTGGATCCCCTAGTTATTACTCACTACTGCATTTATCTCTTTGTGACACCTGGCAGGGTTTACAGTGAGACAAATGTGAACATAAGTGTTTTTCATGCTGCATTGTCACTCAGTGAATGTTAGCAGGAGGTGAGATACAGTATTCTCTGTGTTACATCTCTGTCTATTGGATTGAAATGTGCAGCCAAGGCTAAGCCAACCAGCAGATACACATTCTGTGAGTCATCAGTGTGGAGCGAGTGGGAGTACTGGCCTCCGTCGGGACCTTGATCTCTGCTCTGTCTATCGCTCCTCAATCTCCCTGGTTCCTCTCCTCCCTCTCACTGTCCGTTTGATGATGTGGTGGGCAAAGCCAAAGGGGCGGAAAGCTCCCAGCACTATTCAGTCAAGGAACTGTAGATACTCCTCTTCTTCTCCTTGTCTAAAGATGAAAAAGCAAAAGGCCTTGATCTAACAGACAGCCTGCAGCTAGAGCGAGACTGAGAAAGCTCCAGTTCTGCATTCAGATAAAACTGTTCCAGCAGAAGGAGAAGGAAAATGAGACTGCAAAGGAACACGGGGAGGAGTGACGGCCGTCGGCTGTGTTTGTTACAAAATAGGAGCAAGTGTGGTGTTGAGACAGTGCTGGAAAGACAGCAAATGGGCACATTTAATGAAGGAGTAGAGGGGAATTCAGTCATGTTTAGAATGTAAATGGGGAGAAAAGAGACCATACGTTCATCTTGTGAGATCACATATAATGAGAAGTTTAAAAATAATAGTTTGAGAAAATGGGAAATATGCTTTCTTGCACTTAGAATAAAAACAGGGGAAACAGCTACGGTAGATTGGCTCTGTTTAAAACTAATAAGATTCACCTACCTGCACTATATCTTTATCTCCTGGCAAACTCGCTGTCGTTACAATCCAGTTTAGTTGAATTAGTGAGCTGTTTCCTAACCCTCGCACAGAGACACACTTGTTTCTCCCTGTTTACAGATGTTATAACAGTAGCTTTGTGTTTATTCTTGGCCAAAAATCTGATTTCCTTAAAGTGTCTTTCAATGAGACGTTCATTTAAATGTTTACATCAACATTCCCAACAGCTCTGGAAGCAGCCCAAGTGAAGATATGTAGACGCTGAACTATTAGGAGAGTGTAAAGAAAGAGGCGAACAGAGGAGCTGAAGAGAGGAAAAACAGACACCCAGGTCTTCTCAAGTATTAATTATGTTGGTTTGTAGCTTGGAGGTGGGAAACCACAGTAGTAACAGCACTGGGAACAGAAAGTCCTTAAGTGGCCTCTTCATATTCTTCCGAGAAAATAAATGCAGAATTAAACTGGGTTGATTAGATGTCCAGTGTTTTTTTTTGTACACCCACTGTTTATCCCTCTAAATCCACAAGAGGATGTTCACACACTGTCATTCACTGCTCTGTGTCACCACAGTGAGGAGAGGCCAGATGGCACGGGGTGCCTGAGCGAGTCAACTGTGACACTTATTTAGAAGCACACTCACACCATCACAGGGATGAGTGATAAAGTGAGAAAGGGGAAGAGGGGAAAAAGATCTTCGTGGGAGATGCTGTGGTTAGAGCTCAACAAGCTGAGTTTCAATTTTAAGGTTCTTCATTAAGATTGAATGGGACTCGTGACAGACCACACAGAGAGCCCTTCACCCTACCCAATTACCCGCTATAACTTTCATGCTCTGTCTGAGCTGTCATAACTGTAAAATGAATAGACAGCGTGAAACCCAGCACTATACAAACCACACACATTTCCACATTTTTGTCCTTTCGTCCTTTGTTTTGCTTTCTGTTGCGCGCCGGTGCCTGCCATCCCCAAGATCCGTCAGGAAGAGTGCAGAACCTTTTCACAAACCTGTCAATTCAGGCAGCGAGCCAAAAAGGTCACTCAGCAATCTAGATCACTCGTTACTGAACCCACCCGTATGCTGTCAGCTCTCAATAATGCGTCGGCCCAATTGAAATGCAACCTGATGGACATATAGGGCAACCAGGCACCCCTCGGAGTCCTGATGCTTCACTGAAACAACACACGCTGCCACTAAGAGAGAGCTGGTGTTGTCAGGACTGTGGCCTCCGTGTGTGGAGAGACAGAACATCCTGTGCTGCCTTGGTTAGTGGTCTCCTGCAGCGCTGCGTCTGCTTTGATCTCACTCATCTCGTCTTTGAGGAACAGATTTTACCATTAAGCTCACACTGGAGTAGGCATAGTGGTTTAACCAGGTGGGAACCAGGTGCTTTCTGGCGGAGAAGGGAGCTGTTTTGCTTCAGATGTGGACATTCTGTGTTCAAAGGAAATCTCTTTTCACTGAGGATTTCTGCTCTTTGAAATGCACATTCTGATCTCTCATTGGTTCAGTTTCATTTGTCAGGGTTTTGTTGTCATATGGGATGACACTGTTACAGCATTTCCAGGTGCTAAGCTGTGAAGGAAAGAGTCCTTGCGGTCCAACTGTTAATCCAGTTGTCTTTAGTGGCATGTGGGGAGAGGGGATTGGGTTCTGTGTGCGTGTGTGCGCATTTGTGTCTGAGGGTTATGGATTACTGAGAGGTCAGTCTCTGCAGCTGAGCCATGTCTGGACGGGGAACACGTCACTGGCGTGGAGATTGTTATGCTTGGCTCTCGATACATAAACCGTGTAGCTCGCTCTCAGTGCAGTGTTTGATTTTAATGAAAAGGACAAATTGAAATATGATCTGCTTATTAGAAAGTCAGTTTCCCCCTAATGACTAATATCTGATATTGGTCTTAGAGGAACAGCAGTTGGTTCTTCAGCTGTAACTATCACTAGTGTCTGCCTATGCTTCAGTTATGTAGCCAGTAAAAACTTACTCAGATAAAAGGGAAATACAACTCTCCCAGGGGTAGCTGCTTCTTTCAAAGTAAACAATGAGATGTTTTAACTCCTACTTTTAACTTCTCTTTTATTCTCTTTCCCTCTGTCCTTCTCTCTTTATTTCTGCCTCCAATAGATCCACAGAGAAATTATGAAAGACAGACATTTACTGTTGGCTCTGTTCAGTGTTTTTGTTTCTTGTCCTGATTTTTAACATGGAAACCCAAAGGACCGACACATGGGTGGATAGATATTTATATCATTCTTGTTAGAATCAGGATTCTTATTTTGAGCTGTAGAGTTCAATTTTGAGTTTCAGTGAAATAAGATATGGATGGGACAAAAATGAGTCAGTGTTTGGCTCACAGAAATATAAGTCATTGATAGGCCTACTTTGACAAAGATCATGTGATTTGATTGAAGCCTCCTGAACAGTTAATGGACCTTTTGGCAAAACTATTTTCTCAGATCAGTTATGAAACTCAACTATTAAGTTAACACAGACAAGACTCGGATATCCTCAAAAGAGAAAACAACAATTCACTTCCTCAGTTTCTTGCCCACTGACCAAACTCTGTCTGCTGCTGAAGATCAGGGGACCTTAACAAAAGCTCCAGAATAGTTTAAACAGAACTTGTGTTTGAATGTTTTTCAAGTTCTTACCAGGTAAAAGAAAAAGAGCTACAAAGAGCGTTTACTTGTAAAAAATATAAAGACAGTATTTGCCTCTTGCCAAAAGTACAGTATATCAAACATCTCACCTCAGTATGAAAACAAACTCAAATGCACATATGCATCAGTTCACAAAATGCACATCAATGGGAACCAGCTTTTCCAGCGTTGTTATCTTTGCCCAGAATTGACTAAGATCAGTCTAATGTGTGTGTCTTCTGTGTTCATTCTTGTGTCAAGCTGTGTGTAGACACGCACGTTTGAGCGCTCTAATGGATGGTTTGCTTTTATAACATCTGACAAACTGAGACTGACAGCTTTTTCTGTGACCATGGAAACGGGAAATTAGCCTGTTCACAGGCTACAGTAATCAGCAGGCTCACATGTAGACACTTGCATCCTGAAGCGCGTAAATGAAGAGCGGAGGAGGAGGAGAGATGGAGAAGAGATGGAGGAGAACACAGAGATGAGACATAACATTTCATATGTTGACATTTAGGTGTGCATGGCATCCCACATTCTCTCTGAAACAAGATGTATTACTGTCCTAAATGAATCCCTTGGAGGAAATCTTATCTCTAGCCCTAACTAAGCTGTTCATCCTTTCCAACAAAGTCTGCTTAACTTGATGAGAGAGATGTCACCTCCAGATGAGGTGTCTGCAGCTTAGTGTGCAGTACGGCTCCATCGATGGCTTGGGAAGCCAGCTGCGTGCAGTGATTGAAGCTAGCTTCCCCTGAGGCTCTGCACTAATCGCTAATAAAGTCTACCTCCTCCCCACCACTGAAACAATCGCCCAACAGAGTGTGTTTGACCCCTGCCTGCCTTCTCTATGTGGTCTTATAATGAAGGTCAGGATAACTTTATACACTCAATCACACACAGGGTTCCCCAAGCTAACTCAGCCATTGACAGTCATACGGTACAGACAAGATAATTACAGTAAAGAATCATGCATGAAACATTTAAGAGTGCTCACACACACACACACACATGCTATTCGTGCATGCATCACCGCACACAGATGTATATCCGCACAGAAGGTCAGCCACACAATTCACCTGACAGCGTTTCTGCGACCGCCTCCAGGGATCTTTTTCCACAGTTTTAATTTCACAGCCGAAGAGAAGAGACAACTCTGTCTAGTTGGCACAAAGCGCATTGGTAAATGAACAAGATTTGTACTGAATAAAACATCTAGTGAGAATCCCTAATGCCCACAGTGCTGAGCTGAATGTAAGGCTTTGAAGTAAAAAAAAGGATCAAAAAAGGAATCTATTAAAACTGTTTAAGTCAGTTTCACACCTTTTAAGACGGGCACTGTGACCTTTACTTTACAAGGCATTATTATTTATGAATGAGTGCGTTTTGTTTTTTTTTACTTCATAAATAAAGATGTCCTTTTGATTTTATTGTACTTTTGGACACTTTTGTGACAGCACGGAGATGACAGAGAGATGACGGAAGAGAGGAGGAATCACATGCAACAGAAGTGCCAACGACAACCAGCTCTGTTGCCATGACATTGTCAGCCTCTGAAACCCTGTTGCCACAGGACATCCTGGTTCGAGTGAACTGAACATAAACAAGGATATTAAATTAATATAACATAGCAATAACTACAAGCATCTTCTATTTTCAACGTTCTGTCAACACATCACGGTGTCACACTGCATATCTGTGATTCTGGCAGCTCTACGAGGCTGTACTTTCACGATTCGACGTGGACACATATGCTATTTCATCTGGCAGTCGAGTCTGCTATCAGACCTGACTGCCTGAAGATTCGACTGGACTCAACACTTGGCAGCAAATTGTTAAGGAGGCATGACTTAACGAACCATACAACAGAAGAGTCACTGCAGCCTAACCTACATTTACAGTTGCACCTTCTTGCAGCAGATTAAAGAAGAAAACTCTCATCAATTGTTATAATAATTATAAAATTTTTAAAGGGAACATGTGTGTTTTCATATTTTTAGATGTGCTTTCACTGTTTTGGTGAAGGATATCTATATTATACAATACAAAAGTAAGAAAATGTAAGCAGAAGGTGAGTAAAAGAAATGACACAAAAACAAAATGTTTTTTATCTGGAGGCTTTCCAGAGAGTCCCTGATACTTTGTCTAGTCCCTCCCAAAAATGTTCCAGCCAGTCCATCGACCAGTGTAGTTTATAAATGGACCACTGTCCACAGCCACCACCTCAGGTGAAGTTTTTCCACCACTCTGCTCAGGACAAGCACTAAGTATGGCAAAAAATATTTTTTGGTTATGAAGAAACATTCAATTTTGTTTTCCCAAAAAAGGCAATTTATGTTTTCTTGGAACAGCAACAGCATTACTCCAACAGTTTCATCTGTTGTTGGCACTGCACAGACGTCTCTTTTCACAACCTGCTCAGTATTGGTACAGACATGACTATATAAGTTTGCAAACCCAAATACTGAATGAAAACATGACTCCCAGTCTCAAGAGGCTTGGCAGAAGAGGAATAACAGATTAAGGTTCCCTGCAAACCTCGAAGGAACAACCATGCGTCGTCTTAAATTTCACTTCAGGTATCCCACTGGACAGTCTGGAAACAGACTCTTCAAATTAGTTTGAACTCTCGTAGTCCTCCTGCGTGTTTGAATTTGATTGTGAACTCAGATATTTGTGTAAGTGTGTCAATGAAAGTTATTGTTCTGTGTTCTTGTATTTTCCTCGTACGTCTGTTTCAATCAACCCTCTGGATCCATCATGGCCTCCATCAGACTTCCTGTCACTCACTGACTGTAATTATATGCTCAGCGTTGCCTCTCTCCAGTACCAAAATAGATTTGTGATTCACCAGCCCACACAGTGTCCACACATACACAGACATGCCCTCGCACACACATGCACTTAGCCTCATAAACAAACGTGCACACTCTCTAGTAATCAAGTCTGATGGAACAAAATTAATATCTAATTCACACCAGCCTTTGTTTTCAGCTGTGGGTTTATAAAGAAATGAGGAGGTCCAGGGGGAATTGACTCAGGAAAACCAATATTTAGTGTGGTGACATTGTCTGCTTGAGGTCAGGGAAGAAGGAATAGAGAGCTCAGGTCTGAATTGTCTTACTCGGGGGGCAACACTAACTAGATGAAGGGTAAAATGAAGAGTCTACCAAAACTTGCACATAATACCCTCACTGGATTTTATTATGGCGGGTCTTTAGTATGCTGAGGCCTCAGGTGTTTGGAGACACAGGAGATTCCAGTTTTAAACTTCCTGTCTGGCTTTCGATGACACACCGTTGATAGCCAGCCCCTTCCATTCCCCCTGCTAGTCTTCAATCAATAGCAGACGCAGCAGTGGAGGAAGAAGTATCGTGACTTCTCTCTGTTTCCCCTTCAAATCTAACTTACTATGCAGGGAAGGAAGACAACCCCTTCTTCCTTCGTCTTGCTGGAAAGATGAGCCCAAAGAATGCCTCAAGGCAAAATGTGTCTGCACTCTCCTGCCTGGCTGCCTCAGCAATAAACAGTTGTGGAGTTATGTGTGTATAGTTAGCCGCTGTGATTAGACAAGATAGACTGGTTTTAAGGTGAAAGATGACAAGATAAGAAGTTTAAAAACCCTCGTAGCTGTTAAACCAGCAGGTTTGACCTCAGTTTGAAACCTATAGAGGTATAACTTCACTTTCTCTAATGACAACACTGTCATGCTTCTAAAAAAAAAGGTCTAAATTTTGCAGTTGCAATGCTGATTCACTAAAAAGTGAAATATGGAAAACATTATGTTGAAATGTTGTGTAAGCATGTTAGCATGCTGATAGGCATATAGCTCGGAACCACTAGCACTGATACTGTGCTGTGCACTGTTAATCTTGTTTAACCACAGTGTACAGATTGTTCATAGATTTGACGATTCCTATTATAAAGATATTATCTATTGCAGCATATTTCAGTGGAAATTCAACACACATTTTCAACCTTGGTAAGTTGCATTTGATTTTGTTTATTATTATTTATTGTATTATTTTAAGGTATTTTTTATTTTTGGCAGTTTGTCCACGCCTCGTCCTCTTGCTCATGTTTAGACCGCTCTCTTGTTCTGTAGTTTAGTTTATGTTCTAGTCAGTTTTGTATGGAGGGATTATCTGTTTGGTCTTTGTCCCTTTTCAGTTTCCCTTATTGCCATGCCTTGTATTAAAATCCCTTTTTATCTTACCCTTCTCTGTCCTGTCATACACTTGGGTCGACCATTTTATAAAACCCTGGCACCAGCAGCCATTCAACATGAACACCTTACAACGATTATTGTCTAGTTTTAAACTAATCACTTTGTCTCTTCCTCTATCTGCCTTAACACCCACATTTTACTACTTTCCATCTCCTTCCGCTCTTTTTGCCACAGAGATCACTGGCCACACATCTGGATGGAGTGAGCTACCTTTGACAGCCATGATAGGGAGTGGAAGTGAACCATCACTTGTGATGAGGTGCTGGGACATAAACTACGGTCAGTGTGAGCGAGGAAGGGCAGGACAAGGCAGGGTCCAGCCCATCAGAGATCATGCTGTAGGTCAGGATTAAGAGGTGTGGCAGGACACATAAACAATGTGGTATTAGTGGGAGACAGGTGTTACAGGAGGCTTAGTAACAGACTGAAGTCTGGCTACATGAGTGTGTATTTGTGTGTGTTAAACACAGGAAATAGATGACATAGGGACCCCTCCCAGGCGAGCATTTAAGGGCAAAAGCGGTTGGTGTTATTGTGTGGATATGTCAGAGTCTTCAGGACCTGCTGTGATGGGACTGATAATGAGAGGAGCTCTAGTTTGTAGGTGTTTGTTTAGTGGGCACCAGGAAGTATCTAATTAATGCCATCCCAGAGGCCCTGGTGGGCCCTGACCTTCTGTTCAAAGCCCCAGGCTGCCTCCACTGCCTCACCCTGCCTGGGCCGCCATCAGTGAGGCTTGAATTATTGATAAGACTGGGAGGAGAAGCAGGGAGAAACTGGGGTATAGATCAGGATTTCTTCATTGGCTGTGCATGTGTGTGGGTTTGGATGTGTGCACGAAAATGACCACACAGGAAGTTGAACAATCTATAAATGGAGGGTTACATGAGACTAACTCCAGGGGCAGGCATCTTTCAGGCCTATAGGGAAAGGAGCATCCAAAATAATGTGCATTCTCGAGCAACTGGGGTTAAAGATGATGGGAGAGAGAAGACTGGAGGTCAAGGAGGGCAACATGAGTCTAATGTGTGAGTTCAGAGACATACTGTACAGTAAATGAATACTGATAGAGAAAAAAAAAAAGGTGTCCAAACATTTAGCAATGTGACTGTGTGAACTGCAGCACATTGTGCCTCCACATGAGTGGGAAGGAGGACAGAGGAAGGAACGCAGCAACTCCCAAATCACGCTGATGCTTTTCCCAAATGCTCCAATGTTATTTTGTCACAGCTGGGGTCCGCTCACAGGAAACAGATGGAGGTAATAAATCTGGGAGCTAGTTGGACGCTGTGGTCCCATTGGGTCAGCAAGCAGGCACAGTCCATCCCAACCCTGACACACATAAAGCCCGCTGAGGATGGAGTAGGGCATGAATGGCGGGCAGACAAGGTGACTGTTGGGGCAGGGATTCAATCAGGAAGAAACAGGCTTAAACATGGTTTAAGAATCGTTCATGACTGGACTCCAGAAGTAATACAAAGGGACTTTAATATATCAACTATATTAACTGTGAAGACATGGAGAACAGGCACTGGAAACATTGATCAGAGCAGCTCAAAAGTTGCAAACACACTGATAAATCCAAACAATGCACTTGATGACTCTCAGTATGTAGTTTGATTTTTTGAGGCTAATTTACTCATTTTTATGCTAAGCTAACCTAAATTTGCATCTAGATTCATAAAGTTTTTAATGGACAGACTTGTCTAACATTTGCCAAAAAAGCAAATCAAAACATTTTCCAAAAAATGTTTTTAACTAAATCAACCCCACCTTCAGAAAACTTTGCAGATATAATTTATATTCTGCTCCAAAGAAGTCAGATGCAATGATAATTTCACTCTAATAAACAACGCTGTCATTGCCTGAGTTACCTTGAAATCACACTGATTGCATGAAATCTCTCCAGACTAAAAACCTGAGCACTTTTGCATACATTTGAAAGACTAATTAGCCTTTGGTGCTCTTGCTTTTATTCTCTTCTTTTTTTAATCTCAACCCACCCTTACACCTACGCTCTTTTTTTGCTAAGTCATTAACAGCAAATCTCCTGTGGGAACTGAAGCTACCTGCATTGAACAAAACAAATACTAACTTGTTTCATGCATCAGCCATTTGTGCCCCTGGGACCTCCAGAGTATCAAGCCAAGAGATGACTGCTCTTGTATTTTGAATTATGTGTGTACACTTTTCATTCTCCTGTCCAGACAGGAGACAGATGCCGTCAATAAATAATATCTAATATATATATGCATATATATATATATGGTATGTGTGTGTGTGTATATATATTTATATATATATATATATATATATATATTTTTTTTTTTTTTTTTTTTGCAAAGCTGCGCCTTTTCAGTCATGGAGCATCAAGTCAGGGAAGGAAAAAGAGATGGACCGTAGTCAGCTGTTCATCCACATCACGCACTATCCACTAAATAAAGAAACATTAACTTGGCATGAAGGGAGGAACTCTGCCACCTCAGTGAGAGATCAGGAGCAATCAGATCCCATTAGCATTACATGTCGCTAACTCACTGTGCACACATGCACACATAAACACACACACACACACATATAAATATAGCAGTGTGGCCAGGATGCTGTCTTTCTTTTAATTTAATAAACAGAGCGCTTGTGTTTACATATAAAAGCTTTTACCCCGTCCAAAGCAATTCTTTTCTATCTCAGGCAACCTGTGGCCTTCTTTTGTTTGTCAAAGGGAAAGGCAATTTCAGTATATATTCCCGTCCCTGAATATGTAAACATCCACAAACACGTGGCTCTTACATCCTGTTTTTGACTCCTTCTCTCTCCCCTATGGGGATTAGAGGCGCTAATGTTGTCTGATCTCTGATTCAAGGTTTGAGCTGCAGCCTGCAGTAAAAGAAAGAAAGAGGCAGAGAGGTGAGAGGAATGCAGCAGAGAAGCACATACAGGAAATAATGTGATGACAGAGATAACAGAGATGTTGGAGTGGGTTTTGAGCTTTTGCAGAAGCAACAGCCGCACCAGCCAACAAGCTCGATGTGACAGTCTGCATTTTGTCTTCCCTGACAGAACAAGAGTGATGGCTGATTTGATCCAGCACAGGATCTGACATATTCTCAGTTCCGAGCCGAGCACTCAACACATCCCTACTGGCACGCAAAAGCCCCCAAACATGCCGGTGTTCGTAAGCAAAGATAGAACTGCAGAGCGCTTGAAACAAAAGTCCTACAAAGCCACCTGTCAAGTATTGAATGTGATGTGATGCGATTATAAATTGTTCCATTAACTCTGTTGTACTCAGGGGTAGAAGCAGAAAGATTTTCTTGACTCAAGTCAAAGCTGCATGAGGAAAAAATTCCATCCATCTGTATGGGAATTTTATTGCAGCATGTTCACATCGCACAATGTTTTGCTAACACCCCACTTGTGATAAAGTAAATGTTATCACTGCAGAAAATGGGCTGGTATGCATGTTCCTATGGAAGAGGGCTCTGAAGCAGAAATCCACAGTTAAACAGTGTAAAGGGCCTCTGAGGGCTGTGTAAACAGTGGAGAGGTGCCTCACCCTGTGGTTAGATTTGTGAGCTGCTTTCACCTTCTGTTTGTCTCCCGGTCGACTAAAAGCATGAACTGTTCTACTCTTTAAGATTTAGTCCAATAAACTGTACGTAGTCCACTTGTGCGATCCATTTTTACAGCTGGGTCTAGGAAGGCCACTGTGACCGCATGATCAATAAAATCGTGAAATTTGGTACAGGCGTCCATGGTGCCCCATTGCCTGGAGTGCATATTGCCCCGGTGTGTCTGTATGCTCCTGATCAGTCGGCAGATGGTGTTCGGGGGATCTCCTTCCAGAGCTGAATTAGGACATCAGTTAGCTCCTGGACAGTCTGTGGTGGGGCTTGGTGATGTCAGATGCACCAGTACATAATGTCTCATAGGTGCTCAGTTGGATTTGTTTCTGAGGAACATGAGGGCCAGTCAGTGGCATCAATGCCTTTTATATAAAGGAAAACTCTACACACTACACACTGGCTACACAAGGCTGGGCATTATCTTGCACTAGAAGCAAGTACGGTCTGCACCAGAATAGGGTTTAAAAAGCACTTTGAGGATTTCATGTCTGTTATCAACTGTGGGAAATTACTATTGTTCTGGACAAAGCAGATATTCTAACTGACTAGTTAAAAAAACATATAGTATGTAGTACTGGCCTCAGTTGTGTCTGTTGATAGGATGAAACTTAGTGATCGATTTTGTCTAGCGCCACCACCAGGTCAAAGTTTTCACCAATCCTGTGAAATACCTTCAAGTCTGGGTATAGTCCCGGTGACTTTGGTGATCTCATTAATCTTTCCTGTAGCTTCATCACCATTATGTGAAAAAATGTTTTGATTTATGACCTCAGCTGTACATTGTTTTAAAGAGAGTAATATTCCTAATTTTACTTTAGTAAAAGATCTGAATGCCTTTCATCAGCAGTATGTACAGAATGTTAGCATGTGATTCATCTGTGGGTTGATGTTTCAGCACCATTAATCTGATTAATTTGATCTTGAATCTTTTTTTTTCTTCAAGGAACTGAGGGTGCATTCTGTTCATGTGGATGCACTTAATCATAACAACATCATTTTCACTTTAACAGCATCCAAGAGACTCGTTTTATGTCTAATCATAAGAGTTAAAGCTGTTCTGATACAAATAAAAATCCCATGGTCGAAACGAGCCAGCTCTTCTGCTCATATACTGAGACACACAACCTGTGGGCATCTTAATTTTCTATTATCAGCAGCATCTGCCTCATAAAGAATCAAATTGGGCTGCTGATGCATACACAGCTGATCCCTCACCTTGGGATTTGAACCAAAGAAAAATTGTGAGCCACAGATTTAGTCTGGGTAGTGTTTATCCACTAATCTGTTTGGATTACTAAATGGTGCACAGAGAATATTGTTTAGATACGGTTCCCTGTTGTGTAGAGAGAGCTCACAATAAGATATGTCTGCATGCTCTGCCTGTGCCAGCCATACAGAGGAGTAAAAAAAAGAAAAATGACTTTGAGCTGATCCAGTGGCTATAATGTAACATTTGGTAGCTTTTTATTTAAACCCTAGATGTTCAAAGAGTTTTAACTAAGAAGGAATAAATCAAAATGCAGCGTGTTTAAGCTACAGTACATCTCAATGAGAAAATAATTCATTTATTTATTCTGTGGTTTTACTCTTCAGAAAAGCCAACATACTTTTAAAGGGAAGGTAAAGTGTAATAATTTCTTCCGTGCTACGTGATATAAATACATAGTCTACATTATAGTAATTAGTGTGACATTGTAAGACTGAGCAGCACATATTTAATAACTGGGTTTCATACATTTTAGCTATTGTTCGCACTGATGTTGTTAAGGAACACTTGACTGCAGGACTATATTCAGCTTTTCCACATTATAGTGTTCCCTCACTAAAGGACTGTCACTGCTTCATGAACAACACCCTTCTGAGCATGTTGTGATAGTAGAAGAGGAAGTGTCCTGTTCCTGCTCTCCTGTCTCTGCACCCCGCTCTTATTTTAGCCCAGTGTGTGTCCAGCACATGTGGCAGCACAAACATCTTTTCCTGTTTTGACTTTTTCTGTCTCTTCTCTTTCCTCTTGAGAGCTGCTCATCTGCTCAGTGTTTGTCTTTAAGCGTCTGCATGTGAGATGTTGGATTTGCTGGCGGGAGCTGGCGAGTGTCACCTGAAGATAGAAACGTGGAGGGGTTGCTATTGATGTCCTCCACGAGCTGGTACACGTGCATAAAAGATTTAGGGAGAGAGAGAAAAGGCCGAATGACCAGATGTGTTCATTGTAGCTCACTGGAGCAGAAACTCTTGTCCTAGAGTTAATCAGTTTCTCTGAGCCTGCTGTTCTAACCTCCAATCTGGTCAAACCAGGCAGAGGCCATCCTCCTCAATTCAGCCTGTCTCTGGGAGACTTTTGTCTTCTCTAGGTTTTAGACAAGCTCTGCAATTATCTGCATATTTACTATTTCAATAGGTGTCAAATTGTCTTCTCAACTTTTTGAACACACCTTTAACTATAGTGGAATTTAGAGACACTGAATATAAACAATCTGTTGGTTAGGACTCTTAAGATTCTAAATGTGATTTTTGTGAATATCGACATCCGCTTCCCCAAGATGGTTTACTTCTGTTGGCAGCTTGCATTTGTTCGCCTGTGGACATGCTGGTGTGAAGCAGAAAACCTGCAAATGTCTCCACTCTTCCTGCTAATTTATGATTTCCTGCTGAAAATCGTCCTGATGAAATGTTTCCTTTTAAAAGACTAAACATCTGAGCCTTTCTGCGACCCCTCTGCCAGGGTTCAGAGAGTATAGTAGCAACAGCCACGTGAAGGCGTGCATGTGTGTACTGTATACTTGTGAACTGATTCAGCATTGCTGGCAGTGCAGTGTGGTGCTGTGATGAATCACAGTAATTTGCAAAGCCTGCAGAGGAGGCGATACCACAGACTATTAAAGACAGCAGAGCTGCATTGATTACCATAGCAGGTAATTGCTTGGTGAAGATAAAATCAGTGCTAATTCTAGGATGTTGTCAGGTTTTGAAACAAGGAAAAACTTTTGATCTTCCCAGCGGGTATGTAAAAGCCTGGCCGTGCCAAAAGAGATAAGCGGAAGTGGACCAAATCAATTCTTGCAGTGGGTTAATTGCTCTTCTGTGCATGCCTAGCACATTTTAAGAGTGAGGGGGGTTGTTTTTATATTGATTTACTGCACAGGGAAGATTTTAATTTCCCCAAACCTCTCTGGCAGTGCTGACAGTCTGAGGTTAGGAAATCCAATTACCTAGACTCGTCCCAAAACTCGGCTAAAACCACAGGAGAACTGTGATACTGAAATGACTGACATGATTCAGAGGGCCTTTTCAACATTTGAATGACTTGAGATAAGAATCAATAGATCAAGATCACTATTCACTGAGATAATGAAGAGGTTCGGTTCAGGAAGGCTTGTATGCTGTGTCCTTTTCCAGACTTTGTCCTGGAAAATATGTGGTGTGAAAAGCCTGACACATGCTACGGCTCACTGCAGAGGCTTTGCAGAGACGTACAATGTTGCAGCACTGTGGTATGTAACAAACCAGAATCTAATGTAAATCATTTTTGAGTTTACACCATGGTTACACTAGAAGGACAAAACTAAATATGTTTTGAATAAAATTATTTTTTGATTGACACATTTTCATGCTAAACAGATGCTGTATAGAGGAAGCCAGAGAGGAAACTAGGGAAAGTGGAATAATATTGGACAGGGGTGTGAAGGATATGACAACAGTTCAATATCTTGTCTCTGATGCATCTGCATAAGAAGTGCGTTGTGTGCAAGTATTTTCCCCATCCAGCATAAGCTCAAAAAGCAAAACACTAAGCAGGTTCTTCAAAATCTATTTCTAGTTTTGCAGAAACTAGTTTTATTTAGTGTGAAACTTGCAGTAATGTTCCATCATCACAGTTTGACGGAGGTCTATACAATAAAATTCTAGTATTATAGTATGTAACTGGGACAAAAGACTGATTAATAAAATAAATCCTATAATCATAATCAATCATGAATTAAACAACACCATCTGTTTTTCAGTATGAAAACAGCAGAAATTACAAAAATGGCCCTGATTCAGCGAACACAGTTGACTACACACGGAGCGTCATTTCATTTAAACAATGTGAGCACAATGTAAAGTAGGCCAATTAGGATTTAAAGTGCCAAAATAAAAAAATAAAAAGATTATATAATAAAAGGTTCACTTTAGCGGACTACATATCTAGAGCTCAGTTGCTGGTGTTTGTAATGATGCTTTTGAGGCTCAGGTTTTGCATAAACAATGACAATACCCTAGTTTTATAATGCCGTTCTGAGAATATGTGGTGGGTAACAGGCTGGAATTAACATTTTGCTCTTTGTCCTTTCTATTAACTTATTAATTCAGACTTCAATTAATTGCTCGCGTTCAGCAGGAGTGTTTCAGAGCAACAGACTCTGATTAAATCTCAATAACCTCAGCATATTCTGTAGGTGGTGTTTTTTAAATTGAATTTTGTCTGTATTTTGTAATAGCCATGGCTGCAGGGAAGACCACACTCTACGCTCACCTTGATGTGTTGTAGACAGAGACAGAGCCACAGGCCATAATAGAGACTTCAGAAGACTCTGGGAGAGGAATACAGCAGTGTGATGATCACTTCAAAGCCATCACAGGGCCGATACATAATGTATGACACAAAAGCAGTCCGCTCCAAAGTGTATTGTTCTTCCCTCCCAATTAATTTAGAGTTAATTATTCCTTAGACACTTTAATAAGGCGAGAGGCAACCGTAGAGAGGCAGTTACTACTGCTGGAATTAGAAAATACATTCACAAGCAAAACCATCATCATATGCCAGTCACTCAGACCTGCTATGCAATTTTGTCGGTCTTATTTTTCCTGCAGGGTTACTGTGTGTGTGTTGTACAGTAGGTGTGTGGACTCAAAACAGAGGTCCATTTATGGATTGATGATGTTTCAGTGTGGGATTAGCTCACGCGTTGTAACTTTAGCAATGGTTAATATGGACGCCCATCATGACATCACACATTGTATATGACTTTTTTCAAACTGTGACTCACTCTGTGCAACAAATTACTTAACTTCATAAAAACAAGGCATGTATCCCTATAAGCATCTTTGAAATTATTACGCTTGCGATTGTCATTTAGACACCCACCACTTACAGAGTAACATTTGCATTAATGTTCATTTGGGCATTTTGCCTTTATTTGCTAGTATTAGTAGAGAGGCAGACGGGAAACATGAGAGAAGAAAGACGATGGGACATATAACAAACGTCCTCAACTAGACTCAAACTGCAGTTGTTACCTGGTGTGCACTGCAGCCATTTGGCTTTTTGGGCACTGCGACATTTACATTAATTTAGTTAGAGAGAGAAGAAGAGTGAGAGAAACCCCAAAAATAGAGCTTTTTTAAAAAGGAAGAAGAAAGAAAGATGCTAATGATGAACTCCTGAGTCAGGTAGTAATTCTCTGTGGGTTCATCACGTTGATCCCTTTGAGGGACCCCTTTCACATTGACATTGTTGATATAAAAATGTGCTTTATAGCAATGCCAAACTTTGATAAAAGACTTAATAAAGTTTATTATGTGAGTGGCTGTTTTAGTTTTAAGGACATGTTTTGAGGTATGAACTTAGAGTGTTGCTGTTTTCTGACTGGCAGCTTGCCACAAAGAAAACAGCATCACTAATGCATCCGAACCATTTAGATGCAAGCAGAAAGGAAGCCAATGTTGTTCCTGTGTTGTTGTTTTTTCCAGCAGTGGGACTTGAATGAGCTTTGTTGTTGCCGCAGTGTTTGTTGCTCAAGAGTCAGCGAAGCCTCATGGGAGACTCATTGACAAGACACACATACACACAGTGCATAGGGACTGATGATGATGTACGGCCTCTGAGTGTTGATGAGCCTCCTCAGCAGTACACGATGCCAGGAGAGTGCAGTGACTCAGGCTGACACAGTGGGAGTGTACGGCCAAGAAAACTACTGCTCCCAGTGCACCGCAACTCAACATCTACTACAAACAGTACTGCAGCATTTGGAACTGAGGATCCAAAGACTTTTTGGCCCTGTGGTTCAGGATAATATTTGCTAATACGGTGCGTCTACTGCTTTCATGCAGGAATGTTGAACATTTGCAAAAGTGAGTGCTTATTGGATTATCTCTCCGTTCTCCAAAAGTGGCTCTTTTTCTATGCTAAACCTGGAACTATCACCTCAGGGTGTGGAGGTGAAAAGATCAAATAAAACAGTAGTTTTAATGACAGTAAGTAATGACAGCACTCTCTGTATGACAAAGTTTCAAAGTCGCTCACGTTTTAATTGAAATAATTTTAATAAAATTGTAATAAAGTCACTCTTACACACGTTAGATTTTCTTTAGACAATAACATCAGTAGCCAATGTGCTACTATACAGCAGTTACAGACATCATTTTCACCATTGTTTGTCTCTGAAATATTTGGGTTAAGCAGTCCAAGGCGACATAAAAAATGCATGAAGTCTGCCTTTGGGTAGACATAATGTGACTTTAAACATTAAAGTCAGTAAATGGAACTGTCCAGAATTTTTATATTTTTTCATGTTTCTGTTTTTTTCACAAATCATTTCATAACATAGGAAGCGAGTTTTCAATGAAGGAAAACATTCTTCTCCAGTCATGTGGGATGTTATTAGGTACAGGTGACAACACAGCGCTGTTGTTTGGCACAGATGCATTTTATTGGTAAAGATCTTGTCATCTGAGGTTGGTTTACTGCTGTAAATAAAAACTTCAGAACAGAATTTACTTTTCAACAAAGTCATTAAAATGTATTTTTCAAAATGTTCTTATTCCCATAAGTTTGTGTCATGTATTTTGCATGAGTATTTTTATGTACAATGCAAGCAAATGTTACGGCATAAAGGGAAAATCCACTCATTAGGCAGTCATGAAACAGAATTGTTTGTGTGGTAGCTGAATGAAAGACTGCAGCTAACAAGGGACTTGTGATGAGGCAGATGAGGTTTAACAGTCTTAAAAATATCATTAAAGGTGAAGTCATGTCACGCAGGATTAAGGGCTAATTGGTATTTAAAAGGCAGCTTTCTTGATGGATGTCAAGAGCCTTTTCCCCTGCTAGTAATATGTGCTATAAAGATGTTTTAAGCACAGTTAACAGCTTTGAAGAGGTCAAGGCTTAGCAATTAATATTATGTTTAATAACAAAATACACTCTAAATAATACTGGAATATCGTGCATGTTGATTTTGCACAGATTATCAAAAAATGTCATTCTACATTATCTATATCACTAACATCAGTGAGCAAAGCTTCTGTCCCATACTGTCAGATGTACTGTATGTTTTATAATAATACTACTTCATATTCTACTCAGTAATATCACAACAAACTTCTGGAGCACAGTGCTTTGCCTTATGTGCGATCGCTTCGGTTCACATTTCACACCAGTATTCCCTTGAATTGCCATTGCGTTGTTCATAACACATCCACAGGTACCGAACCGGTCGGCAGCAAAGACCAGAAGACTACAGTGCTGCTGACTAAACTAATGTCAAGCTTCATTCTCTGCCCCCTCGTCTCTGTGTAGACAGTAAATAGCCTTAAAGGTAATATGGCAGCAGTGCACTCTTTGCTATAAATAAAAATGCATGTATCTGCAAAAAACAGGGAATAATATGGAACACATTGCTGTAATTTGCACAGAGGAAAGAATTTGAAGTAGTACGAGCAACAAAGAATCATGGGACACCTGTCTATGTGATGTGGCTAAATGATGATGTTGCTGTAATAAATCTTTAATGCCTGGTTATACCATTTATTCTGAGCTCTCATAAATATACATTGTATTACTCTGCTGCAGGAGGCTTACCCTGTTGGATATTTGTTTCTATATTTGGTACGATATAATTGCTACGCAGAGCATGGGAGGCTGTTCCAAACACACAGCAGTCCCTGCAAAACAGCATCAAGGCAATGTGCCCTGCATTCAGTCAGGCCATGTCATATTTTCCACAGAGAAAAGTGGCGGTCCAGGCACTTGGCTCACAGATCCGACTATCATGCCATCTGCCGCGCCATCCCACAAATTCACTCTTTTAGGTGATGCTTGGTAATCAAGTCATCCAATGCTACTGCTCATCGTGTTACTGCAATTTGTGCTACTGCTCATCTCCACATGTCTGCCTCCCTGCCATTACACGGCACTACCCATGATGCAGCTGCATATCCTCTTACATGTCATTAATGAGATTCAAAGGTTGACAAAATAAGTATCCAAACCTTCCACACACACTTACCACATGCAGCCATATTCACCTAAGGATTTAAAAGCAAGTAAAGTGACCCTACTGAAACACTGAGTGTGTATGTGTATGTGGTGGAGCGGCTCTGAAAGCTTTCACTCTGAATCTCTGGAAATGTGTGATTTAAAATCAGTGAGGGAGAGAGAATGGAATAGGAGTGTACTGTACGCAGAGAGAAAGGCTGCAGAATTAGGAGATTAAAGTAGCTGCAGGATTAGGCTCCAGGTTTTAATGATGGAAATGGAAAAGCTGAGAACAGAGTCTGACACATTCTCTCTGGTCCTCTTCTCCTCTTCAGTGCCTCTCTCCAGAGCATGTGTCTCCTGCTGATTGCGTGGATGGCCTGTGGGGAGAGCCAGCTCAGCTCTCCATTAAATAACATACATTTGTTTCAAGAATACTTTTATTTGCAAGCATGTGTTTCCAGATGCAGCACAGCCCCCTGAATATCAAATTGTTCACTGCTTTCCATGTGCAAGTTACATTTTCAGTGTTTTTCTTTGGCTCATACATATACATACACATATAATATTTTTTGCACATGCATAATTAATTATCGTTTAATGACAAGATTAAGTGCTTACGTTTTTACAGTATTCAGCCTTCCATAATACGCCCAGTTTACATAATCAGGTTAATGTTTGCAAGGATGTGAAGTCACTTACTTGAAAGATGTTATTAATGCCACAAGTTAAGGAATGACGTATATTATTATGATGATATAAAGATGTGTAATGGTTTCGCTGCTGGCAAAACGATTTCCCCATCACTTGTAGCTATATTATTTTGTCCAAGTAAAATAAAAAAAACAAGGTTTTGGATGACTACATGAGCTTTGTGGAGCATGCACAAAAATCAAATCAGATTATGCATAAATGTCACAGCAAACTGAAAGAACTGTTTCAATTGTGTGACTCAGCATAGGTTTTCTTACTTTGAATAAACTGAATGATGTATTTAATAAAAGTTGCAGTATTTCATTAAATATTAATACTAAAATGCTTAAACACTGTGAATGTTTGGTATTTTTATTCCCAATATGTTCTACTTATAACAATTTATTAGTGAGGCACTAGTAAGAATAGTTGTAACAAAGCAGCTGATGAACCCAACCACTGAAAACTGCAGGCTGCTGAAGTATATTTTTACACCAGTATGACCCTGTGAGGTTGTTACGTAGCTTCACTGACTGTACTGACTCTGTACTCTCATTTCAAGCTTAATAATTAGGACTTTCTTATCTCCCCAAAACCACATTTCATTAGCACATACAATACGTACATACTACTTGCACCCAAGTTTATCTACAAGTGAGAAACTGTTCCTGACTGCTGAAATACTAAAATATCCTAAGACGCTCTCTGCAGCACTATATTTTTCAAGGATCACTTTCAGCAGAGCTTTAATTGTCAGGAGGGCCAACTGTACCGAAGATAACTCATGCCCCAAAGAAATGAGATGCTAATGTATTGCTAGCCATTCGAAATAAATCTGCAAGGTGCTCTTTCATGCAAATGCAAGGCGCCCTGTGTGTCAGCAAAAGGGAAAAATCAGATACATTAGAGGAGAGAAGATAGAAGACAGTTCCCAGGATGTTTGTGGCAGGTTCCCTCTGACATTTTGTTCTTGCTAGAGGCTGCTGTGGTTGATAGGACATTACCTGAAGAAGTGAAGAATTTCACTGTCCTTTTTTCGGAAAGCTACTGCATCTCTTCTCTTAATCATACTACTCTTTTCATAATCATTTTACTCTTCACACAATAACAACAAATGGATGTTTTATTATTATGTTTCATCAGATGCCATTTTAATGGATGACACTTTTCATCATCAAGACCCGGCCTTCCATCATCAAAGACTAGGTCTTGCATTCAGCATTGTCATTACAAAATCAGAGGGGAAATGGCTTCATAGAGTTTTAATATCTTTTGCACTTGGTGTGGTGAAAACTTTAAAAGAAGTGACTTTAACGAAAGACCCCGTGGTTAGCTCTCTCTCTGTCCAGTGGTAATCACCACAGCTAGAATTTGTAAGTTTGATCTCACATGCTGAAATATTCTGTCAAAGAATGTTTTCCCATCACTCTCATGCCCAATAGACTGCTTTACCTCTTCATTTCAAAGGATAACTATTCCCTTTGAAAGGCTGGGCCTATTCACTTCAGAGATCAAATCTTAAAACGTGTATCTATAATAAGTCTAAAGGCCAGCTTCAGAAAGTTATACCAAAAAAAGACAAAGGGGTGAAAGAGAATTGAGAAGTGAACAGATTCCTGTTGAGAGACCCAAATGCAAATCAAGGAGTCTGGTTTTGGATAAGGATGTCTGTTTTGTCTAACAGGACTCCAACACACCAGAATGTGCAGCTTTTGCCACAGTAAACAGGAATTTTTATTCAGGAAGACTTGTTGTTTCAATCCTCTGCATGGATCCTGACTCAGGCACGCTCTGATGACACTCCTCCAAGTCCGGGAGCCTGGCCAGCTGCTGTCGCTGTCCAAGCCAGTGCTGAAAGATGAGAAATATGGGAAAAGGAGCTGATGAGGCAATACTCTCTAATGATTTGCAAAGTAGAATCTTTCCTACTGATTTCTCAGCTACCAGCAGCCAGTTGGAGACGGCCAGAGCATTAATGTTGGTGTGAAACTGACTGCACGGCATAAATTGTAAGAGCCGTAGCCTGCCATTTTAGAGACCCTTCAGGACTGTGACAAAACCTAATCTGTTGTTAATCCTCTACTCAGAGCAAGATGTCTATTGCTCCTTAGCGGTTACCAGTGTGCCTGATAAAGCTATTCTATTTGTCCGATGTTAAACAAGATACAACCTCCCTCTCAGTCAGAACTTGAGGATTTATGTCTTAACCCCAATATTAACTAGTGGAAATGCAGAGCTGAGCTGCTTCGGGCTGGAGGCACTGTGCTGCTAGAAAGCTCTAAGAAAAGACAACATCATTAGGACTTCAAACAGAGAAGCAGCTGCCCACCAGACTCATTATGACCACAGGCACAAGTAGCAGGCTGAACCTTGGTTATGCGCTGGTCAAATGAGGCAGAAAAAAAAATAAAATGCTCAAAACAGGCTAAATGAGACAACAAAACATCTTCAAGGCAGAGTAAAATGAGTCAGTGCTGTACTGTGACTGTATTTGTTGCTCTCCAGAAGCTTAATATGAAGGCAAAATATCACATGGATGTTTTTGTAAATCTCAACAAAGCAGCAATTTGATGGTCTGTTGCATCAGTTATTATTTCTAGAGGAAAGGGGATGCTGGTGAAGACATGGAGGCACTATCTATGCACTATGCACTATCTTGAGTTGTCCCGTTTTGAAGTTCAGACTGAAGGAAAGTAAGGAAAATTAAATTATGTCATAAGTGTTTGAACAATGATGTTGTGTACACCACCACAATGACTTTGAAATGAAACACTCAGGATGTGAGTGCAGTCCAAACATTCATCTTTAATTCAAGGAGTGTGGCAAGATTCATACACACATATATACGTTTTTTTGTGGCTCATAAATATTGGAACAAACAAACATAATTACAAACACTACTTTTAATACTTGGATGAAAAACCTTTGTAGTCAATGAAGTCTGAACTCATGGACTTCACCAGATGAGTTTCCTACCTGGTGGTGGTCTTCCAGGTCTTTGGCTGTGGATGAGTTTGCTAGTTCATTCCTTCTTTTTAACAATGTTTCGGACTGTTGTATTGGCCACTCCCAGTGTTTCTGCTTTCTCACTGATGGGCTTATTTAGATTTTTCCACCTAATGATGGCCTCCTTCACTTACATAGACACCTCTTTGGACCTCGTGTTGAGAGTTTCAGTGAACAGCTACCAAATGCAAATGTAACACTCAGAACCCCCTCCAGGCCTCTTATCTGCTTGATTATTCATGGAGTAACAAGGGAACAGACCACACCTGTCCCTGCAACTGCTTGTAAGCTATTTTGTCATTATTTATGAGCCCCCCCCCAACAATGTGTGTGTGTTGAAAACAGCTCTAATTGCTGAATAGTTAATGTCACACCTTTGTCAAATGCCTTGAATTAATTGACTATACACACAACTTGAGTGTTCCATTTTAAATTCATTGTGCCAAATGCTGATGGTGTTCCAATACTTATGAACCCAACTTTATATAACATTTATTTTTCTGGCGTACAAGATTTTTGGGACTTAAATAATGTGAGGAAATTATTTTTATTTTATTTCCGGTGAATAGATGGATATATTATACACTCTCACAACTAAGAAAGTGACTGCGCATATTCCTCAAAATATCAAACTACTTCTTTATGTTGTTGAACAATGTGATGTCAAGAATTAATTTATAAAGTGACTAAAATTTATAATTCATAAGTCACTTTTAATTTTTTGTTACTTATCTGATGTAGTCCATAACTAGGAGGAGAACAAGGTACATACACACTCATGCACACATCTGGTAATTTATTAGTGAAGCTGGATGAACATTTTATGCAGAGCAGAGCAGAACAAATAGCACAGTGCATTGGTTCATGTAGTCATTACTGTCATTATTATTCCACATTCTGGCCGTCCGTAATTACCCACTTCGCTTCCCTGTACACTGCATCTCTTTGTGCTTTTTTTCTAGCTTGAAGATAATGTAATCACAAAATGAACCAAACTGTAGAGCTTTTGAATCACAGGCAGGGAGGAGAAGAAAGGCTTTGAAGTCATATGCTTAATATTGATGAGGTGAGATAGTTTTTATGATTAGCACCAAAAATTTCACTTCTTTCTTTTATTTTGCATCATCAAGGTCACATGCCTAATGCTTCACTTACATTTTTCAGTTGCTTGATCACTGGAGATGGTACAGAGAGCGGGACATACATCTCCAATTAATGATGTTAAACATCTTAATCTTTGATTTAATGAAAAGAAATAGCTGTGTGGAGCAAAGAAGTGTCACTAACAATTTTGAACAATTTGTGAAGGAGTGATATGTTCTGTGATGGCAAAAGAAAAATGTTGTGTTTTAGACTTGAATGTGTAATTGCTAGACTAGCTGTGACTGAACACTACACTTTTACCCTGCTGACATGCAAAAGCTACTACATCAGTGGTTAAAACTTGCTGTGAACATAAAACTAGATGTCCACCTACTATAACACATACTGTATCCTCCAGATTTTGACTTTCTACGCATTGTATTTCTTGAGCAAGTCATTTTGCCAGTGCCTCTTGCGATCTGGAAACACTCTGGGCAAGCGGATTTTTTTGAAGTCGTCAATGCATTTCTTCAGCTCTTCCTCCAGTATCTTCTTCTCTTCTTCCTCCTCATCCACCCCAGCTGGGGGGCCTCCATTCTCCCTTAAAGTGGGCCTTGGCAGTGTCTTTATGCTGAGGGTGGTTGGACGCTGGGGGCTCTCAGCAGAAGGGGGCGTTTGGAGAGGAGGACTGGAGGTAGAATATGATTTTGATGATGGATGAGGTGGAGGTAGGACTAGAGGTGACAGAAGTGGGAGGTCAGGGGTTTCTGCAGCAATGGGGGGTGGTGGAGGAGGAAGAGGAGGTGTTAGAAGAGGTGGGGAGTCTAGAGGCAGTGGGTTTCGTATGTCCAGCATTGAGCTGCTGCTGGTTTCTGGAAGGCTATGCGTTCGGCCAGTGCTGCTGGGCTCCACTGTGGCTGCCTCAGTATGACCAGCAGCAGGTTTAGAGGTCACCACTTCAGTGATAGCTGGGGGGTCGGAGGTGATGGTGTTGGAAATCACTGATGAACCACCTGCAGCAGAAAGAAAGAATCCTGTAACTTAAAATCAAAAACATTCTGCGTTAAATTCAAATGATTCCACATCTTATTCACTATCTTGCTGAGAGTAAAGAGAGCAACATGATGTTACTTTCATGTCTAAAAGTTTACATGAGAACTGTTTCTTAACCAAACAAGCCAGGCACAGTGACTTCCTGGAGTCTTGTCACTGTGAGGTTGCTGGGTCGTCTGCAGAGACACTGTACAGTCATGCTGGCCAGATGGATAAATTGTTGTCAAGAAATAGTTTCAGCACATGTTTAGAGAATAAAGAAACATAATGTTTTCATGATGGAGCTTTAGAAGAGCCGGTAGGAATTATTTTTAACTTTGCACAGAGTTTAGCTGACTTCCCCCTGTTTCTAGTCATGGTGCCAAACAGGCTCAATGCACAGACATGACAGTTGTGTAGATCATCTTATTTAATTAATTTCCTAAAAAGTTGTGTCGTCCCTATTAAAATTCTTAGATGAGAGAATAAAGAATATTCACACAGCTAACAGAGGAGTTCCTCACTGAAATTTGATTTGATTTCAGTTTTGGTTATCAAACTGTCGCTGGCACAGGAACAACCACCTCGGCTCTGAGGTTTATTTTTTCTGTAAGAGCACAAAAGTAAACACACAAAGGCACAAGAGCTCGCTGGAGCATTATGAAAACAGAAATTATCAGAGAAAGGAGCACGCCGGGAGAGAAAAGGAAATGTGAGATAAGGGGAGAGGAGTACTGGTTCATTTTATTTCAGCATTTCCTTTTACCTTTGTTTGCATGTACATTATCCTAGAAGAGATACTGTGCCTGAAGGGATGGTGTGAAACCTCCTGACTGAAGCTCGACAAGCCATTTTTCACAGTATGTTAATGTTTCAGCTCATCTCTGTATGAGAACAGAAGAGGTTGCTGCTGTGTGACTTCTCAGAGTGGCGTGTGTAACTTAGTATTTGAAAGCCCATCTGCCATTTTAAATTGTCCCCTCTCTCTGTATAATCTATTTTTTAGAAACCAGTGAGACGCACAAAATGTCTTTCCTTTTATGATGACATGCTCTGAATGTTTGCTTTGGTCTTCTATTTTGCACTAATCCACAGTTTTAGACCATGGAGAACATAATACACTTTGAGTAAATCTGAAATATATAATTTTTTGTGCTGTAGGGTGGACTGGGAAAACACAGCCAACTTTACTTGCTGCGTTCCTTGTGCTGATTCTGTAAACAATAAACTGCACTTCAAAAAAAAAAAACCTCTGGAGGAAATGGTGCATAGCTACTGGCTTCAAATACCCAGAAGAAGAGTTTTGAGTTTCGTCTTGTTTTTGTGGCATTTCAGTGTAGGCACTGAACTTTCAGAGAACAATAACAAAATGCTCTATGGACAGAAAAAAACTTAATGCAGGAAAAATTTTCAATTTATCTTCATGAGTTTGGAAATGGCCACAGACCAAGTTAAATGGTGATGACAGCCCTGCATGCACACTGCTCATGCACTGCATCATCCAATAAAGTCACAGTCACACAATATTAAATCACACATGCTCACCCTCACTGTGAAGCTGTCTCATACACGAAAATACATTTAAAAAAACAGCAATTGTCTCTCACAAAGTGCTCATACAGAGATTTTTAGGTACAATATGTCACACACAGCAGCAGAAGGGACACACCCCACACATATTTACACACTGCCACAGACATAAAGAGCCACAAGGATGTGCACTCTTTCCTTTGACAAGGCTCATCTTCACAGTAAACTAACTTATATAACATGAAAAGCTGGTTGTGTCCAGCAGAGTTGGCACAGAAAATGTTCCCCTTCGCTTTGGCTTTCTGAATACCTGATCACAAGTGTATGTGTGCATTGTCAGTGTGTGACAAAAAAAGTGCACAAGCTGACACGTGAATGTGTTTGAGCATGTAGGCATGCATGTGTGGGCATATGCATGGGTTCTGGGCATGTACTGGCATTTGAAATTAAGATAAAGACAGAGAGAACAAATGGAAGACGTAGGGGAAGGAAGGGTTGGCAGAAACATGTTCTCCACTGTTTTTGTTATTGTTGCATTCAATGTCTCTCATTATGAATATGCATTTTAGGGCTGCCTGGACGTGGGAGTATGGGGGCTTAGCAGTGTCGGAGGAATAATCCACTGGGGGATGGGCTCCGTGCTATCCTCCAAGCTCTAAGCCTTATTGAGGAGTAGAGCAAAAGAGTGCACTCAACACTTTCTCACATGTCCTCTCCTCTGTCGCTCTCTCTCTCTGTCGCTCTCCCATTCTCTCCCATCTGTTCAGTGTGATACATCTCTCCGATTTCCATCATTGCCGCTATTAGCATGTGTCACTGTTGCCAGGGTTTAGCACCTTTTTGTCACAAAATGTCTCCTTCACGGTTTTAAAGTTACTTTCAGCTGAACTGTTATAACTTAGAATAAAAATAGCCCACTATGCATTCTCACACAGACTAAAATAAAGTTATGACAACGTAGGCGTCATTTCATTCTGACTTAATGTAAACATACAGAAGTGACTTTAATGTTGAAACTGATTATATTTATTTACTCTATATCCCTAATGTTTCCATTGACTTGTGTAATTAAGGTTATTTAAGTTTTCTTTACAAACTACATTACCAGTGTAAAAGATGTTAGTGATAATATATAAGAAATCATGAAAAGTAGCATGTAATAGCAATAGCAAGCTGGGCAGAGACGAACAAATAGATTTTGAGCCTCATGCTACTGTTGGCGTGATTCCGCAAGGTTTCATATTGTGGTTTAAACAACATGGTGGATTCTCCCAAATGTTTAATAAAAGTGTCAAAATGCCTTAAATCACTGATGCTAAATAACTAATCCCACGTGGGCTCACTGAAACGAGGTAAAACATAAAACGTACAAATATTTTATGGGCTCTAAAGTGCTGTGCTCACACATTGTTGTATGTTCAAAAGTGTATCATTTGCTTTTAAGAAATAGCTGTAGTATCACTGTAATTTGTATTTCCATGTGAAAAAAACAGTGTAATTTCAGTTCTGATTTATTACATTACACTATATGAATAAAGGTGTTTACGACTCAATGTATCAGTTGCTTCTGAATGAGCTTGAATATGACCAGGTCGCTCAGACGGCGGGTACTTTTTAAAATTCACTGCGGCCACTGACAGGTGTTGTGACCCAAGGATGGGGAGACTGGCAAACAAGAGGACAGCCTCATCTCCATGGTAACACCACAGTGATGTGCAGGAGCCAGAGCTACACAAATGCATAGTAATGCCTCTCAGGCTAGAAAAGCCTTTTCTCGAGAGTGTGAAGTTGTACATATGGCTCTATCCACAAAGGGAGCTCACGCTAGATAGTTGTGGCAATTATAGCATGTTGTATATCTAATTATGTTACATTCATCTCAAATATCCAACATCTGCTTTGTGAAATGAGCTGTATGGCACCTAATGACAGAGTGGGCTTCTCCACCTACAGTCTTGTCATTCATTGCACTTCCTCTTTCATTGCCGTCTCAGCAAATACATATGGGGGCGTAATCAGACATGGTAATATTATAGTCTTCTGACTAACTTTACATGCTGGTGCATAAGCATTGTCGCCCATACCAAAATCACTGGAGTGTACTCTCAAGTCTCTTCGCAATTACAAATCTGTCAATCTAAACGATGTAGAAGAAATGTGTGACGCAAACAGCGGGAGATCGGGGAGCTGCTGCCAAGTAAAAAAAAGCAAAGAGGGAGTAAAAGAAGAAAGAGAGGGAGGCGTTTGATGTAAACCAAGAAACCATCCATACTTCACTCACAGACAAGATTTTTCTGTGGTTTTGCAGTACAAATCAAAAACGTGCCCCATGCGCCTCCTCTTTATTTTCCACTCTTTTATACACCCTGAGCTGTTGCTTGGCTCCCACAGGCCATAACCAACCTGCCTAAGCACCCTAAAGCCCATCCTAGCGTCCCTTAGATGCCCACAGCACCCCTGCCACCTGTTTAAGTAAGGGTCCAACCACGTCCAGGAGCAGCACTAAGGATAATACTGTTCAGATTACTGATAATTGGAGGGACAGATTAGAGTCTGAGTCTCCAGATGGCCAAAGTGAATCCCATCCTAAGTACTGACACATTTACAACTTGCTGCTTAAAGCAAGATCCATTAGATCAGCAGATACAGTAACTGCTCACAGCCCTTTCACACTGGCTGCACAGAGTTTATTTATAGTGGATATAATGTGTTACACAACATTGTGCTAATTTCAACATTATTGTTATTAGTGAGCCCGTATTAAAGTGAATACAGTGGATGCAGTTCATGTTAATGCTTCAGAGCATTTTGTAAAAGCATTCCAAATTTACAAACCCCATTTCCAGAAAAGCTTGGACCTTTTTTTCAAAATATAATAAAAATTAAAATGTGTGGTATGTTAATTTGCTATAATCAGACAGAGGTATGTGTACCACTGTGTTACAGTGCATTTTATTTTATTTACAGGGAACTGAGGTTATTGTTATTGTTGCAGTTCTGTAAGTGGAATATTTTGACTCGGCCATTATTGTCTGATTCTCCTCTTCATGATGTGCCATACATTTTCACTAGGAGTCAGATGTGGACCTCAGGCAGGCCAGTCAAGCACTGTGTGTAACACAAGTGGAATGATAACTGGTATTGTTCTGCTGAAATATCCACTGTTTTTCCAAGGAGAAAATGTGACCTCAGAGGTAGTTTATATGTCTCTACATTACCAATACACACCTCTGCATCTCTGGTACCTTCACACACATATGCACATACCCCCACTAATCATCCAGACAGATGCTGGTATTGTACATTTCACTCATGACAGTCAGGGTCATATTTTTCATCTGTGGACACACCCAACATCAATTTGTCCCCAAAACAAGCTGGAACATAAACTCATCTGACCACAGAGCACATTTTTCCAAGTATTCCCAAGTTCATGTGGCTGCATTCATCACAGTAGCACAACAGTTTCTAATGCAATCCCACCTGAGGGCTCAGTGGTCATGCACATTTACCAGTGTTTTCTGCCCTTGGCCGTTATGCGTTATGAGATTTCCTTGGAGTCCCTGAATCTTTTTACTGTATTATTTATGCTAACAACAATTACTTCTGGCTCCTTGTTTGCAAAATGAATATTCTGTTTTTAGATTTAAGCAATTTGAATCTTTACAGTGTCAGTTGCTACTAAGTTATGCAGGAAAGTTCAGCAGACTCCAGCTGGTTCCTCACTTTGCTTAATCTACTACACAGTGTCCCTGTTTTTGTCTTTCTTCCCCTTTTTCCCTTCTAAACTGCTGCTGCTGTCTCACTGCTTCTCACATATTTAGAGTCTCTGCAGTACTGCAGTTTGATGCTTTCCCTTTTAATGCATTTAATGCCATCCTACTTTTACTTTGTATTTCAGAACATCCTTCATTCTCTGTCTTTGAGTTAAAAAGGGAAAACAGATTGTAAAGTCAAAGAGAATAATCATGGAGAGAGAGCTGAGAAAATAATCTACTGTACATCACTTGTGACCTCATCTGCTCTTTTTTTGGCTGCTAGATCATGTCCCATGTCATATTCCCCCTCTGTCTCCCCTCTTGTGTATGACTATCCCCTAACCTTGAAGTCCCTCTGGAGTTCAGTGGACAATATGTTTTGTGACAGCTGCTTTCTGTAGGAGATGGGTGTGAAGATGACGAGGAGAGGGGCAGCGGAGCATGAGTACTCATGCTGGACGATAGTGCAGTGCGGTGAAGGCACGCATCTGGCTCAATGCCTGGTTCTTTATAAATAATCCAAGACACAATGAGATAAAAATGCCTTGAGCCACTGCTACTGTACTCTGTGCATCTTAGCATGGATGAACCATGTTTTCATCAAGCATAAACACAGCAGCTTCAGCTCATGTACTTAAATGTGCAAATTAACAAAAGTCTCGGCTAACACGATGTGCACACAGTCACTTCACGCGCACACATCAAACAATGAGAACACAATGGAAGACCTTGACATTACTTCCAGGTTATTAGCAGCAATTATGCTTTTCTATATTAGCATATACTGTACATTTCCTCTTTATTGCTGTCAAGAGACGACGAGGGGAGTGAATGGCTTGTTTGTCTGCTAATGCATTTTAACTGATCACAAAGAAGAGTCAAAAGGAGACAGCCGATTAGCTCTAAAGCCTCACTGCTCCGAGTCATTAGCCCCACACAGGAGGGTTGTTGCCATCTTCACCTAGCAACTTCCCTCCCTGTGCGCACGAGTGTGTCTGTGTGTGTTTGTGTTGGTCGGCATTTAGACATGCCAACTGCCTGCTCAGCAGATCTGTGAGACAGCGAGTGCACGTAGTTCATTGTCCCATTGTGGCCCCCTCCATACCAACCCAACACTGACCGTCCACCACAGACGCATGAATGCTCATCCAATCTGCTCGCTAAACGTCCACATAAGCACAAACACGAGCACAGAAAACAAAAAAGGAGCCAAAATATTCTGGCATCCAAGAGAAGACAAGGCATTAAGGCTAAACAAGTTTAGAGCCACAGATGGTTGTAGTGAAATGCTCAAGAACAGAAACAGGACCCTGCATACAACATCTGATTGTACACTCAGTAACAAGATGCAGAGAAAATGACTCATTGTGGTACCCTGTGCTGTCACTGTAACATTTAAAGCATGTTTATTCATAAAAGAACTGACTATCTGAGTTGGCTGTAGTCAATGATTCACATACAGATAATACAGGAGATGGCATGGCTTCATTGCTGTCTGCTGAAAAATATCAGTTTTCCCCATTTATTTGACCATGCTATGAATCAACAATACAGGGTAACACGATCTATCTAGAGTCACAATGTCTCTGCACATTCTGACAGACCACTAGAAACACATCACATGAGCGTACGGCCTAGTAAGGGCTTTGTTTGTGAGGACGATCCCGCATCTTTCCAAATAACACAACATGTCATGATGAAGCTGCTCAGCAAGAGAGATAAAATAGGAACTCCAAATCCTTTCCCACTTATATACTTTCCTACTCTCATCTTGCTTCTACCAGGTTATCTCTCTTTCTCTCCTCCTCGCTTCCTTGCCCTATTTTCCAATCCCTTTTTCCTTTGACGTACGAAACATCCGTTCCCATTCTCCTCTCTCCTCTTCACTTTTTATCCCGAAATGGGGAAGCGCTGACCCAGCTGGCTAGGAGACAAGGGGATCATTCTAACAGACGAAAGCAGACTGGGCCAAGTCGTGTTGCCATGTAGAGTTGCCTACAGTGACAATAGCACCACAAGAACACGACATGGGTCAAATCACTGCCTCAAGGTAGAGTGGTCAGGAGAGAACAGTCTTTTACTCTCAGGGTCATTTTTTGTGTGTCATGTACTTTTGTGACACACGTTTAGTAATGAGTTGAAAAACTGACAGAAAAATGTTCCAATCTTTTGGTTGAACCTATACATACAAGCATATAATAAATGGAAATTTATTTGGATTCTTCCAAAACAGAGGGAAGCAAATTTTAGTGGTAAAATATCTTTATTGTAAGAAGGTAAAAACAAACAAACCACTATGGTGGCACCTCTAGAGCCTGCTTCTTAGGGTACATGAGCAGGCATGCTACACTTCTCAGCCAAAACTTTCATGAAGGAACATAAAATAAAAAGCAGCATTTCATCACAGCCTGGCCTGTGGAACTCATCGCTGCTGTTGCTGCTGCTATTCAGTGTCTGCATGTCAACACGTCTCACACGTTTGCTGTTGAATGTTGAGTCTCAAGGCAACTCATGGAGGTAAAGACACAGAGCGGTTCAGGACACTGGTGCCTGAAATTTCACACGAGGCGTGTCAAACCACCCTTGTGTTAATTACTGACTTTGACCTGTGATACAGCAGGATGCCAGAGGACTGTGACAGAAGATTACCGCGTGTGACTGTGCTTATTTGGGCTGAAAAGACGCCGCAGGTTCTGACGCCGCAGGTTCTGTGCTGTCATGGTCTCTGGGGATTTATCATGCATTCTAGGCTTGCATCAAAAATCATCTGTTTTCCAAGAAGGGAGCCACATACATTTTTCAGTAACTGTTGTGAAAGCTCATCAGCCAAGCTTTTATCTAGGCCACACTGAGATCAGGTGTAGAGGTCTCAGGTAATTAACAACAATAATCTCAAGGTCAAAATCCTATAGGAGTTGACGAGGAGAGGAGGAGAAAATGTGACTGTCTCACCGTCATAGTGTAAACATAATCCTGGTTGTTCAAGTGTAAATTATTCTCACTTTTGTGTATGTGAGTGATTTTATTGACAACAAACAAGAATAACTTCAAATCTGCATGGAGCCTTAGCAACCCTAATAATTCACAGTCCTGGATTTTAAGTCCATTTTGCTTGTAGTGCAGAGTAATTAGGTCAATTATTGGCAACAAAATAAGGATTTTGTAATCTGCTTTAACAGAGCTTGTTATCTATGCATGTCCTCGTTTCTATCCTTCGCTCTGGTCAACTGCTCAATACAGTACCAGGCTGAGAAAAATAGAGGAAACAATGTGCAGAAAGAAAAGTGTAAAAGCAAATAGGAAGATGAGGGAAATGGTGCCTGAGGGTAAAGTGTTGAACATATGAAGTAGTTTATGTGCAAGCACATTTCTTCAAATGAGATATGCTGAGATAAACATTTGAATTGGTTTCCTTGTGATTGTTGCATTGTCCCAGAAAATTAAAAAGTTTACACTGTGGTAATATACCACACGTCCTCACAGTTTATGTTGAATGCCACTCAAGACTGAGAAAACACTCTGTTATGAATGGAAAATATAACCCGAATAGAAAGAAAACATCTTTTATTTGACAAATCAATTTGCTTTTCGTTGAGCACTTTTAATTTCAGTGTTGCCTACTCCTGCAGCGACACACTGCAGCAGGTCTAACACATTGACTCTGATGTGAACAGCAGTTCATCACACTGAAACACCAACACTGTTGTTTCTAGACATTTCAGAATACATTTATTGTCACTGTCAGACGTGCTGCCAAACTACATCCTAACACCTTACAGCTCAGATGAAATCCTCCACTATACTGCCTTGCTGACTATTTCTCAACTTTATATTTCACTATTTGGTAATCTAATTACAGCAACTACGTTTTCTTAATCGTGTCTGCATTTTTTCATCATTAGCTGGATCTTTTGTTGGATTTAGGTGCCTTCTTTTTTGTTTTAGTCTGAGGTATATGATGTGCAGACCTGTCCTGAGGCTATATCTGAAAACAACCCTCTTTCTTAACTCACTTACTTTATAACTTTAAGTTACACAGCTTTAAACTTCCCTCACAATGCCCTTGCTACAGTGGTGAGAAAACATCAGGTGTTGGCTGGCTACTGTGCAGTCTTACCCTTTCTCATGGGTACTCACTTACATTAGGTGTGAGCTATCGTCACATATGCAACAGCTTCAACTAATACTGAACTGAGTATTAAGAATAACATTGCTTACAGAACACTCAAAACATGATCCCCTAAGGTGACTACAACATTTTTTTCTGAAACAATATGTAATCATGGTATACAACCTGTCCCAAGAAGTGCTTCACCATATAAATGCTCTTACATACGTAATTCAGCATAGAAATGTCAAAGAAGCACAATGAGCCAAAAAAAATAGAGCAGTGGGCTGCGAGTGATGTAACACCTTCCTTCTCCTCTGCCCTCCCAGCGTGGGTGATTAAAATACTGAACAATCAATACACACACTTCATCTTGTAAGCCTTTTTTTCTTTCTGTCTATGAGGCTTATCGTTTGAGCTTTTTGAAACTACTGTATGGCATGTTTTCAAAACACACGGTAGTTAGATTTTTTTGTGTTACACGTCTTCCTTGTGTTGGGTGCTGCTCATTTCCATCCAGATGTCCAATTATTTTGTAATTTAGTTCAGAGGAGCCGGAGAGAGTCCAAACTGCTCAGGTAAGCAGGCAAAGTATAGCACTGTACGTCACGGACACTCTTTGAAAGCCCTTTCCCTCTTGCCCTTATGACTGGTTCGGTAGTCATACAGGGACACCAGGGCGCTTATTTAACAAAATTAGCTCTTGGATACAGTATTGTGCTTCACCAAGGCAGATGCAATATATAGAGTACAAAAGGGAAACATTACATAGAAGGTATCAGTCTCTGCAGGAAAAGGCTGTGGGGTTGCTGCAGTTGATGACTGGGAGGACTACAACTAGATGGAACGACGGCTTAAGCGGGGGGGGGGGGGGGCCAAAGCTGGACCTGCGGCTCAGGGGTGATGGATTTGGGGTGAAGGGGAGGGGGCTGCAGATTCAAACCGCAGAAAAGGTATGAAGAGTCAGAGCAGCTGCTGGATATTGTTCACAGGATAAAAGCTGGAGGTTGCAGAGGGAGATGGAAGGGCACAACATCTATGGTATATCTACTGGTGCAGGAGCCATCAGAGAGAGAAAGATAGGATGGCTGGAGGCCAGAAGGGGGGCACTTGGAGACAGGGTGGGGGACTGGGGGAACAAAGCCGATAGTCTCACTCACGGTAGAACACATATTCAGTGTAGCTGGTCCAGATCTTGTCGTCTGTCTGCTCATGGGCAAAGGCGCAGGTTCCTGTGGAATTACAGGCCACCATGTGGAAGCCTGCATCAGCCAGCTTGTCAAAAGCCTGCTCCAGAAAGGTGAACTTGAGATAGTAGCGGGATGTGTAGCGTTCAGGGGGGCGGTCAGGGTCACGGCTCTCGTTCAGTGTCTCCCCAAACACCTCTTTGGCCAGGGAGATCTTTCCACACACCATGATCCGTGCCACTCGCCGGAATTTGGCATCGGTGTGGCTGTCACGGCCCAGGGTATACGAGCCACGGTAGCCAATGGTGATGAAGCCAGACCGTTTGCCATCCATGGCTCCAGGCACCAGGCTGGCACAGGCTGCAGCAGCGGCACCCAGGGAGCCAAGGTTACGGGCCGAGTCAATTCCAGGTGATGAGTCCTCTGGGTCACTCTGACATCCCTCGTCACCCAGGGAGTTCTGCTTACTGATTTTGGGTGCCAGCAGCTTGACAAGCTCTGGCAAGTTGAAGAACTCGGCCTCCCTCTGAAGACGCCCACGTTCTGGGAAGTGATCTGGAAGAACCAGCTGCTGGTCCCTCATGTAGTCCAGGATGTAACGGAAAAGGAAACCATCACGGTCCACAAAGAAGCGCCCCTTGGTGTCCCTTGCCAGTCCTTTAGCTGACTTCCGACTGAACATTTCCCATAGCAGAGACTCTGGCACACTTGTGAGGGTAGAGTAGCGGGTTATATACACCTGGCCACCAACATTAAGTTCTATAATCTCTGGGAAGGGTACCTCCTCCCCAGATATGCCACTATCTGGTAAAGCCATGGCTTGGATACAGCCTCAAAAAGTCGAAGTTGTAGTGGAAGTTCAAATAGGAAGATCTAACACAATGTTTTCAGTAAAAGCTTTCACAGAGGTTGATGAGGCCTGTTGTCTGTCACAACTTGCAGGTTGCGGCTGCAGTGGATCTCCCGCGGTAACGAGCGGCTAAACTGTAGAACACTAAACTGGTACGCGCGTGTTAAGAGCTGTCTGCCAGTCTCCCAAAAAAAAAGCCCGCATAAGCAAAACAGGCACAAGCACGCTCTCTATCCTAACTACAGCATTTCCACAAACTTACTAAAACATAGCTCAGAATATTTCAAGCAGCGTTGAATCTAACCTTTGGGTCCATGTCCTTTACGCGCAATTAGACGTGGTATCCTAAGAACGTAGCTCTGCCTTTCACCGCAGCTCTTTGCGCAGGAAATAAACGGCTTGCACAACTGTCCATAACGACTTTCTCTTGCTCTAATTCTGCTCGCTTGTCCTGGCGCAAAGAGGATCAGGTGGCCCAACTTCAATTAAGCAATCCATAGTTGTTCAGCGCTGTAGGTTCCCAGCTGAAAAGCCAAGAAACAAAGACAATGTTCCAGACGTAGTGAGAGATGATGAAGGTGTATAAAAAGACCTCAGTGTTTTCCATCCCCTTGCGGTTTGAATTTACGCGAGCTGGTCAGCTGCTCGGTCCCTCTCTTCCTCTCTCGTGTCAGACTGTACTCTGCTGCAACGTAACGGCGGTTACAGCAGTAGTCATCCCGGCTGGACACGCCCACCCGCGGTGACGCGTCTCTGCTGTGATCCAGGTCAGAATAACCTGCTCCCTGAGATGAGCTGTGTGAATTGGAAGGTTGTTTACTGCTTACTGACTACTTAAGGAAGTCAGAGTAATAAAGTCTGCCAGTTTTCTCAGATTTATACTGAAATCTCTGTCGCCTCTAAACAAACACATAAGGACACAGAACCCGCTAAAAGGAGCCTCATTTTTGGAGATTTTTTTTGAAGGATATATTTTATTCATGCAGTTCATAAATAGATTTACCATAAAAAGAGAGGTAACCAAATTAATTCAGTAATTTTTCCATTAAATGTGCTTACTTGATAAACAATGATATAACAAACAAAGTCATTCCTATTTACTGGAGTCTCATTAAAATCCAGCCACTGACTTGGAAATGAGTATGCATTTAATTTTGATGCATTTATTTTTGGGAGCACTCACAGTGATCAGTGCACTCGGTGACTCCTGCACGGATGTGCTCACAGTGCCACCTAGCGAATTCTCAAGTGTGATTCTCATGCTCACCTTAAAGCATGAGTTTGTGACAGATGGTTTGGAGGCCAGAAGTGATCCTGTGTGCAGTTTACATGTGTACGCATGTACAAGAATGGACTTTGTAGTGAAGGAGGAAACCTGTGTCTAACAGGTGACCTTTGCAGATGTCAGACATTTACATACTGATCGATTATTTACTTGACAACAACTGTAACTCCTCATAGATGAAGGCTGATGTATAAATAGAAATTGACAATAGAAGTAGATACAATAGAATAGTTGGAGGTTTTTCCCAAACCTCCAACTAAAAGCAGACGGTCTTCATGACATGAACAGTTCGCTCACTTGCTGTAGAGATAGATTTGTCAACATGTGATTTAACCCACTACACATATTGATTAAAACTAACCGGGTTTGCAAATGAGTTTTCTGCTAGAAAGCCCATAAACACTGCATCGGTTGCTCGTGTGTGATGAGGTTTAGCTTGTATGGTCTCTGATAAAATGAAACAGATAACTGAAGAAATGAAAAACCTTTATAACTGTAACATTAAATACGAAAGTTTATTCATGAGCGTGTGAAAGGAAAAAAGTGTTTTGGAAACATCCTAAAGCTGTAGCAGTGTAAACACAGTTGCAGGAGGCTGTGTGAGTCAGGGACCCGCACACTCAGCAGCCGCCTTGTATTTGTGTTCTGTGTCCCTCTGTGTCTCTCTCTTTTTTTTTCTTCTCCGTCATTTGTCGTCCACCACACAGCACTTTCTCCGATTAATCAGCAGGCCAATTTTCCCAGTCTCCAAGTAATCTGGTGCTGATTTCCCTGAGGGCCCTGCAGTCTCCAGCTGGCATGCAGCACTATAGAGCCTTGTCACCAACAATCTGGAGCGGACGACTCTGGTTATGTGGGTAACCACACGATCTGCAGGTAATGTGACATAGTCCTAGCTCTATTTGCTGTTCCCCTCACTGAAATATGCAAGAGCAATATGCCGCATGACACCAGAATCTTTTGCAGTCCATAACTAAAATGTCCAAAATAATATGCTGTAGTGCAGAACCATATCTGAATATTTAGGATTATTGTCAACTTCTAACGCGTGCCACAGATTTAAAATGATAAATCTACACATCAGCATTTGACCCTAGCTGTTTACCGGCAGTTTCATCGTTCTAATCACATCCATAGCCCATTGATCCTCAAAAATATGGAGAAATATGGACAAAATGACTACATCAAATAAATTAGTTTGACCTTCTGCAACAGCTGGATTATCTGTGTACATCTGTCAGTTCTCATCACAGTGATGGCCTTCAGAGGCTGTTAGGTGTACTGTGTGTTTGATGCTCCACTGATTCAAAATCAGCAAAGAGGCTATGGGCACGATAGTGTTCAGCATACTCACATAATGACTAGAAAATGTACTTACTGCTTCTGCTAAATCTGCTTTTATTCAGAGAGGAACAACCAGACATATTAGTCAGACTGAATTGTTGGGTAATGCAGAGAGAAAGGAAGGGTTATTTAGGCAGGATTTTATGGATGTGTCTGCATATTGATCTCTGTGTCCTCAGCAGTTTCTGCTGACAGCTGCACCAGGAAGTGATTTATGAGTTATTCCATGAGATCAACAAAAATGAACAGGCTGTTGCATCTATTTTCTCAGGTGTTTGCGGTACCCTTCAGCACAGCTTCATTTCCCTCAGTATGAGCCGTCATTCATCTTTCGTGACAGGGGACACAGAAGTGAAACAAGACTTGTCTGCAACATGTCTCAGTGAGACTGTCAGAAAAAAAAGTCTTTGTTTTCTTAATAAATAGACTGGGTCAGAGTTGACAGCAGTCACTCTAACAAATGTACAACACATTAATATAATCAATTCAAGCAGTCCGCCTGTTTCATCCTTCTCTATGGCCACTCCCAAACCAATCATATCCTCCCTGTAAGATGTATAATGTATACTTTGACAAATGTCTTTCCACTTCTATCTTTATCTCTTTTAATGCTCCCAGTCCTGAGGTTTAGGGCCTGAATTTGGTTAAACACTTTGCTAAAAAAGGGAAAATTACTATTTGCACTGATTCAGACACAGAGCATGTTTGGGATCTGTACAAATGTCTCAGCTGGAGTTCTGTTATTTCCAACATGGATGATTATGGCAGATCACTATATACACTCCCACTATTGTTTGAACTTTTTGCAAAGCCAGCCAGGCTCTGGTTCTCTTTGAAGGTGTTGAAAGACATCTGAATGTACCCTGTGTATAGAAAAGAAGTCATCCCTAATAAAGCAGCACACCCACAACACGTTTACCTCAAAAACTTTGGAAGGCTTTAGAGTCTCTGGATTTCAAATCTGGAGCTTTGAGATTATTGTATCAGTTTCACTCTTTCCTAGCTCATGCGCAAGACTACACTGCAAGTGTAACGCCTGCAGCTCAGCTGTCTCATACTAAATCCTACATCTATGCACAGATGTGTGGGAGGATGAGCTGGTGATCAAGTCAAACTTTGAATTCCTTTTGACTAAGCTATATACGGCTTGTTGGCCGCTGGAGCTGCAGTTACTGGAGCTTACTGGCAAGTTTCATCACTTCTCAGCACTTGTTGCAATCAAAATAGTGAACTCGTGCTACAAAGGTCACAGTGACCACAGAACTGATGCAAAATAAATCTGCTGAAGCATGAATAAAGAAAGGTTTACGTTTTCAAATAAAATGGCAGAAAGTGAAGGCCGCTTTACTTTTATCTCAGTCAAAACTATAATCCTGCATGACATCATCCTTCAGTCAGGTTCACCTACACCTAATCCTCTGGAGTATATTAAAGGGATAATATGTGAAATCTAACACTGTAAAGCTATATAGATTTGCCATCTAAACCTGTTTAGTTATGTATGTGCATACAATACAGTTAAATAATGATAGAATTGCTGACTTTAAAAGTGTATGTGGACATGGCTGCTTTTAGCAATACAGAAAGGACAAAAAGCATAAAAAGATAATTGTTTATTTTGGTTCTTCCCCACCAGTAGTTTATCCACAATCTGACTGAAAGAAAATATAGACTAAGTTACACGAAATGCAGGGATTTTAATATATACCACAATTAATTTCATGGAGACAGTATATGTGCATACTTTAAAGACTAATGCCAATATGATGACCACTGACTTGAGGGAGAAGAATCCCATGTTTGGAATTGGGTTGGGTTATTAAGGACTGTAGGACTAGGGTCTGGGAAAGTTGTTAGTGAGCACAAACAAAACACAAAACCCAATCACTTATCCATAGAACAAAACAATAAATGGTTTCACCCACCACTTTGAATGACAATTCAGCTTTGATGCAGTAATGGATGGTGCCCACTTGCTAGAGATAACACTCAAAACAATCTTTACCCACTCACAAAGTTTTTTACTTAGTATGTGTGTGTGCGTTAACACACACACACACACCCATACATGTAATTATTTAAAATACAAAAAAAAATATTAAAGTGCTTTCTACTGACTCAAACACACAATCTCTGAGAGAAGGGTATTGATACAGCATGTTTGAGAGTTAAAAATCACTTATTTTTTTGATTAGCTGTGTTCATCAGTGCTTAAGGGATAAAGACCAACAGATGTAAGGCATGATTGCAATTAAACAGTTAGCTGAGAGAACACATTTGTGCCACTTATAATATCACACATGCGCAACTTACAGTGGCAGTCAGATATAACCACTTCAGGGTTATCAAATGTGAAGTCAACCACCTGTTACGTTCATATACCAGTTAATTATCGACACAATTATAGCAGATACAATAGCAAATTTCTGTGTCATAAATGTGTTGTGTACACCAAAAGGGATTCTCTAATATACCAATTGCACCCTTCTCTTTCTTGCTAGACGCTGGTAATCGGGCCTGGAAAATATCTGATTAAACTTTTGAGATGTAATTAACAGCATATAAGCTATACTAGGCATGATTAATTTAAAGGAACTTCAAGTGTTCAGGCTTGGGAGGAAAATCCAAAATGATTCATGGTCATGTGTTAGATTTAATGAATTATCTTTTCAAGGTGCGTAATGTGTCACTCAAAACCATTTATGAACTTATGAACGGCCTTCCCCTTCAAGTCCAGATGACGCTGAAAGCAAATGTCAGGGCAAAAGCTGGAGGAAAAAGAGATACTGCCTGGTACAACGGAGGCTTCTTCTGTACTCATTCCACATCATCTGAAGCACTGACATGACGTTCACAAAGCAATGCTTTCTGTTTTACAGGACACAGTCATCATCTTGCAGCATTTTAGCTGAGTGGGTATAAAAATATAGACATTTGAAACCCTGAATATATGTTCATATGTGATTTTCTGCGACAAAACAAAACAATTTACAGCTGTCCCACTCAGTGTACACACAGTCTTTTTCAGACTCAACCCCCATCTAAAACGTGTTCTCTTGTTACTCCTGGGGGAGGAGGTTTACACCCATTACAACACAGAACGGCAATTACAATGTCGCCTTCGTCAACAGCCTAAATCCGTCAATTCTTTGTTAATACACTAAAATTACCTCTGGGTGTGTGACAGATTTACTCAGGAGAGAGGAGTGTGTTTGTGTGCGCAGTAACATTACATCAACATGTCTTTGTGATGCCTGGCTATGTGCTGGCTCTTCTCCGAAGGCCGCCTAAAGCCCTTGGTACAGTAGTCACAGCGGTGAGGGTAGTCCTTGGTGTGAATGGAGATCACATGACGTTTGAATCCAGAAGCGTCCGTACTGTTATACTCACAATACTGGCACTGATAAACTTTTCTACCACTGTGCGTCTTCATGTGCTTCTTCAGCTCAGCGGGCTGCCGGAAGCCTCGCCGGCATCGCTTGCACTTGAAGGGGAGGTCCTTCGTATGTAACGACAGGATATGGCGACTCAGGGTGAAGGTGTCGGGAGCGTTAAAATTACAATGTCGGCACTGATGCACTTTGTTGCCCTTGTGTGTCTCCACATGTTTCTTCAACTCCGAGGGCCTGTGAAAGCCTTTCTCGCACACGTCACACTGATGCGGAAAGTCCTTAGTATGAACAGAAATAATGTGTCGTTTCAGGTCACTGGAGTTGGTGCTCTTGTGCTCACAGTGTGGGCACTGGTGCGTCTTGTGGCCCTGTACCATTTCTACATGACGCTGGAGTTCTCGTGCATCAGCGTAGGCTTGGGGACAGTGGCTGCACTTGAAAGGCAGATCAGCGCCATGCTTGCTCTTGATGTGAGTCTTTAAGTTGGACTGATCTGCACAACGGAACTCGCAGTGTGGGCAGTGGTACGGCTTCTCACCTGTGTGGGTTCGCATGTGTTTCTTCAGCTCTGACGGGTGGCGGAAGCCTTTGGCGCATTCGACACACACATGAGCAAAGTTCTTACTGTGCACAGCCAGCAGGTGACGGTTGAGCAAGCCCTGTTCAGCTGTCTCATAATCGCAGTACTTGCAGTGATGCAGTTTGGGCTCCCGGTCTTTGACAATCAGCTTGTCAGAGCCCAGGGGGCTGGACTCATGGTAACGCCGTGTGTACTCAGTGTATTCTGGAGAGCGTTCATTGTTGTGGCTCAGCAGCTTGTGACTCTCTAAATGGTTGTGGAAACTAATCTTCTTGTTGGTGGTAAAGTCACAGTCTGTACACTGGTACTTCTTCTTTAACAGGTGATCAGGGTGGTTCTTCATGTGGCATTTGAGGAAGCCTCGGGAGCGAAACTTTTTTCCACAGATGTGACAGGGGTAGACAGTTAAAGGCATGCCATCTGGTCCAATGATAACAGCTGAAAGAGATGTTTGAAAAATAATGTAGAACTCAGAAACTATTTACAATTTTAGTGTGAAACTTTTGTCAGTGTAAGTTGTCAAATTATGGGTTATCATCTGGTGGTGCAGAGATATCATATGCTGATCGTACCAGTCTGACACTGGCGTGTCTCTCCTTTCTTCTTTTTTTTGGCTTTGGGTTTTAGAGCACGGTTGGCACCTACCCCCTCTCGAATTTGCAGAAAAGGTGTAGCCGCTCCATTTTTCACCTGATCAATAGTATTATCTGTGCCAGTGTTACAGACGACATTGCATTACAAATAGGGCTAGCATTGCTGTAATTCATCCATTAATATTTTTTACTTTTCCAGACAGTACTATCATGTTTTAAACATGTTATTTACTAAAACTGTTACAGGTGCTGTACATTTGTCTGACAACTTTGCTGAAAGCAGTTTCAAAAATGAACATACTGATGTCATCATCGTCATCATCATCACTCTCATCGTCGTCATCCTCTTCTTCTTTAGGATGGTTCTTGACTGCCATGTAAACCATCTTGTCACGGCCAACTCCCAGTCTACCTGATGATGCTGCTTCCAGATCAGGGTGGCCATTCTGGTAATCATCCTCTGTTATTACCTCTGTCCCACCTGAACATGGAAAGTGAGCAAGAAATTTTGTAAATGCTACAATCCACAGTCTCTTGGACATAAACAAATCTAGACATAATTTCTGATGTTCTAAAAAGAAACTGTGTTACAGGCACACTAAGAAACTTACAAATCTGAAAGTCACTCACCTAAATCATCGTCTGCTTCAGCTTTAAAGATGTACACTTTGATGACCTCAGAGCCGTCCTCTTCTTTGGATTCCTTGTCTTCCATTACCTCAGTGCTGATCTCAAGGGGAGTGTCTCCTATATCCAACTTCTCTCCCACATCATCCACTACAAACAAATATTACTGGTTATGGAAAAATGCAACAATATACACTACACAAGAACAATTCAGAACAATCAGTCTAATTTGTGTTAACATATGACAAGCAATCTTACATGAGATCATTAGGTAATCCTCAGAGCTGCTCCTTGCATCATCATCCTCATCAGTCTGCAGGGGAACAGCTTCAGTTGGCAGTTGTTCATGGATTATGGTCTCTGAGCTGGCCTCTGTCACCATCAAGCCTTCTGACACAAGCTGGTGGTCCAGAGTGTTGTCCTGATGCTCCGAAAGTAGCTCTGCTACAAACACCTGGTCTGGCATGTCATCGTGATGGTGATTTGGGTCCTGGATGAGGTCTGACGTTAGGACATGGTGATGATGGGGGTCTAAAGCTTCCTCTATTGCAACCTCTGTCCCCAGGATGTTTTCAGGCATGATCACACTGTGTTCTGAGGACACCATGTGTTCGGTACTCATTTCATGGGCCTCTACCCCTTGAGTCTGCAGGCTTTCCACATCTACCTCCAAACCTTCAACAACCTCAGCTTCTAAACCCTCCACTTCCACCTCTTCCTCAAGACCCTCAACAACATGAGCTTCCAGGCCCTCAACATCTACCTCAGTTTCCAAGCCTTCTACAACTTGTGCCTCCAGACCCTCCACTTCCACCTCACCCTCCAAGCCCTCTACAACCTGAGCCTCCAGCTCTACCACCTGTGTCTGTAGCCCTTCAACCACTTCTGCCTCCAAGCCTTCTACATCTGCATGCAAGCTCTCCACCACTTCAGTCTCCAGGCCTTCAACCACCTCTGTCTCCAGCCCATGAACCACCTGGGTCTCCAAGCCTTCCACCTCAAGCTCATGCTCCAAAAGAATGCCCTCGTCCGTCATCACATCAGAAAGGAGCATACCCTCAGGCACAGACACCACAATGTGCTCCCCATCGATGTGAGCCAAACCCCCCATGCCTGCAACTGTAAACACAATACATAGAAATGTAAGACAAGGAACTTCAAGCAAGAAAATATAATTAAAGCTACAACCTACAATTTTTTTGCACATCTAAGCTAGTGAAGATGTCAGTGAATCTTGTGATGTGTCTGTGAGACTGTAATATTACTGACTATGACAACTGTGGAAGACACTGAATTAGTATTTGTGTTAGAATACATAGTGCTGTTTACACTATAATGGATATCACCTTGACTACCTACCAAAATCTTGCATGATCATAGTGTGGGGCATCTTTAGCTCCTGAGCGTGGAGCTCCAACACCCCTCCTCCTTGATCCATGTCTTTACTCAGAAAGAACTAAAATTTACATTGTACACTGTTAGGTATCATGTCACTTGGTTAATGTTTATTATCAAAAATGAAACTGACAATGCCATATTGACTTTAATTCAATACATACCTTTACATTTGATGACAAATCCCTTAGAATAAAACCAAGAGAGGGGCTTCTGATGGGCTTCCTTCCATCAAGGTAATCAATCCCTCTGACAGTGAAACAAAACAAACAACTGGCACTCATAAACAATACGTTCATAATAGAAAGTGAAACAGAAAGAATTGGTGAATCAGTCATAGCTGTGGTCTAACGCTGTTTATTAAATAAACCATCAACATGGGTTTAGATTTATACTATAAACCACAGGTTACAACACAAATACAAAAGCAGAAACACTGCTGCCACTGACGAATAGGGCAGTTGTGTTGTTGCCCACTCGCGCCATCCATTGCCTGTTCCGAGTACTACAAGCAGCTGCAACCTGAAGACATAACATATAGCCGTACACCTGAAGCCTGAGACAATGGGCTGTCCCGCTCAGTACGCAGCGGGACAACCTCACAGATGGAGAACTTGGAATATAAATCCTGATAGTTTTGTGAGACGAAACGCATTGTCGTCACATAATAGTTTAACATCAGCCAAACATGTCAAGTCTGCAATGATCCGTAGTGACGTTATGGGTACTTGGTTTCCATGGATATATAATTTGGGGATATCGTTAACATTAGTGTTATAGCTATACTGCCACATTTTTCATTAAAAAAAACTCTCGTACTTTGGACTATTTACCCAAAACTACACATGCTCAGAATTTATGGCCGCCAATGAAAGTACTGCAGACGTTATGCAATGCATACTTGGGCGGCTACCGCCCTCCACCCACTGGAGCTAACTAGCAAACAAGCTAGGGCTGCTCCTCTAAGCGCCATTTTGTTTTAGCATAATGGCTAATTCAATGGATACAATTATCAATCTAATGCGACACCTGAAGCACCTAATACACACCACATTACTACACACATAAAGCCCTGAACACAAGCATCAAACTAAGGCGCTTCATTATTCTTTTTCACGTCGCCCTAATCTGCGCGACGACCGCCGCCCGTTCGGCTAGCTAGCTTGCTAAGCTAGGTGGAGCAGCTTGTGCCGCATTATCTTCCATGTTGTTTCTTGAAAAGGCTGAAAGAGGCCCGCTACGGCCGACTGGGCCCTTGCGTCTTATTTCACATGCCTTTCCAATCAATTCAAAATAATTTTACCTGATAACGTCGTCTTCTGTCTCTACCGGTGTTTCTCCCCCTACCCAGTTTTGTCTGTTATTGTTTTGGTTTATTTTTGACGGTAAGCTAAGTGCGGCCTGCAGTTTTGGATCCCCGGGCACTCTTTGGTAGGCCTCGGCCAATCAGCTTGCTTCCTGACAAGCAGAGGGAGGGCGGGGGGCAGACAATGCGTGGCCTCGTTTACCGCTGATCCCTTACTATTTGCGTCATGCATGAGAGCAGAGTTACATTTACACAGTCTTTCGCTTGATGGGGACATATTTGTGCTCTGCCTTCAGACACAATGTCATAACGTTTTCACACCACGAAATACAGTTTTATGTGAATGCATATTGTGCGCTCACACTGTATGCGCAGATGAGGCCTGTAGGCCATTTCATCACAATGGATAGGTAGCGCGTTGAGTATTCGTTTGTGAAGCATTTGGTCATGCACCCAGGAAATATCCGGGAGATGACGCTATTGCTGCTGCTCCTGTTTGCACTGCGGACAGACCATAATGTGACTAATTAGCCTGTGATGCACAGACTTCGACTTTGCATGCATGGATTAAAAATAACTAGGATCACAATTAAGAGGTTCAGGGTAGACTTTATTATTCACTTTGATTACAGCTCCTTATTTTCAGAGGCACTCTGCATGAGGGTGCATAGCTGTTTAAGGCACAAGGCCTTCGTGCATAAACATTTTTTTAAAATTACAGTGGTATCCAAAGCAGACATTTAAATCCACATCTAGTATGCAGTAAAAATGCCTGGAAACACAGTACCTTTAATAACTCAACGTTATTTATGGAATTTAAAGAGTGTTGCAGCTTAAATGCACCTTGGCACAAACCATATTTTTTCATATATTATTTATAAGGGCAGTGTGGTTTAAAGGAATTGTATTGCGGTCTAAGCAATTTGCAAAACACATATCTAAAGATAATTTCACTATGAACCGCTCAAAACGTTCATAAATTCACATATTACTGTGAGACACATGGATATTTGTCATATTGCAGTTACATAATGATGAACAGGAGATGTAGAGCTGTAGGAATAGGAAAACAAAACCAAGCATGCAACACTCAGCACCTTCATCTAGTAGGAATTCACAAAGAAAACCACCAATATCTTCATTTAAATTGTCTTCATATGAATTACATCAACAAAATATTAATTACAACCCTTAATATTCCAGCAGTTTCTCACAATTAGTATAGAAAAATAAGAGAAATTGATATACATTTTCTGGAAGCTCCAAGTGGCTCCATATAACAAGTGTGCATGTGTGCCGCCTTGTCTGCCTACATATCCTGCACTTATGTGGCTTGACAACATTTCATGCGAGGGATAGAGACAAGTCCTAGCTACTTTATGAATCCAGTGTAGCCCAGCAATCCAGTCTGAAATAGGGGACCAAAAGGTTGTTTTACATTTGTGGACAATGTGATTTTTTTATACTCTGAGATGTACTGGGGATGTGTCAGGTGAAGGCCGCAGCAGTGAACATCCTTCATGACCAGAGAGACTTAGTAACAGCCATCTTTCCAGGATTCATCTGAGATTTTAGTCATGCCCAAACACCTGTCAACAAAATACAAAGAGACTGAAATACTCTTAACACCACAATAATCACTATTCAATAAACCTACAATGTTTCATCTGTGAGTACACATTACTCAGTTTCGCTACAGTCTTCAATGGCTTTATATTAAAGCATTCACCTTCTGGAGGACTGTGAAAGTTTACTCCTGGTCGAGGTTGATGGAACACCCTGATCTCGACCCATTGCTGGCCTCCCTGTTCCAGCTGAGGCTCTACCAGGTATATACGCCGCACCATTGGCAGAACCTGGGCCCTGGACTCTGCGGCCCGCTCCTGCTGGTGGCGCTTGGATGACAGGTAGACCTCTGGAAGGCTGCCGACCAGCTGCCATGGAGCCCACTGGAGTGACAGCTTTAACTGGAGTCCGCAAGGAAAGAGGAGATTGGCCACTGCTACGCGTCCGAGTGCAAGCCATACCTTCAGTGGAAGAAATGCAGTGGTATAACATGATCTCACCTAGCTATTTCTAAAGTTTTTAGTTTATTTAGTTAATAAATACAAAATAAACATATTTTGTATTTATATATATTCTATAGTTGTCATAGTAGTCGTATGTGGCACGTAGAAGCTGTAGACAAGTCTGGGAGGAGCAGTACAGGATTATCATGGATAAATTTGGAACAAACTGGCGGAATAATCATGTAGCAGGTAAGGAGAGGAGAGGGTTAGTTGTACATTACCTGGGGTATGTCAGTGTACAAAAGCCATCTGGAAGGAGTAGGACAAAATCTAGGACGTTTTATGGAATGACTGTGAACCACAGCTATCATATAAGTTGGATATTAGGGGTGGAGGAAAAAATCGATACAGTAAAGTATCGCGATAGTTGTGTGTGGTGATATTGGATTGATACAGGGACAGCAAATATCAATATTTTGTATACAAATAAAAAAAAAGAAATCAAACTTTTTAGTGTTCCAAATAACTGTAATTGCACAGTAGTGTACTGGCAATAATATCATATCGTGAGTTAAGTATTGTGATATTATCATATCGTGGGGTCTCCACCTCTATTTGAGATATATATATCTATAGATATCTATAGATATATATGTGTGTGTGTGTGTGTTAAAAAGAAATTAGTACTCTATTTACACTTAATAAAGCAACAAAGGCTAATAAAACCAAACAAGGACATTTTTGTTTTTCGCTTACTGATATTTACTGCATCTTGGTGTAACTGTGGTGTATATTGATCGAACCCTCTATCTGTGGTCATGCTGGTGTTTAAGGTGGAAAGACAAAAGTGATACAGAGGGCAATGTGCAGACCAATGCAAGTTCTATTACATTGGAGGAGTGGTGCAGACAAGGTGAGAAGGGCAGGGTTACCTGTGGAGGGGGAGTGTGTCAGGTGGGACATGCGGTTGCCAGAGCTCTGGAGGTTAGCCTCCATGCTACGGCTGTTCCTGACTGCCTCCAGGGAACGTAGGCTGGTGCGGGGAGCCAGATTAGGCATGCTATGCCTCAACTCCTCTGGAACCACATATGTACAAAATATTTAACAAAAACTCATCAACTGTTATGATCACTCTTCTTGACCTAGGGCAGAAATGCTCAGTTATTACTGGTTATGACATACCTTCACTCTTGGCAAATTTGAGCAACTCTGCACTGGGGCCCTGGAGAGATCGTCTGGGTGTTCTAGTACGTGGAGCTCCGAGTCTGCTGTGTTCCTTACTCTGGTTGGGGGTAGAGGGAGACAGGCACCGGGGTGAGCCTAAAGGCGAAGGGGTAAAGCGATGCCTTCGCTGGGGCACAGAACAGGACTCATCCTCTTCATCTTCCAGGCTGTAACTGTCAAATTCCTGGTCACTGTACGTGCCACCACGGCGCAGGGACTGCAGAGATGCTGTGGAGCTGCGGCGTGATGCAGATGCTGAGCTGGAAGCATAATCCTGCCTTAGACCTGACACCAAAAATTAAGAGTTAAAAATTAAATGTAATATACAGGGAGGTATGCAAATGCACACAGAACCATTCACCTATCGTATCTTTTTAGGTGCTAGTATATGGTCTTATATCATCATAAACACTGTTCTACTCTTCTCTTCTTTTTTTTTAGAATTTCGTGGTACAATTACTCACTCTCTTCCTGTAGGCGAGCCATGATCTGGACATCAGTGAGGTCCTGAAGCTTGTAGCCCATTGAGATAGAGTCATCTGATGTGCTGAGCTCACTGTCTATGGAAGACTGTGAACTCAGGGCTGATTGCATGCTTGTGACACCTGGAAACAAAATGAGAAAATATTGAAATATCAACATCAATAGACACAAAATCTGGAATTTATTTCTACTTCTATTAGTAAGAAAATTATTAAAAAGATAATGACCATAAATTACATTATTTAAAAATCCCAATGAGGTAAATTTAAACAAACTGGTATGATGTTAAATAGCAGACCGTCTTGATTAACTGACCCCTTTAAAATGTGTATGACAAATGTTAGATTATCACCTGTGTAGTTACTGAGTTTATTACAAAAGATTAGATGCCAGCAGCATCTGTGTAGGTCACCTGTATAATTACCTCAAGGAAATTAAGAAGAGTAGCCCATCACAAGGTTTTGTAAACTGGCGAATATAGAAGAAAATATAATACACAGCCTGTATCAGGGTAATTTTAAATTTAATATTGACCAGGCGGATATGCCTTTTATTTAAAGGAAACAATTTGACCTGATCATGTCAGAATTTAAGGTGCAATGTAGACAAATTCTTCATCTTTGCTATCTCTAAATTAGCAAGTCTCTCCATCCCAGTGTCAGCCCGGCCTTGTCCAGCAGCATTAGACTAGAAAGCCCAATGCTGATACCCAGGAAAACTGTATGCAAAGTTTCCCTGCAAGGCATGTCTGTCTGACAAGGGCCTAACACTCAGACTGAAACAAATCGGAAATGAAACATCATCTGGGGTTTGGTTACATTTGGTTATGTAAAAGTCTGGGATTAGACAAGGCCACTGCCAACAAGCCAAGCATTTACCAGTTCATGCAAAGATTTGTTATTTACAAAGTTTCCACAACAACTACATCAGCATTATTGGTCTTTAAACAGTGACGTGCCAGGTATTGTGAGACAAAGGGAGGAATAAGAACAGTGTAGAGTAGGTGTGTCCCATCCTGGTCCTATCCCGACCCTGCCTACCACTGATTACCTGCTTCACAGAAAACAATCAGGATCAGGATAGGACACCCCTCATGTAGAGTCATTATAACATAGACCACCACAAAGTCAAGTCCATTGTATATTTCATACAGATTAGTGCTTTCAAACACGTTTCATATACCAGTGTTTTAAACCTCTGAAGTATACACCACATATAGTTGACATAACTGTGAACATCTTCAAGTATTTGCCACGTACATACTGTTTTGCACTGATTACAGTACAACACAAGAATCAACTGGAAGGAAAATTTTAATAATGGGGATACCATTTCTCATTGGAAATGTCGGTTTTTATGTTTAAATGTCTGTTTTTATTTTTAAATAATCTATGTGATTGTTGGGCATTGGTTTAGTTCAAAGCTTGGAGTAGTGAATATATGTTTGTAACACATTTATGTGATGGGCAGAACCTCCAATAACTGTCACTAAGTGCTGTCTGACTAACAGAAAATGCTGTAATGCAAGAAGCTACCCAATATCTATATTTATGTTAAAATTAAGTTAAAAAACAATCCAGAAAACCTATCATCATGCCCAACTGAAAAACGGTCTGCTGTAATGTGCAGTATATGTGATAAACAATAAACAGCATAACATGCAAAATGCATTAAATACTACCAATAAGATCCCAAAAGGCACACACTGTCGATGCATTAGTGTACACACACATACAAACCAACCTACATCATTATAATTACTGATCCCACTGTTGTGTTGAGCGGAAAATAAGAAGCAGTGTGTTAATGTCATGCCATACCTGAGCTGCCACAGGTTAGTAGAGATTTGTTAGTTGATTTGTGGTACCCAGGAGAGATCAGGCCTGAGCCTGCCAAGCCTGCCTCTGCTGATGGACTGCTGTACATGTTTCTCCATCGAGACGCTGTGGGGGACAGGACAGAGGACATACACTATTACAAATGAGCTATGTACCTTTCATTTAAAGAACAAAGAAAAGTCATTTACGGACAATGCTAAAGGAGACAAGTGGTTTGAGAGAGCGGTGGGGAAAGCTTTGCATGTGCAAATAAATACCCCCTCACTCAACAGAGGTGTAAGCCTTAGACACAACCTGTCTCTAATTTATAATGCTGCCCTTTCTACCCCGCCCTTACCGTCTCAGTTAATGGGGGTAGGGTTGTAAGAGGTGACTATTACGTCTACCCACACCCTCCCCTTTTATTGTTCCACGTAATGAGCCTATTAGTGGTGGGTGTGCAGTGAAACCAACTCCAACCAACTTTTCTCAGATTGATGGACCAGCGGTGAAATGTTTTGACCTAGAAGCTAAACTTCCAGATATAAAGAATAGCTACAGTAAGTGTGTTTGGGATTAGTCTAAGTAGAAGTTTAAAATGTGTTGAGTTCTGTGCCTGTCACAATTCTTATATGCCTAATATAAAAGACAAAAATATATTTATTAACTGGTTTCATATACCTTAACTGTTAATATAGTTTTTGTATTCTGGCTAAAAATGTGCTGTGGCACAACACAGATTCATGGCCTGTTGTTTAGGAGTACCTCCCTCCATCGGGGGAGGGAAGTAATCCAACCCAGCCCAAGGTTTCATGTAATCATTCACGCCTGGTGTGAATAGCTTTGTTGTTCAGCTTCTGAAGTGTGCAGGAAGCAGGAGCTCCAAGCAGGATAGATAAATAATACATGAGGTCTGTTGGATCAGACACAAACTTGTCTTATGTACACATGCACTATGAGTACTTAGGCACTGTCATATGACTAAAACACATAAGCCTGCGCATGGCATCTGTCTGTCTATGTTGTAGGTGAGCAGTAAATAAGAATGCAGCACATTCAAATAATGGGGTAAGACTTAAATATGACAATATGGCTTTAGACAAAGTTTGTTTCTTATTCATTATTAAAAAAACGAACTAGTTAATGTTTGCATTTGGACTGAATCTACACATTAATATATAATTTGGTCTTTGAAAGAGTTTAATGTATGTGTTTGTTTAATGCATACTCTGGTCTAAACGACTCATCAGTGTTCGACAAGCCAACTCTGTCTCAGGGCTGCGGTGATCGAGAACCTGCCGACACCATTTTAATGGAGACTCCGGACCCAGATCTGCCAGTTGCTTTTTAGGAGACACATACAACCTGAAGAGAAGAGAGAGACAAGAAGAAAAGATACAATTACCAAGAACAATCCAAGCAACAACAAGTTAGAAAAGGAATTACTGAAAAAGCAGTACGGAGATGGGATAAAATGGTATATAGGAAAAAGGCTGAAGGCGGCGGCCCGCTCATTGTTTTAAACCTGAATGTCAAAAGTGTTTGCTAGGGCAGAATAAAAACAACCTAAAGAAAAATGTTATCCAAAATTCATGAATCATGAAAGAGGAAGGGCAGAAAATGTTAAACCACTTCCACACAAAAGGACATGGTATAGCTACAAACACCACACATCATTTGAAGTTAATGATTTAATCAGACTAAACAATGTCTTCAAACAATCTTTAAACATCTTTATCACAGACTCAAACTGCTCAAATCGTCTGCCTCATCTACTCCTATTTAACATATTATAAGAACAGTCAACATGGTGTACACATTTATATAAGCTGTTTTGTGTGTCCAAACCTAACGGCTTAGCAGGAAAGTGGTTGGATGCTCGAACAGTTTCATGCTTTCATGCTCAATTACCAGACAGCATTTGATTCTATTGCATGAAAAATCTTCAATCACATCTACTGTATAAAAAGACCAATGTGCCAACCAGCTGGGGTTTTATAAAGCCACAATGTCACCATCTGAAACCAACACTCGACTTTGTGTTTTCTTCGCAATGTGCCCCCAGTTGCCCCAGTGATAGCAAACAGACATTAGTTTACCACAAGCTTTGAAGTGACAGTCACATGGGCTGATCCTTTGAGTTTGATGCACAAAAGGCCTGGACTGACTGGTTCTTCACCAATCAACTACAAATCATCTTCCCATTGGGTAAACACAAAAAGGACCCATTTCCCACTGGAATAAGCAACAATACCCACAGCAATATTCAGGTCACACATCCTGCCAGAGAGCACAGCTTATCTGCATGGAAGTGTGTGCTGCTACTTTCAAACACAAAAACCTGTGTTTGATGAAAAACTGCTACTGTAGTTACACAAACATTACTGTTATGCCACATTGACAACAGTCACAGACTAAGGACGTTTGCATCCCTGTTTCCATCCACATTTATGCTCTGTAAGGATCCTAATTACCCTCTTGTACAACTCTTGTCCTGGCTGCAGTCTGGTCACACACAGGGGCCCTGAGATCACATGCTGTGCAATCCCACCTAAAGCAGTTTAGCCATGCGGCAGTGTCCAGCGCAGAGCAGATTACGTTGCCGTTAGGATTACTGCATGTTTTGGCTATGATAACCCCACAAAGCACATATGGCATGATGTGAAGCTGAAAAAATTAGTCATGAATGGTCGGATCTTATGCTCCATAGCTTAACTGCAAAATTAGCCACCAGGAACACAATATGGCATGTGTCTCAGGCAATGCAACACTGCACAGCGCAAACAAGCACGTCTAAACTAATCTCCGGTATTAATGCGGATTATTAACAATTAGCCTCCTATCACTGTTCTTTTTAGGAGATGAATTGTTTTTGAGTTCAAACTCGACCTGCATCCAAAAAGAACTAATGCAGCTTTGTTGATCTTTAGCGCATTGTGTAACAAGGCTTAGGGAATGGAGATCCGTCAGGTGGAGTCAACAATAACTAATTATTATTATTTCTATTAGCACTGCTATTAGTATTACTTTATGAAACTGTGTGGCTGCATTTACATAAAACAGTGTCTTATTCATGCTCCAATAAGACACACCTGTATCATGTTCAGCATAACCTGCAAAACGGGTAGAAAAAAAATTACCTGTTGTTTGCCGAGGCAAGATAGCTCAGAATCAAGTTTGGAAAAAGAAACTACTATCTGGTGATTAAATCTGACAAAATAAATTTAACTTTGGAGTATACACATGTAAACTACTTCTTTCTTTTACCTCCTTCACATCACTGTAGAGTTGCTATTTGCCATTCTGCAATTCCCTGTTGTAACCAATGCAAATGATAATCAAAATGTCTAGTGGAGCTTAAAAGCACAAAAGTCATACAACTTTCCGTGTCAGTAGAGAGTTTATTCTAATCGTAAATAAAAATAACCTACAGTGCATAGTCAGTGGCCTTTGGGGGAGTAACACACTTTAAAATCAAAGGTTAAAATGAAAAAGTGCCAGTGACTCATCTGGTTGAAGGGCTTAATGTATCTATAAACAAATGCTGCATCCTGAAACTCTGTCAAGAGAAATCAACTTCCACTGACGCTATTATTACAAACTCTACACATAAACGTCAGGTAACATAAACTGGAGAAGCGATAAAAGAGCTGATGAAACATACCAGCTGTCCTCGTCCTCTACATCTGCACACTCTTCCTCCAAATCTAGGACATCCACCTCATCCAGTGCTGTTTGGTCCACCCCTGAGTTGCTCTCCGCAAGTGTCTCTGACTCATAACTTTCCTGAGAGGGGCTCTCTGGAGTTAGGCTTTGCCCCTGGCTCTGACCTGCTCCATTGCTGCAGGTCAAGGTGAGAAAGCCCCCACACGGACCATGATCCTCATCTTCTACCTCCCTTTCATCATCACCATCTTCCACCAGCCTGTTGGCCATAGGCAGAGGGGACATCTCTTCACCGCTGCTGCTGTCCTGTGGGTGTGACAGCTCAAAGTCTGTGTTGCCCAGCTCACCACTGTCCTCCAACCTAAGGCAGGAGTCGGTCACCTCTCCACACGTTAGTCTCTCATTGATGTTGACAGCAGCTGTGAGGTTGCTGTTGGAGCTGGTTCCTCTGCGTGTGACAGTCTTGCTCCCCCTGTTGCGCAGGGTCTCATTCTGGACCTCTAACCGACGAACCAGCTCCTGCAACTTCCGGACCTCCTCCAGCTCCACCCCCGCCAGGTCCTGATCTGCCTCCTCGTCCTTGTGGCACCCGGGATTGGAGCTTTCCATGCGGCCAGCGGGAGTGCCATTGTCTGGCAGGGGGACCACGCTGGCACTGTCCGGGACCACCATGCTCCTACTCTGTAGAGAGAAACCGCAGAATTAACACGATGACAATAAAAACAACAAAGACAGTTAGACTAACACGAACTGATTAGAGCTTGATATGACTACATGCACGCTCACGTTGTGTTTCACAGGGCTTCTCATTAAGCTACTGAATGGGAACTTGCAAGCGACACACAAGCGACCCAAATACTGGATAACAAAGCCAAAGACTGAGGTTTTCTAGCTGCAACTAGCTTCGACTACATGTAATTTATTTAGTTGTAATTGTAACCACCCTACGTACCTCTACTGTCAGCGCGCCACTGCTACGTTAATCAACTAGTTTCGCCGAACAATCACTAGCATTAACGCGACGTCGTTCATTTTCTCTTTCGCCGCTACGTTGCTAACTCTGAACCACTAATTAGCGCGTCAAGAAGCTAGCTACACGAGGATGCTGTGAACCATTAAAGCTACCTCCAAGACCAAAGCAGCTCTACTGTAGTAGATCCACTCACACTGGACACATCTGCACACCGTCGTTAATGGTAGCCCGGCTAACATGCTATCAGCAAACACTCGTACCTGTGAGCGAGCCGTCTTGCCCCAGTTGTTCCACCGAGCTGAAGAGCTTTCCTGCGACCAGAGCTCAAACTCCTCTGTCCACCAGCGGCCACATGAATGAAGCGGCTCTAATTGCGACCGCAATTCAGTCCACAGCTTGATAGTGATTGTCGACACACCGAAAGTACTCTCGATTAGCTAGTCCATGCTCTCTTGTGGACACAGCATCACCAACAGTGTTCAGTGCACCGCTCACTGTGCTAACTAGCTTGTTGATGGACTAGTTAGCCCCGTGAACAGACCTGCACCAACGATCGTCCCTCCCCCTGCGCAGCTTCACTGTTATGTGCCGCCCCCTGTGGACACGTTGTTTTACTGCAGCAGCGTCTTTTTGTAATATGTACTGTAGACATTGGGTGTCGCTGTTTACATAAGGGTATAGCTTAGCTTTCACATATGGGTTGAAAGAAAAACGGAATAACTGAGACATGCTTAATCGTCTGAATAACTTATATATTATACATATTTCCAATGCCAGTGCAACACGGGATATTTTACTCATCCTATCCCCCTAGATTATAGGCAGATATTATTATCAGCAAATAATTCATATTCTTGGCAAATAAAACTTGTCAAAATAACTAATCTGTTTCTGGTCATTTATATTGTAAAGCCAATTATGTATTGGAAGGCAATGATTTTTTTGGTGTTTACAGCGGGATATGAACTCAACTGAGGGGCTCAGAAAATGTTGTTTCCTGTGCAGAATGTAAAGTAAAGAGACTGCCAGAGAAAACACACACACAATGGTATGAATAAATAAATGTCACAGTTATGCAGTTGTTGTTAAATTTGTGTTAACTGTCATCCATCTGCACAGTAGGTGGACAGATACACAAAGCCTGTCTATTTTTATTTGACAAGGTGAGTTTAAGGAAGTACTAATGCCACAAAAAATACCTGTATAACTTGTTCTTCAGAAGACAGTCCTTTTGCATTGGGTTACGGTTTTTGAGACAGACATAACAAATACATTGAACACATCATCCAAAAGAAATGCTGGTGAGACAGTTGCTAAGCTGTACTCTTTTTAGTTTGTTTTTTAAGCAAATTGCTATAAAGCGATATAAAGGTCACTGAGTAAGATCTGTATGTACTTCTCATGGGATCTGTTCCTGTGCCGCAATCCGTATTGTTACAGTGCACAGACATGCCTTGTCCTGATAGTTCTCGTTAACAGAACGCTATAAATCCCGTAAGAAAATTATTGCTGAACTCTTCCTTGCATTGCATTGAATGTGAATTCAAAATAATTCTTAATTATTTAAGAATTAATTCTTAATTATTTTGGTAAATAAATTCTAAACAAGCCAATTAGTTGGTAAAAAGTATTTGCTCACAAATATTTGCATGCTAATGTGTGAGCACGTTTCAACAGGCCTGTTGCAAAAAAAGGCAGCCTACACTGTGTTAGGCAATCTCCGCACACAGAGTAAGAAAAAGCAACATGCTCAGTCACTGATCCATGAGACACATTCTCCTTTAACATGGAATTTCTAGAAATCATTTAAACTGCACAGACATAGGATATCTTTGTGTTTATTACCTGCAGAAAAGCAGTACATGTGAGTGCCCTGTACAGTAAATTCAGACATCAAAAGTCATTTTTCAAACATTTTCCACATTTTGTGTTGGCAGTATGGAATTTGCAACGCCTGTAGCTGATCCACTCCTCTTCTTCAGCAGGCTTAGACCTGTTCTGTGGACAAGGTTTTTACTGATTTAGTGAAACTCACTCAGTAAAAAAAAAAATGAAGTGAAATGCTTGCAGCTCACCAAGAGTGTAAATCTATATGCATGCTCACAAAATAATTGGACGTTGTAAACGACTTTGATTCAAGAACACATTATATCATGAATGTTTTAACACAAAACCTTTATCGGTTTAATGATGCAACAGTGAGAACTATTTTGATACTGTTCATTACAATAAGTTAAGCTTTGCTAATATAGTAGTAAAAAGACACCTGAATACCACACAGAATGACAATTCTACTTTTTTTCCCCCCACTTACACTTCTATAATCTCATATTTGAGGCATTCGATGTCAGACCAGTGAAGCAGCAGTGTTACAAATGAGATCTAAAAGTGTCAAATGTAAGCAACATCTGAGCTTGGTTGTGTAACAGCTTTAAATACATTTGTTTTCATTTCACTTCGCCACGCACTGTTGACTGTTATGTACACGACTTAGATCACCGGTGTTCATAAGAATTAATCACGTTCTGATAATTCTGTAGCCGATCTGTGAGATGGAAGATGGTTTAAAAATTATATTTACACAAATGCAACTCCGAAAAAAAATTTTTGACACAAAATTTGTTTTATTACAACAAAAATACCATCATATGTGTTCAGAGAGAAGATTTTGGTCCAGCACATTTCCTGAATGGCACCATTTACAGGCATACTTATGGTATTGTTACTAATGAACTATCTTTGTAGCATTTACTTTTATACTTTTAATACAATTCATGATGTTTCTCCATGTTTTAAAAAAAACCCTCTACCCTGTCAAACCTTTCTCCGCCTGATCAAACCAAACTGTATGGAAAAAGTACAATAATTACAGACAGCTCATTCCCCATAGCATAAACTCAAACGCCATTTCAAATCAAACATGGCAGCATGGAAAACAAAGCAGAGGTGGAGAAGATGGACAGGATTCCAAGATGGAGGAAGATCAGGTAACAGGGCAGGACTGAAGAAGAGGAATCATGGCAGGTGTATTTCAGTTACTTCTCATCTTTCATGGCTTTCTTCTCTTCTTCAATTTCTGTGCGATACCGAGACGGAGACAAATAAGATGAACAATGTGAGTCAAACTGATGTAAACATTGTGTAAGAAGTGTAAGTGTAAACATTACCATCCTATATCAATCATTTTTAAACCACAACTCCAGTGTACAGAGAACAATTATAATCTAAAGCATTAGTGTTGAATATTCTAGATTAAAAAAAAAAAAAAAAATGTACTAGGCAGCAGCTGGTATGACAGATGTCTCCATGTATGGGTTTGACTGTGTTAGTAATAAGCTCAGAGTGTCTCCCTAAATTGTCAGGTGTGTGCTGAGCGGAGTACAAATAATTACAGAGATCCTCCAGGGATCTCTCAGTTCACAAAGTTGGAAACTTGCAAAAGACACAAACAAACAAACTGTTGAAATCAAAACTACAAAGGCAGAGATCTCTTAGATTTTAGCATCTCATTATGAACAAGTTGCACAAAAGGTTCAAACTACGTTTCCCATAATTCAACTCAGTGGCACATTTTTATTAGACAAGGTTTTACATAGTGGCAGCTATAGAGAAGAAAAAAAAAAAATAAAAAAAATCAGTGAACTAACTAAATTATGTCAGTTACACTGGTCAAACTAATATTAGCCACCATATGCTCCTGGTCACACCAGACCAAGGAAGACTCTAGCTGAATTCAGATATAAACTGAACAGTAAAATAAATGTCTAGGACACTGACATTACTTCTAGCTACACGCCCTCTCCTTCCATTGTAACATACAGTAGAGTAGATCTCTGGAGAAAACACAAAGATAAAGACTATCATTCACCTGTCCACATGCCGTCTCTCAGCCACTAGAGAGGAAGAATCAGCATTTTTTCACAATTTAAACGCTCCTCTTTCTGATCCCAAAGATTTAAAGTTCCTGTGCTTTACACTATATCAACTGGATCTTATCATTCATCGTTCTAGTCAATTAGCAGAACTTATAACTACTAAATGGGGTGGGTTTATGCGTTTTTCTTCCAAACAGGTCCAAACGGGTTGGCCTTAAGCAGAACACGGACGTTCTCTCAGGTAGTTGGGTGTGTACCTGCAGTTAATGAGTAACACGGTGTTTGCAGCTGCAGTTCATAATGACAAGCAGGGAGGAGTTGATTGTAGGAGAACGAGGCACTAAGGAAAAGGTGAAACCCAATTCGGGGCGGGTTGGGTCAGACTTTAGTTGTGTGAGCACGTCTTTTTGAATAATGACCTACCCTCCTTTGTCGGAAGATGGTTTTTCTCTTGTGTGCTGGTCTTCCTTAGCTGTTTCCTGTTAAACTGCTCCACCTCCTGAGTGACTGGATTGCTATCGCTCATTTTGGAAGAGTTCTAACAAGGAGAGAGAGAGAGAATATATATACTGTTACTTCTTTAATCTAAACATTTGACTATTAACTGTGAAACATTAAAGCAATATCACTCTGGATGCAGTCTGCAGTGCATGTCCATACAGGTATCAGTTCAAGCCACACCCCAGTTAAGAAACAACAGGCTTGAATTCTGACTTCATGTAACCTACTCACAAGAAGATACATGCAACTACTTTGCAACCTACCTTCCCACAAGGGACATTGTTGCTCCAATTCAATGTAACTTAGCCTAGAGAGAGTTAGTCACGCATACACTGTGTTATTAACAGGCAGGCCATTCAGTTCCACGTTAAAAGAAACATACTGTATCTGCATTCTGCGTGTGATCACTGGTGAGATAAGTAAAGTGTGAACGCACACCAGGGTCGGATAACAACAGCGAGGAAATAAGAACATAAGTGGAAATTTAAATGCTCCAGTTTTTGCTGGAAAGTTTGATGAAGAGATAAGATTTTCCCCTGAGAATTTGACTAAAGTTAAACGATCGTTTTTCTGGACAGTTTCTGAGCTGCACAGGTGCCACCACGCGTTTTCTTTCCAGCATCATAGCAAGGGTGTGACAGGTGGGGAATACACGTCACGGGGCCTGTTCACCACACGTTAGACAGACAAAACAGCCTTAAGTGATGATCACGTCCCGACATACGGTGACACTGACTGCGTGCAGAGGAATGCGGCGCGATGTAACGGAGCGATCAGCGTCACACTAACTGCACTGGCGCGGCTGTGTGGCCTTTAGCAGCACTATTGCATAACACCTATGGACTTTTCGACATGGAAAATTAATTACGGCATTTGCATTATATTGCTTTGAAATTATTAAGTAGCTCATCTCTTTTTGAAATGCACGATAATCGGAGACAATGCAGAATAAGAATTTACCTGGTGCTGTGGTGCGCAGTGACAATGTCCTTAACAGGTAAGAAGTGTCTGTGTAATCTGGGCAAAGGCAGCGGTTTAAATAGACACAACACGCCCTTATGCACGCGAACACGGACACCGTGCTCCTGCTCCCATTGGTTCCCTAAATCTCACGGGAATAATTTTTATTGGACACGAACGGAGCTCCACTTCCCCGGAATATTATAAGATGCTTCTTGTTAATTGTTGTTTAATCTTGTCAAATGTTATAATAATTTGAAACGTGTTCAATCCCTGGACATACGTGTAAGAAAGTGACCGTTGCATGATAATCAGCCCATTGTGCTCCTATTATTTACGTGAGCTGGATGATCTCATGTTTAACACGTGTAACACAGCGCCATCTAGTGGACCAGTCGTTAACATGACACGATTTGACAAAATGGTATTAAAATAACACTGTATTCTAACTAGCATGGCTCATCAGGTTAATTTTACACGTATACGATGAGGTCAAAGACAAAGCAAAATGCATTTTTCCTTTCACATTCACATATTACTTTATTTACACAGGCTACATTTAGAAAAATACGTGTTCATTTCCTTCAGTGCCATACTGACTGCAGGGCAGATGGAGCCTCTCCCACACCTGGCAGTGTACCACAGAGTATCACAGTGCTATAACCTGCATTTTGATGGTTACTCATGCAGAACATGTAAACTTCACACAAAGGCCACAGGTCACCAACAGATTCTTGAATGGGTCCTTCCATGACCCCGGAGTCATTGTGAGGTTAAGTTATTTGTTCCAGTCCTTTAATTCATAAGAAATATCTATATCACACTGAATATTAAATAACAATATTAACAATAACAATGCATCCCGAATCCTTATGCACTTAAAAGCCCATCTATCAAGTTGAGGGACTTCATTGAGCGACAAATTAAGTACCCTGAGTGGCTCAAATGCTAAAAAAAAGGTTACTCAACCTTTTTCCATAGACCAGCCAACTACAAATAAATGCACGCCTTTGTTAGATGTCTTCCCCCATCACTTTCCCTTTCCAATTTTTCCACAATTTCTAGTTTTAATAAAGGCAGACAATAATGTCTAGTGCACGTCCTGGCAGTGCTTTTAACTTGCTTGTGCATTGTGACACGCGTTTGTTGGTGGCTGCTGATTGTTCAATGCACCTGCACAAGGAGGGAATTTAAGTCTGAGAGATTTCCTCCTTGCGGCCTCAGTTTGAACGTTTTTCCTGTCTGTCATAGATAGCAGTTGTGATTCCCCAGGTGATGCATGATCTCAGAATCACCAGGGATCCTCCTCTGTATAGCAGAACAACACTCTTCTGCCGCGATTTCCACAGCATCCTCCAACACGCCATGACCCCTTTCACCTCTCCTCCTACCTGTGCCTGCATGTTTGCCACTAGCACAGACAGTGGGTAGAGAGTCAAGCTGATTGCCATGGAGGTTAGCGTCCCTGAGACAAATGAGGAGGCCACTGGAGAGAGCCCCTGTCCGGCCACAACATCACACACAGGTCCCTTTAGGCCAAAGTAGAGGGAGCTGCCTAGAGTGTTGCGAGCTGTGATGGGCAGGAAGGCTCTGTAGTACCCTAAGGCCAACCCTTGTGACTTCAGCCTGACAAGAACACTCTTCAGGGTGGGCAGGTGACGGTCATTCTGGCCATTCTGCAGCACATTCTGAACCCGCTCAAAGGGGGTAAACACTACAGCTTCTACAATACCTGCACCAAAACCAGCTAGAGCAGATAAGGCTGAGATAGAGACGACATTTTGGGATGACAAGGAAAGCTGACAGAGAAGGGTGTCCTGCAGGCCAAAGAGCAGCGTGCCATTCAGCGTCCTCATTAGTAATGGTGGGACCACACCCCTGTAGAGCCTCACAGGTCCCTCTTTGTACAGCTGTCCCACTGCCTGGTGAACTGCAGAGTTGTGGATTTGTTGACGGAAAACAGTCTTATAAACAGGGAACACAATAAGGGTGGGGAGGGTGGACAGCAAGCTGGAGGTCCCTCCATGCAGATAGCTTTGAAAACGAACCACTGGATGCTTAACGCCCTCCTCATCTTGTATATGCTCAGGACTGCCTGTCATCCTTGAGCTGAGTGAAAAATAAAAACACAAAGCATTTCAATATACTAACTTTTTTGTTATAATTATATTGATTACCATTATACTAAGTGATGAAGTTACAAAAAACTTGCTTTAGTAAATACTCTCAAATGTAATCAAAACACAAACCGAAAGGAAATATACATTTACTTTAATATTTACTTACCCAGAAGGCTGACGCCAGACAGCAAAGGCAGGAAATAGACAAAAGAAAAAAGGAAATGAGGTCTATTTTAATTTCCCACCGTTCATTGTTGATAACTGAAGTGAGTAGGGACGTCCATTTATTTCCCACAATGCACGTGGAGTGGGCAAAATTCTAGTTATCCGACCAGTTACGATGGCAGCACGTTTTGTAGTTGCTCCTGCCCCAACACGACCATTTAACTGCGATATCTTCAACAAAATGCAGCGGAATCAGAAAATTAATGTGCACTGCTGACTTAGCATCTTTGCAGGGGTCCGTGATTCAGCCTCCTTTAATTGGCCAAGACGAACTACGTCATATGTCGATGATTGGTTGTCTCTCTTTTCAATATAAAAGCTTTTTTATTTTTTTTCGGAACAATGACCGTGAACAACACGGGTGTAATATTCTGGGTGTAAAATTTTAAAAACTTTATTAATCTCAGAGGGACATTATTAAATTTATTGTTTAATAATATAACATATTGTACTATATAAAACGCACATGGTTTCATGTAAAAGCAGCAGCTATAGGTTCAGTTATAGTCTACTGTTTTTCAGCGAAATCGTAACTTTATTTATAACTCTGTTCGGATTTTAGAACTGCTGGGGTCATATGTCTATTCACAGCAAGCTAGATTTAATTTTTCTGGTCGACTGTTATCTTCAGCATTTGCCAAACCGAAGCTTTAAATATATGTATTCTCTATATCGTCAAGAAAAAAACTAAATTCTTTAGGGAAGATGTATGTATTGGCCAGAATGTTGAGCAAATTATTTAAATTATCTTATGAAAGGGACTACTGTGTATTTATAAACTGTATTTATAAAATAACTAAAAACTGTGTGATCCATCTGTATCATAAATAAAAAAATGCCATGTTTAAAATTTTACACATATTCCATTTTATTAAGAATGACTCCTCATTCCTCAGATAGCAGACACATTCATCCTCCTGAACAAAGAAGAAGAGTTTTGGAATACACACATAATGACAAATCTGTCCTTCAGACATAAAAATAGAAAAAAAAGAGCAGGTGAACATATCTGAAGGAAGCTCCAACCTGCAGAGACCCCAAGCTAAAAACCCAACATCTTTTCTACGGAGACGTCTTCAATGCAGAACCTTGAGGGTCAGCCCCTGCACACTGGGCAAACCCCACTCAATGAGTGCACCTCAAAAGTTGAAAGAAACTTCCTGAAATGTCTTCTACAGCTGGATAAGACAAGTGACACCTCTTCATTTACTAAAATAAAAATGAACAAAGAGGGAAAGGCTGGTGGACAAATTATTTAATTGTAATTTAATTTCAGACTGTTGAGGCACTCTTGGTTGAGTGGAGTTTCAGTGGCACTGTAAACTAGTTCAATACACATTCACATCATTAATTATGATCTTTCAAACAGGTTACAAGAGCAACAAAAACTACACTTGTTCACTTGAAATAAAAGCAGTGTAACAGCTTTATATGCAAGATGCTTCTTCTGATCACTTTTTTCCTGCCATGAATATTTTTTTATACAACATATTGAAATTACTGTAGTGGTGAAATTGTTAGGAGAAACTCTGTATCTAAATATTATGAAAGAGGATAACGTTTTTAGTGGATAAACACTTATTTATCCAAGTACAATAAATACACTGGCTTTAATTGGTAGCTTGTGACTGCTTAAATGTCCCAGAAATGAAGGGACACTGCTCAAGTGGGAAGGAACGTGGTGAGTGGGGTCAGCATTAGTAACAGACATGACATTTCTTTCCCAGCACAGTTACTTAGCAGAACAATCCTTGCTAATGGTTGTGTTTGGGTTGGGGAATTCCCTCTTCTCTTATTTGGTGTAAAAGCACATGGTTAATGGTGGGGACCATTTGTTACAAGGGAACATGGCTGAACAGATATGACACAGACTCTCCGTTGTGAGTTCTACGGATGGCCTCTGCAAGGATCATGGAGATGTCAATAACCTGGAGGCAGAGACGTAGAGAAGACAACTTGACTAGATGATTCGCTTACTCATAAAACATCAATAACAAATAGTGCATAAAACATTCCAGCTTCCCGAAACACTAGCTTCTCAAACTAAGAATGTGTTCTCATTTTAATTATTTTTTATTTATAGAGACACAAAAAGAAAAAAAATCAATCACAAGCTTATGTAAAACCAAAGTAATTGCTCTATCCCTACCTGTATTTTGGGACAATGCTTCATCTTCTCCTCCTGAGGAATGGTATTGGTGACCACCACAGCTTCAAAGCAGGCGTTGTTGATGCGCGATATAGCTGGGCCAGAGAAGATGCCATGGGTCAGGATGGCATACACCTTGGTGGCACCAGCAGAAATTAGTCTGAGGGTGAGAAACAGCAATATGCGTTCTCCAGATTAATGGATATATCCAGGAAAAGGCGAAATGCAACACAGGTAAATGAAGGGGCTTACTTGTCAGCAGCATGGCAGATTGTACCACAAGTGTCAGCCATGTCGTCCACTAGAATAGCGACCCGATCAGTTACATCTCCAACTAAAACCATGCGATCCACCTCGTTTGCCTTTTTCCTCTCCTTGTGGATTAGAGCAAAATCCACATTTAACCTGTCTGCTATTGAGGTGACCCTGCAAAGAGAAAGCAGAATGTCACTGATTTGTAGCACTTGCACCTGCTAAAACATACAAAACAGTGACTGAACGTGTAAAATTAGGGCCCTGTCAGAGTTAAGCAAAACCAACAAATGTCTAATCTAAAGTAAACTCTTCAAGAGATATGGTGAGAGTAAGCTATGAACAAGGTTAGAACACATATGACAAGTGGCCCTAGCTTACCTCTTGGCTCCTCCTGCATCAGGGGAAACAATAATACAATTTTTCCATTCAAGGATGTTCTCTTTGATCCATTTCAGCACAGCTGGCTCTGCATACAAGTTATCAACAGGAATATCAAAAAATCCCTGGAAAAAGACAACAAAAGGGTTCATGCACTTGGGTCACAGGCGATGAACATGTACAACCTGCTGGAAGGACCAACAGAAAGCTCATCACCCTTAGTTGACATCTATATAAACATCAGGCTGTTAGTGTCGAGCTTAAGGTAAATATGATGCACTTTTAGGGCTGCTTCCTTATTGCTCACCTGAATCTGTGAGGCGTGCAAGTCCATAGTGATGATGTGGTCAGCGCCTGAGACAGACAACATGTTCGCCACCAACTTGGCAGAGATAGGAGCACGGCTCTGAAATGAAAATGGATCCCCTCAGTCATGGAATGAGTGAACTTACTAAAATAACACCTAACTGAGATATATTTAACATATACTGAAATATATATAATGTGCAAAAGCACCAGTTTGCATATGTGAATGCTATGCACACATCTAACTAGAAAGTCCTAGCTGACATTAATGACTGCCTCAAATGTGACAAAGCTTTTAACATAAAAAGAATACAGCACCTGCTGCTAAATAACAAACTCATGCATCACAATATCAAAAAATCTTTCTGTTCTATTGATGAAAATCGTTTAGATGTGATTGTTAAAAGTGTAAGACAATCTGCTGATGAAATGCTATAATGAGAGTAAATAAACAAATAACTACACAGGGAAACATGAGATGGAAAACGCAGCTGATGTATCAGCATACAGAACGAGGGAGAAGAAAACAAACAAGCAAAGCAAATATGCCTTGTCAAGGGGCTGTTGATGCACACGGCTGCAGGCTTCTTGTCATGATGCTGGATGGCAAATGGCATGACAGAAGTAGTTAGACAGTTATCCCTCACCCCCACCTTGTCCTTCTTGTCTTGCCGGGCATATGGAAAACAGGGGATGACAGCCGTAACCCTGGAGGCCGAGGCAATCTTGCAGGCATTGATCATGATCAGGAGCTCCATCAGATTGTCATTTATCTCCCCACAGCCACTCTGCACAATGTAGACATCTTCCCCACGTACGCTCTCTCCTATCTCCACGCTGCCAGAGGAGAGAGGTGACAAGACAAACAGTACTTAGTACCATAGAGCGAACACACCATGGCAGCCAGGTGATAGATTAGAGAAAGAGTAAACAATGGCTTGTGTCTAACTTTGTGTTGTGTGATCTGGGCTGAATTGAGTGGGAGAAAGAGAAGCATGCATAAAAAAGACTTAAGTTAAAGTCTAAATGCGACATAACATGATCTTTTCAATTAATTAATGGTGGAGGTGGATTTCTTGCTCTGAATTAGCAGGTTGTTAGCATGAGTTGTCAGCCATGCGTGGACTACAAGTTCCTAACAACACTGCGCGGCAATTTTACCATGACACCACGTTTCTAATTAAATACATGTCGCTAGGATACAATATTTGCGTACTAGCTGCAGATCTGTTTGTCAGCTGCTTTAAATTTGCAAATAGACAACTCACCATGTTTCTTGGTTGCTAAATTTCTTCGTAACAACCTTTCCCAGCTCAAGACCCAGGCGATCTGCTATTTTTTGAGACAGGTCCGGATGTGAGCTCCCGCTGAATATTTTAATATTAGGCATTTTATCGCGGTCCAGAGCGTTGTTCCGTCCGAATGGGTGACTACAGCGAGCAGCTGTTGAGTCTGGGGAATCAAAAACTCCCGAACAATGACTAAAAACTGATCAACAGCTGAGAAGCTACTCTTAACGAGCTAACGTGTGTTCCTACCTATCCACCATTATGTCCCGCACATCACGCGTGCAGCTCCTCCTCGCGAGGCTGCGCGCACGCTTTCACCTACATCCTCTTCGCGATGACGTCATTCAGAGGCGCGCGATCAGGCGGGCGCGCGAACGAGCAACAATGCAAAGGGAAAGTCCTAAAATGACCGATAAAGTGAGTTAAAAAATAGTATTTTTAAAGTTTGTTGTCTGAAATAAGTAATTAAGTATTCATTTTTAATTGAAAATGGTTATTAATGTTAATATAACAAAGGTAAACCACTGCACGGATGTTGATTTACACTGAATCCATATGTGTTCACTGCAGTTCTAGAGGATTATGTAAAATCCATATATCCATATGAACACCTATGACACCTTTTGCATGTTGTATTCATTCCTTCTGTTTTAACTAGCCAATGACATATTGTTTTCTAATACACACTGACATTATGATGGCCAATTTACAGTCCTTTTGTATATTACAAAATAAATATAAAGTAACATGCTGAAGCAACCTGACATATTATTTAGTATTTTTAGTATCAGTTTCCCCTGCTTTGTTTTGTCCAAAGAGAAACTGTGTCCTATGAAAACACAAAGAGAGAATTTTCTTCTAAACTGACAATGGGGTAACTTTGAAAACTGCTTGATTTGATTAAATACGACTGCTGAAGCCCCATATTAGCTTCATATAAACTTTGGAAAATCTTTTTCTTTTCACCAAACAGGTATTGCGAATTTTTTCCCGTTTACCCCTATTACTTCCATTGAATGTGTACTAACAAGAAATCTTTTATAGACCACTATGAATAAGAGGGGCAATTACAGCGAGTAAAATCAATTTTAGTGTTAAAGTGAGCATCGGATTATTCTTTTAAGTTATAAAACAATTATGAGCCCATCCTTTAATGAGGTGCGTTCCATAACCAATCTAGTGTATAGGGGGCCTTCAGAGAGCCCACATAGGGTGCACAGACAGCTTGATGGTGACTGGAGGCTATAGCCAAACTACTATAGCAGTTCGGTACTGAAGTGATTCCATGCTCAGTTTAGGATGCACGTTTTAGAGGTGATTATCTGTCACCAGGAGCAGACTAGCATAAAATACCAGTCTGTGAATTTGATGTCAAGTGGTCCCAATTTGACCAGACAATCAGAAACTGTCACAAGTTTAATGCTCAACAAATCATTAATGGTCATTAACAGTCTGTTCATTTGTGTACATTTGTTGTTAAGCTAGTATTCAAAATGGGGCACCTTATATTCCTCTCCATAAGCCTCTTTGTGTCTACAGAAAGATGGATTATTAACTAGACTCAATAGTCAAAGAGCTTCTGTAATCAGAAATGAAGTGTTACCCAATTTCAAGCTTTTTCACAGAAATAAATTAGATGCTGCAGACTTAATTAACAAGAACAACATATTCAAACAAACATGTTCTCTGGGGGTCATCATCCTGAGTAGCAGGCTGCTTCAATAAGTTTATCATTTTTGCAACTTTTGCGCTGCAGGCAAAAGCCCTTACTGTTATACAGCTACTACACTTGATGTTAGCAAAAAGCCAGAGATGTTATTACAGCTGTGTCATTCCAGTTAAAAATTGCCTTTTGAATATCTTTCTATTTATCTAAGGTGTTTTGGAAAAAATACAAATGAAAATTCTCTAAATTTCCTAGTCTGTGGCTGACTGTCACAAGAAGACAATATTTTCATTGGGGCAGAGAACCCTAGCATTTAGGATTTAGGAAACAACATGGCAAACTCATGGACTTCAATAAAATGCACCCTGAAAAGCAGGTAAGACTTACAAAACATTAAGGGAACAGCATTGCCATTGTTTAACAGTGTAGGTCTTTTTCAGAGTAGACATTTTGTCATGGTAACTTTGACTGTATTTATCCAAGTTTCCCAGTAAACAAAGAGAGTATGACAGTGAGTCTGCATGCACATTATCAGCCCCCTAAAATGTGAGCAACTAAAAAAATGTATTTATTTCATTTACACCAGCAGTTTTTGCACTCTGACATGTCAAACTGAATTTCATAACTGAAGCCTATTAAATATTACAGTTGCATATTTTGCAATAAGTATGTCAAGTGTTTTACTATAGATAACTGTAGACATCTAGAGACAGTTGTTACTGCCTCATCTTTCTTGTTGTCAGTTTCCTAACCGAACATGATCTTATTACAATGTTTTTTGTGTTTTTACAATACAAATAACATAGAAAAACACATTTTAAGTAGAACTAAATAAAATGCCAACAACCATTTTGCTGTCAGTCGCTGATGCTAGTGAAGTTTGCATTGATGAGTCAATATACGTTTTTGCCAGAGGCAGATTACTAAAGCATTTAAAAGAGGTTAACACCTGCTGCTAGTGAGACTTTTTCGGGCAATTTATCTGTCAGATGACATCATTTGTTTGTAGTCGTTCTTATAGACACCCTGTGGTAAGTTTCCTGCATACAATGTCATTTCCAAATTCTCTGACAGTTTATATAACATACTTTATTGCTCTTAAAACATGATTTAACTATGTACACAGAGAGAAGACTACATTGACAACAGAATCATTGACAATAAATAAAGACAGGAATGAATAGGTGGACATAAAAAAAACATAAAAACAATGGATGAAGCCATGGTGGGCTCATCGTGTCAATGAAACACAGACAGATCCACATAGTTTAGCAAAAGCAACTGAACACTGGCAACCACAGGAAATGTATTATATAATATTAAAATATTCAAGTGCTGATGAAAGAATACTGTCTGATATTTTTGTTTATAAAAATAAACATGTCCCATGCTTTATACTCATAATATATTCTTTAAAATATATGTTTTGCTATTAGTCTCTATGATACATTACTACTATAAATAATTACCTTACAGACATGTTTTATCTTTTCATTTTTACAAAATAGTGAAGTTTAGATAAATCTTAATTTTACAAGTAATGTTTTAAAAGTTTTTGTTTTCTTTCCAATCACTATTTACATTAACAGTGTACAATAATACATTTCCATACTGAATATCATTTGCAAAACATAACATAATGCCACTACAGCCTTTCATTTTTGCCTGTTTTTCCACTGTAGAACTGGAAAATAATCTGTACAAACAGTATCATCACCTTCAATAGTCAAAGTACCTGCCCCTGAAAGTCTAATATGTAAGGAAAAACATGCAGTATTGTGATAGATACACACTGCATATGGTTATGGAAAATGCCACATCAACAGCAAAAAAACAAACAAACAGTAAGAGAGAGTGCATGTTAACACCACAAATGTGTTCTGAAACCAAATGAAGAAAATACAACTAAGCTGGTGTTAAATGAAAAGTATTATATAGACTTTTTATAAACTTTTTGATCACATAGAATCACACAAACGCTACTAACTAATGATCAAAAAAAGTAATTGGCTTGAATTTACAGCAGTATCAAAGCAATTATTTGGTGCAATTAAATGCATGTCCCCAGTGATTTATATTGTGAGATATTATTGAACATTTGTACAGTAGATATGTTTTCAGCTACATTATATACAGTATTTGGTACTGAGTATCCTAAAATAAATTTCTTACAATCAACACATTAAAGTCACAACCTCATATACAAAAAAGTTGGGACACTGTGTAAGATGTAAATAGAATCAAAATACTAATTCTAAACCTAAAGAAATCTGTATGCAAAGTATAACAAGTACAGGATATTCTTGGCCTATAGGCTGTTGCCTGGCACCCTATTTAAAAACGTACAATTTGTAGTGGAAATAATTTCATGGGCTTAGGAATTAAAACTATGGTTGGATTCAGGCACTCATGGCACTGGGTTAAGGTGAGAGCAAGATTGTGGGTTACCTAAATTTAAAAAAAATATAACAGTCACTTGACACACAACATCTGTATGGACACTCTATGCCCTCCATCCACCACAAACACCTCCATGTGAGTCCCTTTCCATTAATAAATGTAGTGCATCATCAATTAAAAAAATACAAAACTTTTTTGTGCATGTCTTACAAAACATAATCATGGTTGCACTTTAGTTACATACCTAGTAACATAATGCGTGGTTGTTTCAGGGAAGGTAAGCGTGAGAGAGTCTGGGTGCTAAACTGACCTGTTTAGAAACCAGGAGGAATCCAAACAAAGCAGGCTTAAACTGTTGAGCAGCTAAAATCCTATATCAAGTATGAATGAGACAAAATGTTTCTTTCAAAACTAGAGCAACTGGTCTCATATTGCTGTCATCATATTCAAAGTGAGCCTAGGTATTTCCAAAAATAAATAAATTAATAATAATAATTTTACATGTTTTCATATGATTATCAACCAAATGTAGGTTTTATTTTGAATTCTGGGTTATTTAAATTTTACACAGCATCCCAACCTTTTGGAAACAGTGTTGTAGCTTCATTGGAGTACCATTGTTCAAAAAAAGATCAGTATTGCATCTCTTGTCTTCAGCATTGTGACAACTTAGTTGTCACTCTTAATTTGGTTTCACAGCACTTTCTTTTAACAGTGTGTCCAGTATACATGTTAGGCCAGCACAATTACAAAGCCTCTGTGATTAATTTCCAGGAATAACAAGAGGATGAGTCACAAAGGAGATTTCAGACAGGGAACAGATGTGTTAGTTTTATTAAAATACATAGAAAACTACTTTTTGTGTTTCTTATATATCTGCTAGGTTGCACAATGTATAACATCACACAGAAAGCAAATGTGTTTATATTATATCTGAAAACCTGAATAAAAACAAAATATCTTTTGAAACAGGTAAGCTTTAGCTTTGAATTATGAAGAATTATGTAAAACTGGCGCTGCTGACTTTAGTGAGTTTCATAGCAGCAGAGTGAATAAAAAACACTGAATCAAACATTAGAGGATACATTTCAACTTCAGAACTAATTTGAGAGATTGTGCAAAATTCTAGTGATAAGCTTAGTCACTTGCAAGTGGATGGCTATATTCAAAACTGTGATTCACAACAAGTGAGATGCAAGTGAGCTATAGATCAGTAAGTACAGCGTGGGTATTTCTTCTCTACAGCTGAGTGAGGTGCCAACACTCATTACTGTACAGTGAATGACTGTGACAGGGTCTCTGCTACATTGTCTGCCCTGAGCAGGTGTGTTTCATGCCTGCACTGTTATAGTGAGAGAATGGGCTTCTGTCAGTCAGACTCATTTCATATGTCATATTTGTCTCTCAGTGGTTTTCATTTAATTTTCCATCACTGTAACTTTTGACTGTTGTATCTGTATGCCAGACATTATCAACATACATCGCCATTTTGTATTACAACAGTTATAAATTTCAACAGACAAACACATCACCATCTAATCAACCAACGCTTTGGACTACTCAATTTACAGAAGTCGCTACTTGACAAGATCTCTGAAATATTTTTGTCCAGAGCATACATTTATTTTTATGATTTCTTATAATGTCTATAGTTCTCTTAATTCATACATTTCAAATATATTCTTCACCTTATTTCTTCACAAAACTTTATATTATTTGCTAAAGGAGACACAACTCAAATATATATTACATATCAAATATTATGCTATAATGAGTTATTTATATAATGATATAATATAATGATACTGATATGAGGTGATTAGCCCTGTATTGCCCAGTCTTTTATTGGGTTCTTATTCCATTGTGCATTAGTTTGGTGTATATTTCAAAACAAGATTAATGAGGCTACCTCAGGGCCTGTAAACATGGGATGGAACAGCTGCATTGCAATTTTTACTGAGGATGATACATTGCACATTTTGTAAAAAATGTAAACAATAAATAAAAAATGAATTTGGATAGAGTAGCCACCCACATTCTGCACTGATCTGATTAGATCTCTGCCAGATTTTATTTTTACTGAGCAGGCAGAGTTTTAATGGGACGAGTGAGTGAGCTCATGTTGTTGGTTTTTGAGGAAACTTGAGGGAACTCGGTCTTTGTTGGCAAGCTGCTTGAGTGTCCCATTGATTCTTCTGCTGCACGCAGAAGCAAAGAGTAGTTGATAGCTACTTCCTCAACTTTTCTCAACAGCTGCAGTCGTTGGGCTTCTGAACGAACCCCTCTGACCAATTTAATGAAGGTCTGAGTTAGTTCACATAAGACTTGAAAGCTAGCTGAGACAACAGCAAGCATACGCGTTGGGCTTTTTTCAACACTTGCCACTCGTCGACAGGATGCCCTGAATTCTTTGAACCGCACCGCTAGCTCTTGTTTGTATTCTGCGATCCGTGACGGCTGAAGACGAGCCTCACCGTCAGCTTGTGGGCTATTAGCACACTGACGCAGGATAGCTAGCAACTCATTAGCATCCAGTTGGGCATTTAGGAATCCATCAGGCAAGCTGAATGTTTTCCCCTGTAGGGCCTGTACCCGAGCCAGGCTTCCCTCCAGTGTACCACAGGCCCTAAGGTCAATCTCCTGTGTCTGTGGCTCCTCCTCTTCCACCTCCTCTTCTTCTCCACTGCAGTCCTCTGCATTAAGAACCTGGAGTGTTTTGCTTACCACAGGAAAGGTATGTGAGTCCAACTCCATGCCTGGAAGGACCTGAAGGGGTATGGAATATGAGAGCTCATCCTTCTCACTGCTTTCATCTGCTGCCTCACACTTCCTGTAGCAGAAACAGAATGAGCAGCATTTATCCTTGTCATCACTGTCTTCACTAGGAAGGGTCAGAAGCATTTCATTCGCCCCCTCTTTATTTTCACGCAGTAGCTCTTCTCCCTGTATGAAAAACACACCCTTTTTCCCCTTACCCTCTGCCTGGTGTGACTGAGTGTGGACCGGCTCTACTGGGGTGGGAAGCCTCAGCCCTGTGGCCCTTACTCTCTCCATCTCCTTTTCTAGACTCTTGGCTTTGGGCTTCACCTCAGCATACACGGGCGTGCTTGTGCTGTTATCCAGTTCACCAATGCTGTATCGCCTCTGGAGCTTCTTATATTGTGGAGCTCCCATGCAGTCTGTTCGAGAAGTACAGGTAGGCAAACATGACCCCTGCTCTCCCCTTGGTTCTCTTGACTCAAGGCTGGTAGAACGTATTCGTGTGGTTTTGATTTCTAAGGTCTGAGGTCTCCTTGTAGCACCTTGGGTATCAGGGACTTTGGAAACTGTTGGAGGTGTCTTTGAGATAGTTCTCTCTCTACCTCTGTGTTGTGTCTCTGTTATGGAGCCAACTGGAGTGTCAGGTAGTCGCATGCCCCTGCACATTCGCTTACAGTCACAACTGCGTCTCTGCTCCCTGGAGATACCTGGTGCCTTTAGGACAGGGCTAGTGCGCAGCTGGCAGGCACAAGGAGTGCCTGAGGGCACAGGTGAGGATCCCTGGGGTAAAAAATCTCCCTGGGATGATTTGGGTTTCAGCAGCTCCTCTAAGAACTCTAACTCATACTGCCGGACTTTCTGCAACTGAGCCCTTCGCTCATCAGTTTCTCTTCGCATTCTTGCAGGGAATGTAGCTGAAAGAAGGTTTCTAAAGCTCAAGAAAGGGGCACTGCGTTGGGATTTCCCCTTACCAGTGCCTTGTTTCTTTAAGTCTCTACTTGGGAGAGTGGAGACCTTATCTACAGAGGGGCTTGGTGTTGTTGGGTCATCTAAAATAGGTAGAGATTTCATGGGGCATTTCTGTGACTCAGGGTGAGATTTTACCTGGGCCCCCTCATTCTTGCTTTCAGATGCTTCTTTCACCTCTGCTTTTACAGGCAGATGAGGGGAGTATTTAGTTTGTATTTGAGGGCTAGGTTTTGCCAAACAAGGATCTGCTCCTACTTTAACTGTATTTTCTTTGCTGCTAGCCAACTGGAGGCCTTTGGCCCGAAGACGCTCGTCATCTGTGGGAGAGGATGATTGAAATACCACTACCTTCTGAACCTGTGGATCTTTTAGTCTTAGCTGGGGCCCATGTTCCTGTTGCACTGGACATGTGCAGAAAAGGTCATCAACCGGCAGAAGTTCTGCAGAGCTTGAAGGCTTCATGGTCTCACTAGAGGCAGTCTCGGCATCTTGGCACATATTAGTGGGCGAAATTTTGGCAGAGGCAGTTCTGTCCACAGGCAAGAGGATTGATAAGGCTTTGTTACTAAAATCTGTATTACAAGGTGCTGCTGTCTTCTCCTTTACACCCTCAGGAAGATTTTGGCACAGTGTCTCCCCAGAAAAATTTGATAGCTTCTGGTCTTTACTGACTTGAGTTATCATTGAAGAATCAGACACTTTAAGTTCTTCAGGAGACTTAGAAGGGGGATCATGGGTGTTTGCTTTGGTGGACTCAGAGTTTGCTTTCATTTCTACTTTCTGTTCATTGTGAGTAGTGTCTTCACTGACCCCCTGCTCTGCCACAACACTTAGTATTGCAGAGTCTTGACTGGGACTGACTTTAAAGGGAACAGTCTTACTGAGAATTACTTGCTTGGGTGGACAGCCAGCACGAATCTGACCCACAGAGAAGGCCCCAGTCCCTATGGTCTTTGTAGTGCAACCAGGAATAGCCAGGGGAAAGTCACGTCGGCAGAGGATACGATCTTTGTTGATATGGTGAGCTAGCAGGTAGGCCTGGTTTTGATTTTGCTTCATAGCCGACACCATCTCAGAAACATCTGTCAATTCGGAGGAGTTGGTCTCATGGCCTGAGTCCAGTGATGACTCAGGTGTAATAGCAGCTAAGACAATCAGCCCTAAAGAGGAAGGCAACACAGAACATGGTTAGTGTAATCAAGAAAAATATGAATTACACTGAAATATTAAAATGCTATAATAGTATTTATTCTAGTTAAAAATATTATAAAATATTGTATTGAAAATATATATCTCCAATTAAGTGGCCTAACCATCACAGACCAGCAAAAATAATTTTGCAATACTTTCAAAATCAGTCCTTGATCAGACTTCAAAGCCTTTCCAGACTGATCTATGCACTAGTGTACTTGCCTCAGTCAACCTGAAATAAATGCTCCTTTTCTGTGCTGCTAACTGTGCACGGCTGTGTTGATTCTGCATTCACCTTAAGATCATGTAGTCCATAATATTTTCTCCATTTAATATTTTAATAATATAGTAATATTTTTTGTAGGCCATATATTTTTTCATAATGTGATATTGGATTTGTTATTATTATAGTTCAAGTTATTGAATAATGGTATTAATCCTATAGACATGAAGAATTCTTAAAGCATCTAGCTCAATTGTACTTTGTTTTTATAATTATTACTTAAGTATCATCACCACAAACTTTTCTCGTAAACATTTCTTGCTATATTACAAGGATATTCATCAAAGGATATTCTTAATTTTGTAATATTTATTTATCAAAATTAGTTTTTTATTCTTTGAGTAAGTGTTGGCTGTGGTATGACTGAGGTTGTTGACCTGCAGTCTGTGTTGGCTGTTGAGGGTGATGGGGGTAGTCCTCAGAAGCCGCCAAAGCCTCTAGGGCCTGTAAGGTGGATACCAGAGCATCATCAAGTTCCTGGGCATGATCTCGGACTGTTCTTGTGGCCACATTATCAATCAGTGTCACAGGAACATCTTCCTTGGTCTGGACTATTTTCCCACTGGCGACTCCTGCACTGGCAGTAGTTCGCGCCCTTCTCCCTCTCTTTGGGTCATCCTCATCTGAACTGTTGTCCCTAAAACCAGGTGGTGGGGCTGCAATAGCAGGTTGTGGTGGCTGCAGCTTCTCTCCTCCACCATCTGCCTCCTCTTCGTCTTCCTCTTCATTGCCTGGGGGTGGAAGAGCCATAAGGTCAACAGCACCTCCATCTCGGGAGGCACAAGCACTGGAGCAGTGTTTTCCAGAGCTCCCAGTACTGTTCACATCTGGTGATAGACCCTCTGCTCTAAACCTGGCTTTGCATGAGTCACAGAAGTATCGTGAGTTTTTCTGAGATTGCCCCATTGTTTGAGCTCGGGCTCTAAATCCTGCATTGTCCACTGCCGGGCTTTCTAAAACTCCAGCTATTTCCTCTGTACACTGCTGAATGGGGTCTGACTTGGTGCGGGGCCTCCCAGGGGGCTCTTGAGAAATAAAGTTCTCATTAATGTCAAGTTCAGCTTCAGTGTGGGCTTGTAACTCTTGAAATTGTTGGTGTTCTCGAAGATGGACATGGCACAAGCCTAGATGCTGAGGCTCTGCTGGAACTAGAGCCCTTGAAGACCCTGACTCCCTGTGCGAACTTTCCCTCTCATCCCCTCGCCGACCTCCACTTGGCAAGCTGGTTGCCCCAGAACGTGGGTGGACATGGTGGGAGCTTCTGTAATCTGAGGATAGAATTATCAGAGCAGTGGAGAGTTTCAGGTGTTAAGAACTAGTGTCGATAGAGAAGATCCAGATGGGATAGCAGAGGAAACAGCTGGTGGTCACATGGGGATTATTTGTTATTTCAGAGATGGAGGTTGGTTTGAGTTTGGAGGTTTAGATTCAGGTGGAATGTGATGGTATGATGATTCTTCTTTTATGTTGGCTACAGGTTGAGACAGCTAATGGCTAAAGATCTGTTCACGTTTGAACAACAAATGTTTATGATTACAGCACAAATTCACTTTAAAATTTCCTGATGTTATTCTATCTTGGCATATGGAACCCCCCCACCCTATGGATAAATATGGAGATGATAGGAGAGATGTGACAGCAGAGGGCACCATGGGATGGTAGCTCCAGGATAGCCTGGTTACTATAGGTAATGGTTTCAGCCAATGAAGAAGCAGATCAATGTCCATGTACACTGAACATGTAATGAAGACTGTCAAATATTGCCTAACTAATATGATGCTGAAATAAAAACATTGTCATTTGAAAACTTTAAATCAATAATAACAATATTTCATCTTAAGCTTTAAAATAAAAGTGTTGTTTTCAGTATTTTTTATGCTTGAATAGGTTTTTGATATATATTGCCTAATTGTCCCTATAAGTCAAAAAGACCTCTGACATACCTGCCTTGGTCAGCTGAGACTGACCAGGGGTCCGAAAGTAGATTGTCCGTTTAGGATCTACAAACAGCTTGTAGTAACCAGAGATTAGGGAAGCAAAGTTACTGGCATCGGGCCATTCCATGAGTAGGACCAGGGGCTGCAGGGGGTGGTAGGGAGGGGAATTAGAAGACTATTTAGCAGACAGGCAATGAGCATTGCCTGCTCACTTTGACCCGATAAAATGTAAAAAACTGTTATGTAAAACAAAGAGCAGAATGAACATTTTCCTTGATGCTCCATGATATTTCTTGTCTGTATCTATTTTATTGTAGCATGCATCATTAGATACTGTGTTTTTTTACCTTGGCCTCATGAATTGTCACCTCCACTCGAGCCACACCTTGGCTCTCACGATACAGCTGGATCTTAGTGACCCTACTGAACTCAGCCAGAACTGTTGTGAGGTTGTTTTTCAGGTCTATCACATGACTAATGCCGTGTCGAGGACCCACTAGTAGTGTGGTAGCTGATTGTTTCTCATCCTATAGAAAAAACAGGAATTAACAGGAAACTATTTGCCTTCACTTCTTATTCTAGAATGTCACTAGATCAAACATGTTTTACCAGTCCAACAGTGTGAAACAGTATTCCTCCAAATGGTGGGAGATCATTGAGTACTCGCATGTATTGCAGCTTTCCTTGGAGAGGAGGGACCTGTCAACAGAATAATAATAATGTCATCTTTGAAAGAGGGATCCTCCTCTAGCACTTCCTATATCCACATGGAGGCACTGTTGAGCCACATATGTTCCTAATAAAGTATTACACAACAGTTGCATTTATAGAGATGAAGGGCTTATCCTAAGATAAAGGACTGGCTATCAAGCAGACATAGCCATAGAATAAAATAGATTAAAATCTCCTCTAAAGACGCAGAGAAATGTTGATATTTTAAGGGCATAATGGTTATCAAGAGTTTGGGAATTTGGTCTGTAAATTGGCAACTTTTAAAAATTTGATATAATAACCTTATAACTAAAATAAGTAAAATTATCCACAACTTAGTTTTGATAATAAAAAATATAAATAGTCTCAGATTACAATTATTTCTGAAACGTTTTGCTAAAAAAACCTTGTTGCCTGATGGCGGTGGGTGCTGGTAGGTCTTCAGCAACTGAGACAGGGTCTTACACACATTCTTCTCCTTTACTGTTGGAAGCAGAGTGAGTGGAAGGAAAGGCTCTAGTCCCCACTCTTTTCTGTGATAGAGAACAAGTGGAAAAATGTCAGACGTATACACAAAGAAAATAAAAAGAACAGTGGAGATGTTAGAGTCCAGTGGAGATGTTGCAACTGACGAGACAAGGGAATTTTGGATAGAGACATTGAACCCATCATATATCCTTACTTAAGTCTATTACAATCACTTTGGAGCTGTTTGGCTTCTTTGGTTGTGATGGCAGAAACTAATTACTTGCTAGGTTGAGGTTTTTGAAGAATAAATGAGTAAATTGAGGGAGAGATGTAATTTCACAAAACAGTGGATCTCTTGTCTAATCAAGACACAGAAAAAAATATCCTGGATTAATTGGAGTTTTAAATAGGCTACTATTGGGATTAGTTATTAATCATTTATGTTACTGAATGAACAAACTTCACTGCGATACTTACTGATAGGCTATACAGAATTGTCTGTAAGTTCATCATCATTCACAAGTTAATTTTTTTGACTTACTCAACATGCTTAAGGGAGATCTTCTGATTGGGTCGTGCAGAGGACACAGTGATGTAGATGTGGAGCGCAGCCAATCGTAATGTGATGTCAGATTTCCAGTCCATGCCAAAACGTTCCTTGATGACATCATTCCGACTCTGTGACAATGTGATGAAATATTGTTTTGTACGCAGGTCATTGCTAACAACATTGATTAGAAACAACACTGCTAAAACTATGACTTTTGTAAATCATATCATTAGTTTAATTGCCCAGGACAGCTTCCAGATTCATAAGACTGCTCAATATCTGCACTTAATCTGAAAGCATTTTTGCAGTGCCTCTGGCGTATGCAAGTCAGTTAAAGAAGGAAAAGATAAATGTATCTAACTAAAACAATAAAATAAAAATAGCTTGTCATTGGCACTCCTTGCTCTTAGACAGACAGATCTTCACCATTACTGTGAGATTGAAAAACATCCTTTTAAGTTCCCATTTAGTACACTGTTTCACCTGTATATACAGGTACTCAAATGCAGCGGGGTCTCTTCTCAGAAGGTCCGCAGGGTCCTTGGGGAAGAAGCAGATGCGGAACAGACACCTCATCCCTTGGAAATAGGTTCTATGCACCACCTGAGGGAATTTCAATGGTTACAGATAGATAACAACCACATCAGGCACACAGAGAAAACATCACAGTATAATTTTCCATAACTGAACAGGGTAGACAGAATCTGTGATGTACCATATATGTTTACAATGTCACAGTGATTTATAAATAATAATAACATACTTTATTGAACCCCTTGGGAAAATTGTTGATGTACAGCTGCTTGTGTCAAGATAAACAAATGCAAAGAACTGTAGCACAAGTTAACTCCTGACTTGACAATAAACAGCCTCAACAATAAACACAAAATCAAACTCACAAATATACACACAAATCAGGAAGGCGAACTAACTACTTAACTAACCTACTAATGTATTAGTTTGGGTCTAAATTTAGGGCTCTCATACTAATAATCCCTTTAGCAAACCCATAATTTAAACAGTTTTTAGACTTTTAGACTCATCCCTGTTTTTCGTTTCTTACATGTGTCAGAGGCTGGTTCTCCTGCAGCAGCTGCAGCTTCTGATTCTGGTCCAGACCACCAGCCTCCAGCACCAAGGCAAAGTGCTCAATGTAGCGCAGTGAGAGGCGGTCCTGTAGGGAGGAGATCACATCCTGGAAGGAGAGAGATGGAAACTGAATACAGCTTGAAATACATTTCGCCAGTAAGAGTAAATTCTACTACAACAATATACTGTATGTATGTATGGAGCGCATCATATATAAGAAGATATTGTCTGGGTATCAGAGCGTGCAGGGCAAACTTTTGTTTTTGTGCAGATCAGCATCTATGAAGGAAGATGACCAGTACAGTAATTTGAGGATTATTACATTTTACCTGAGGATAATTATTTGCCCTCTTTGCCCTAGGTGTTAACATTTAAACTGATAGTGGTATGTTCCTGAAGTTTGGATGTAAGTATCTGAGGCTCATTAAGAGCTGTAAAACACTTTATGTGCATTAATGGGTTATTCTCCCTAAACAATTTAATTGACATGCACCTATGTGAGTCAAGCAACATCTGTCTCTGAAAAACAAGAATAAGCAGTTTTAGCAGTATTGACCTGTGCGGTTTACATTAAATGATGCTTGGGGTAGTCACAGAACCAACTGAAGGGCAGACAGAATGCTTTAACTTGAAATACTGTGGGAAAGCTTCTTTACCTAACAGACAGTCTAATGAGCATACAACTGGGCATCCTATTGCCACTGATTTAATCTGTGGCATTGTTTTATTGATCTAAGCCATTTTATGCTGAAATTCCATTTAATTAGGCTGACAGGAGTGGGTTTCCTCTATCTCTCCTGCAAAGTGCTGTTCTGTTTCTCCTTTCTCCCCTCACTCTCCCTACCATGAGCGGAGAACAGATTTCTGAAATCTAATAGAGCCCATTTAATGAGTCTGCTTGGAGATGTAAGATTCATCTTATATGCAGACACAGAGACTGAATTCATTTGTTGCTTTAGAACCTTAATCACATTAATGAAATTTTGAACCCCCCCCCCCCCCCAAAAGAAAAATAAAAAACCTAACAAAAAAAAGATTGGGTTAGCATTTCACAAAACTGTTGATGTGTAAACAATCATATCTGAGTGGGTGTGAATGTATTGTGTTGGTGATGCTCGTAAACCTACTTTTATACGTGGAAATTAAATATCACACCATGGAAAAACAACCACAACTAACTACAACAATTGTGCAATAATATGCTCATTCATTATTTCATCTATTTTATCCAATTAGGGATATTAAAGAAATAATTTTTGAAGCGGTTCTTACAGTACAGTATAGGTTATAGGTTATATCAGGGGTGTAACAACTCTCCTAAAACACAGTTTCTCTAAAAACCCATTTATACACATAGTCATGATTCATTGTTTATAAAAAAAATTATTTATAGCTTATTCAAGGCAAAATCATAATTTGAAAGTACTACTTTACTGAATACTGAATAATACTGAACACATGAAGTGTTTGTGACCTGTGCACAGCTGTAATGAATACGTACCCTAACAGTGGTACGGCTATCAAATGTGAAGGACTTAATCTGTCCATTCTCCAAGAACACCTTCAACACATTTGGTATGAGTAGTAAAGAATCGTCCTTGAGCATTGTCTGAAATAGATTGAGAGGAAAACATCTTTGTGTTAGTGACAAAATTGATGGTACCAAAAAGTTAATTTCACAATACTACAAACACGTACATCTTAATGGTGGGTTTGTGGTATGCTATTGAGTGAGTAGCAATACAACTTAGTAAGGAGGTGAGTTAAACAAAGATGCCTTATGTGAACCCTGGAGAGATACTTTAACTGAACTCTGGGCAGTCTGAAAAGGAGCAAAACTCTGCCTCAGGATGCCCACCTTATTCATTGTATCAGGATCAAAGAAGGGCTTATTCAATTCCTCCAGTATATCCAGTCAATATGTACGCCATGCAAAGAAAATTGGATGGTGGGATTGAAATGAAAGTATTCACCACAGAGTTGCATGAGTGGAGGCACAAGAGGAGAAGCCAGATTCAAGGTCATTGCTTTTAGTCAAAGCACTCTTTAGAAGAAAACTTATGATATGCAGTTCAGTTCATTCTTGCTGCAATGTGACAGCCACACTCTCCACCCTTTTGTTGTCTAATTTCCTTATCTTGCTGGGGGCTTTTTAAGAAAATGACTGTTCTAAATATGTAGTTTCAAAGAACCACAGTTGTGATCAGAGGATAGAATGTATCTTAATGTAATAAGACAAGCCTGGAGGGTATAATGCGGCATGTGGCAAGGACGCTGTAGGATACAGTCTTGCAGCCCAAATAAAATCCTCCGTAACTGTGGACCAAAACAAAATTTATCCCTATATTTGTTCTGTATTTCTTCCTTTTTTTATCTGATTTTGTTATTTTTAAGTGATCTTTAAGTAGACAGACATTACTGCTCACAGTAAAGGGGATGTAGATTTATTGCAAGAATATATCTTAAAAAAGGCCTTCAGCTGAAATGTAGAGCTGTGTCCACAGCAGATGCCCAGCAGTCTGTTTTTGGAGAACTTAAGTATTCAGAAGGCTCAACAAGCTGTTCTTCTGTGCAGATTGGAAGAGACTAAAGTCTGAGTTATAAGCGAGCAGATCTTTCTCCATACTGCAGCATTAAGTGAAGGAACACAGCACAAACAGGTCCATCACTTCCCGTTGCAAACCATTATCTTTGTTCTTTGTTTGTGTGGGTGAAGTAGACTGACTTGTCACATGCAGGGAAAGTGTAATGAGAGGCAAATCACATCTCAACACCACGGCCTCATCACTTAAATACCAGGTTAGGTGGCCATCATTAATAAGCCATTCAGATGATCAATAGCAGACTGTGACTCCTGACCACTGGGAATAGAGATTAAAAAATGTCTCGCCATAGGTTAGGGGTTTCTAGCTGAAACATCTGATGATTACCAATAAGTGTGTCCCCCTCTCCCTCTTGTGCATCAACAGTGGTTTGTGTTCTGCACATTGAGACCTGATCAACTGGATTCATTATTGTAAGATAAATAAATTAAACCAAGCCTACCTGTTGTCCTATTTCATTCAATTAATGAATCTAGTGACTTGTTCTGGATTAATTTGGTCTACTAACTACTACAGACATTATTTACCTGATTAATAGCGTGAAAACTCTGCAATGTGCAATGGACACTAAAACGCACAAACATTTCTAAGTGATACTGTGGCTATTTTCAAAAAGTTTGAAAGCAATTGATTATTTAATCAGAAAAGCAATATAGTGTATTTAAAACCAAACCGCTAAAGCAAAGACTAGCAGGATAGAAGCTCAGACTGAAATAAGAGGATGGAGAGAGTATACATGAAGTTTTTATGAAACCGCTCCATTCAGTAATTGGAGCGGGAGGGCCAGGGTAACAGCATATGTTTTCATGCATGCCTCACAGAGAGTCATATCAAGTTAAACTTACTGAGTCTGGGTCGCTGATGGACACTTGCTCTGAAAAGCGCACTTTGGGCGGGTTAGTTCGCAGGCGGGCCTTTTTGGCTGCACTTATGAAGGCAGACTTGGGTGACTGTGAAAAAGAAGCGAGATAGGATCTCTTGAATCAAATTGAAAGAAGAGATGTAAATGAGAAAAAAACACCTGTGATCTCCAGTGATATATAGATGTTTGTTGAATAGCAGGCTAATACATCTGCAATGCAATAACAAAAAAAATTGCTTTTAACATTAATTTTACCTGTTTTTTAAAGTTTTTTTGTTGGTTTGAGCACAATAAAAATGGATGAATAACTCATAAGTGTAGGCTCTACATGATATTTTTTATTATATTATATATCCTGTATATTTGTACTAGTGCTAGGCAGCAATTAAAAACTTTAATCACGATTAATCGCATGACTTTTTTGCGATTAATCACAAGTAATCGCATTGTTCTGGGCAAAATTGAATAATGAATTCAAAAGTAGTTTATTGCGAATGTTTATTTTAAAAGTACTGCTCTATGAACAGAAGTGCAATAACATTTGGTTTGCAATTTAAAAAAATACAACAGTATCATGTGATTCATCTTATGTCATTTCTGTCTCTACATGGTCACATATCAATTACTATTCTCCTCTGATCTCTGTATCACGCTCAGAGGAGTTCTGCCATGATGTGCACAGCAGACACAGCACGCGTCGCAGAATATGTCACGTTTTTTAACCACAGTTGTTAATGACTGCTGTCATTAAAAGAAAGACATGAACGTCATGATTCCTCTAAGTGTTTGTGTCGGTGTTCGTTGTTTGGATGATTTGCTGGCATCGGTTCTGTTGCAGAAAGCTGCAGCAGCATTAGGCCCACCCCCAAATGCTCTCATTGGTTGAGACGCTTCTTGTACTCACCAACACCCACCCCTCCTGTGACCCATTGTTTGTATTTGTATTCGGACCCAGTGAGCAACAGACTTTTACTGTCATAATAATTATAAAACTGCATTAACGTGTGATAATAATGACACGTTAACGTGCCCAGCCCTCAATTGTACGTGTTTCATCTTCTAAATATGCCCAGTTCAGACTAAATAAATTGTAAATATCTATTTTTTCTATGTGGTTGAATGCACACCCAGTCTTAATAAAAGTTTCATGTAGGTGTTTATGTGCCCACACAGTGCTGTCCTGAAAGGGTTTACCAGAAAAATAAATTACTCTAATGTGTAGGTGTGACCATGAATAGCAATTTACTGTATGTCTGCACTGCATTAGTGTGCACTGCTGGAACAGAATATAGTGCAGTGTCTTTGTATGATTTAGAGTGAAAGGAAAAGTGTTAAGACTGATGAAGAGTAAGAGTAAACCTCTGGGAGGGGAACATGAAAGAGAGTGAGTGTCCCGCTATACTACCTGATGGGGCTGCAGCACAGTAAGAACTATAGTGTCTTTGCAGCGTCTATGGAGAGACGACAGAGAGTGGAGTGGGTTAGATAATGCCACGGACAACATGGTATTTACAGAGCTTCTCCAGTATATATCTGCCATTTCCTCAATGTCCTTCAGCTGCAAAAGGACTGACTCATCCACAGCTTTGTGTTGATGTAACACATCAACAGCAATAATTAACAGTTTGTTCCCTTTGATTTACCCATGTCCTCTTCCATTCCACTTGCCCGTGTTGATGGTCCTTTGGCCCGTACCCTCCCCCACCCCCTCCCTCCCTCCTGGTACAGTAAAGGATGTTACCTTACAAGGTCTATGACTCTCTCTCGAGGCGCGTCGCTCACCGTCTCCTCGTTAATGGCCAAGATCTGGTCTCCTGGGAGAAGCTTTCCAAAAGAGGGCCCGTCTGCAGATGCAGTGGGACACAAAGTCACATACAGTACAGTGAAAAGGAAAGTTTATTTAAAGACATCATAGGATTCATTACTTTCCCTGTATTCTCTCACTCTGTCCCTTTCTCCCACATACACATACAGACTAACCAGCAGAGACGGAGCGTACGATGACAGGCCTCTGGCTGCCCGCAATGAAGCCGAAGCCTTGAGTCGGGTGGCGCTGGATGGTGACCTGTCGAGCTGAGGCAGGACTTAGGGTACCACTGTCCATACCATCTTGGCCCTCTAACATTGCAGAGCTACAAAAACAATTTTTTGTTTAAATGGCCAAATAGATATTTACATGCATTTTTTTAACTGGAGACTGAGAAATGTGCTGTTTGTGCAAGGAAAGAGCCCAGATTTTGTGTAACAACATTTACCTGTCACATTCGTTTGTGTGTCCATCCTGGACCTTGGCCATCCCCTGAGAGAAGGGAGTAGCATGGGAGAGGGACGTACTGCAAAGGTCTCTTTCTGTTTCGCAATCATTCACCTGCGCAGTAGAAAAGAAGCAACAGGGGATGAAAGCAAAGAAATAAGATATTCAGTCTGATTTTAAAATACTGGTTTGTAGTCATTTTTTGGGTTGAAATCGCAATTTGTCTTGAATGCTGCAACACAGAAAAATAAAATCCTAAATAGAAAGCTGTAAAATGTTAAAAACATTCAAGATCCACCAGTTCAACAACACATTCTATACTGTATTATACTGAAAAATGCACAGGATGAAAGTGAAAAATATAGACATTTTTGTAAAAAGCATCTGACATTTGAGGCCGGCTTTTAGAAAAACTGCAATTCTCAAGGACTTTTAACACACGCAGGGTATCTAACACATTAAGGTTTCTGAATCTGCCAATCCAGTCTCTGCTAGTGTGGACCAAGCTACTGCTGTGAACCACACATGCTCTTTTACGGATGCCTGTGTGGGAGGCAGTGAAAGCAAGATTACCGAAAGACTGTGTGTGAGTGTGTATGTGGCACGTGGGTTTCTGTGTTTGTGGCAGAAAAATGACTGCAAAAAGAAAAAAAAAAGAAAGAGGATGGAAATGATGTGCGAGGGAAAGAGAGCCAGATATTTATGCTCATATCTGTGATCTAGGACTCTGATGATTGCTGACTAAAGATGAGACACTGATTGTAATGTTAATGGCACAGATGAGCTAAAACAGAAAAAGACATATAAAGAGCACAGCAGCACTGCTCTGGATTATTATGCAGAGATACACTGTTGAGAGCAAATACCTTTCTGAGTGCCACAGGCAGAGAACAAACTCAGTAACAGGAGGCTGAGTCACATTAGTCAATACTTCAGATTTATATTCTTGTCACTTGTTGTTTCTGATAACAGTGGCTTATGAGGGAGTGTGGCTCATTTACAATTCCAGTGATGCATTACTGATCTCTACCTTGTGTCATTGTATCAGATGAGGGTTGATGTATTGTAGATAGGCTTCCTATTGAGCTCAGTCTGTGACTACAAATCCATTACATTGCGTGAGCTTTAAATTTCAATTATACTATCATTAAAAAAATTGATATTCAATATTCTGGTGACTACGAAGAATAATCTGTCTATATCAAAGGTGCACAGCAGTGAGGAATGACGACGCAGCAGCTGTTTCTCTCTCTTAGAAAGGATTACATATTTTTGATTTTGAATGATTATTTTCTCCAGCGATTCTCCCGATGGAGTTTGACAGTACACCTCATTTATTCTCCCTGCGTCTGTAACTCTAATGTCTCCCTCTTTTTACCATCTGTCTCCCTCCCTCTCCAGTTGCACGAAGGACATGTATATTGTTGGATCTTCAAGGAGCTGCCAGTGTCTATCTGTTCTTCAGGTGTGTGCGTTTGCTGTGTGTTATTATGAATGTCAGTAATTCTGCAACATGTTGTTGTCAGTGCAGAGGATTTGTGACCCTAATATACGTAAATATCCATGAAATTGTCTGCAGTCACACCATTGCTCATATAACCCTTGTTGTCGTCTGAAAGACCCTGAGTCTTTTTCTGCATATCAAGATCTACTCAGAAAGCTGAAATACAGAATTTGTGCAGTGTTGTTATATAAACTGTGTTTTGTTTTACTTTGTGGTTAAATTCCTCAGTTTTTTAGAGATGATTTTTGGCATTCAAAAGTGGTAAAGAAAAACTGAACAGAAGGGAGAGCAATGAAGGTAGCCAGGGGATACTAAACCTTACATGTCTGCGAAGATAAACAACCATTCAGCAAAGGGGCCGACCTTTTACTGCGAGAGGACACAGAGGAATTCTGTCAAGAAATGATCCCCAAGGGCTCTAGCAGGCCTGCCCGTTGCTAGGACTACAGCTCTTGGTACTTTGTCGAAGCTCGGGTGGATGGAGAGAGAGTGGGTGGCTGAGAATAGTGATGTGGCCGCTGTGAGGCAGAAAGGACGAGCCAGACGCTGTCCGATCACCCAGCAGCCACTGTGGCCAGATGCCAACATTTCCTCTGGCACTGGAGGTCAGGGCGGTAGATACCTGCTTTGCCCCAGAGTCCCAGCCTGCAGCAGCTGACCAGGCCTTAAGGTCTGGGAAGAATGACCTTTTACGTTCTGTCCTCAGAGGCCTCCATTCTAACAGGTTTATCACTGAGTTGGAGGGACGCTACATTTCATACAGGAGCAGTTTCAGTTCCAGCCTGATCAGGTGTTCAGAAGTGACAAGCTGATTAATAGTTGATCATTTGAATATCAAACAATCATCTTTTGTATCTTTTGTCATGTTACCAGAAGGGTGTTGGTGCAGCTCAGTGGACATGTTGGAGACTTTAGAGCTTGTGGCTATGTTGTGCTAAATTTAACTGCAGTTAATGTTATAGAAACGTGGAGAAATGGCATGCTACATAAAGATTTTTACATTATTTAATACTTTTCCCTGGATTTAATTGATGTGTTGATGATGTAATGTTTACATAATTATTTGTAGGCTTTGTTGTTGCCATTTTAGGTCAAACCAGATAAAAGAGAAATAAACAAACTCCATACAACTACTTTAGGTAAATAAAGCTTAAATATGCAACCTTGGGGACTCAAGCAAGCGGTAGCAAGAGACTCCAAATCTATGCACCCAGCCCTCCATCTGTGTGCTTCACAAGACATTGCTACACTCTGCCCTATACTTCAGGTATGAGTTGTTATAAAATTATAATAAATAAAAAGCTACCAATCAAGCAGATATAATTTAGTGCTTATGGCTTCTCTAACTTGCTCAAAAACATTTAGAAAGGTAATTCTCTGCAGTGCTGCCAGGCTGTTCAATAAGCCTGATATACAGAGGCCTTAGAGGGCTACTCTCCACATTAACAGCATATTTCTACAAAAATACACAAGCTACTGTTGCTTCAAGCTAAAATGCCTTTTTTTTGTTTGTTTCTTTCAATTTGGGTACAAAAGCATTTCATGACTTAATCAATTCCAAAAGTCACATACTAGTAGGAGTTTTGTGGTTATGGGTCTATAGGCATACTGTACTATAGGGCATTGAGCCTAGCAAGACTGATTTATGCACTCATTGGAAATTAATGCATAGAACTAATAGAATTAGAGAGGGTGTCTGCCTATTAGAACTAGAACTAATAGAACTCTAATCCATAGAACCGTACTGACCCAGCAGAGCACTTCGCTGTCAGAGTGCTGGTCTACTTGTGGTTCCTAGAGTTTCCAGATGTAGAATGGGAAGCAGAGCCCTTAGCTATCAAGCTCCTCTCCTGTGGAACCAGCTCCCACTTCAGGTTCGGAGGGCAGACACCCTCTCTACCTTTAAAACTAGTCTAAAGACCTCCCTTACCTTGCTTATAGTTAGAGCTCATATGCCAATACTGCATGCCATTAACTGTACGTCTACTCTCTCCTGTAGTTCTGCTTCTTCCTCTTTTTCCCCCTCTCTGAATTCCAGTAACAATTAGTAAGGCACTTCCACATAGCACTCATAATTATCTGGCTACTTATTTTGTTGCTTGCTACTTGTCTTACTATTGGATCTCTTCAATTACTTTCAGGTAAATGCCAGAATTTTGAATTATATTTTGAATCTGAGATGGAATCAACTGCAGAAATCTGAGAGCTGATCATGTCATGCTGATCATTTCGGAGTTTTAGTGAATAGTTGTTAAACAGTAGTTACTTTCACTGAACGTACGCAACACAGAAAATGGCGAAGATTTCGAAGTACACGGTAAGTACGACTGAGTTAATGAATCACAGTTGTTGCAGTGTGGATTACTGAGGTTCACATCAGACAACAGAGTACGTTTGTATCTTGCTAGAAAACATTAATATAAGTCATTAATATAAAATGCATTTATATAACAGTTGCTGTTTAATAATGAGCCACTGTCTGAAATACACATAAATGCACACACATACATATAAACTGCATTGGGATGAGTTACTTTGGACTGGAATTTAGCCAGACATTAAACAAGAACAGTATCCCTGATCGGTGCCTTACATTCACAGGTGTTGCATTTTCACTAATGAACAATTAATTGTAGAAAAGTGATCCTGACATGAGCATACAGTGTATCCTCTTTACGTTATTACTGCATTAACACGTTAATTAATTAACACCGTTAATTATTTTAACACTTGTTAAAGCAGTTTTATTATTATTAAAACGATGAAAGTCCGTCGCTCACTGGCTCTGAATACACACGCAAACAATGATTCACAAGAGAGGTGGGATGTTGATTAGTACTGGCTTTGGATTGGCGTTGTTGAGCGTCTCAACCAATGAGAGTATTTGGGGATGGGCCTAAGACTGCTGCAGCGTTCTACAACAGAAAAGCTGGTACCTGGAGGTGCCAAACTTTTACAAGGACATTTTTATTTAAAACCTCTTCCACACACCAGAGTTGATAGAACCACAGTTATTTGTAACCACTGCAAAGTTACATTTTTCTATCACCGGAGAAAAAAAGCAAATCACCCAAACAATAGACACAGACACACTTACTTTAAGGAATCATGACATTCATGTGTTTCTTTTAATGACAGCAGTCAAATTAACAACTGTGTTTAAAAAACACTTTTCAGGTAATTGACGAGCAGTTTCAGGTTTGCTCCATGTGCTCCCTGTGAGTGTGAGTCTGTGTGTGTGTGTTCGCTATGCACATCAGAGCACAGCTCCGCTATGCGCAACACAGAGATCATAGAAGAAAAAGATAAAATAACCAAAAAAAAAAAGATAAATAACATGAGGCTGTGTAGTTTAATAAAAGAAATAGGTACAGACCTGTGATTACAAACAGGTCATTGTAGACTGTGAAATTAGTTTTTCTACAATAAACTAGATGGACGTTAATGTCATAGTCTTGGTTTTCTATTTAATTTGATCACTTTTATGTTTAAGTTGAGATTTACTAGAAATATTTAACTGCTACTGGGAATACTGCTATGAAAAAAACATGTTATCTACACACTTTGAAGACTAAATATTTTTGCAATTTAGTTCAATTAATCGCAGAAAAATCATGCGATTAATCGCGATTAAAAATTTTAATAGTTGCCCAGCACTACTCTGTTATTTTAGTGTTCCCTGAGAGTGACAGAACAGGCATATTGTACATTTGTGAAAATTGCTAGTATGATGATACACATATATCATAATTGTCCACCACAGTATTTTCCAACCTAAAGTAAGACATATTTATTATCCATCTGTCCAAATTAGATTTCTTTTCCTCCTGAGAAAAGTTGTGGAATGAAACGGGAATGGTTAAACTTCTTAGTGGTGTTAGCTGAAACACCATAAACACTAGCTAAGATGAAGAAATAAGATCTTAGTTAAATTATTACTGTATCAAATTTGATATACATGTGTCTTAAACACCATGTTGCATACATATATACCCCATTTAATTACTGAGAAATAATCTGTCAGCCTAAAGCAGGTGGCTGCCAACATTTTGTATCAAATGTAGAAAATCCTTGAATCTGCAAGAATCCTGTTAGGATTATGAAAGAGGCCACAATAATCTCCCCAGTGTACTGTGAAACAAGCCTTCCTGGACAATGATACTCTGCTGTCACATTTATAGTCATTATAAAGCCACAAACATGAAAGTTTTTCTGGCAGCAGGGTTGCCACTGTCTTCAATTGGTGGCTGTGATAAAAACCTTCTGCTAAATATTTATGATGTTTTTGTAAGGATTTGCAGTTTGTGACTTGTGGCGATAGACAGACCTTTGCACTGAAAGAGCCAATCAAATGAAGCCATCGGCACTGTTCCTAATCTTGTCACTGCAGGCTGCTCTGGCCAGTTCACCGAAATCCTGCAGGACACAACAGCTATTTCACTCTGTGGGGAAAATAGAGGTTGATATATGAAAATCAGTTCTGGACTTCTCAACTGATAAACTTTTCATTGTGCATTTTATCTGCAGAATTGGATCATTTAAACCCCAAGGCAACCCTTTGACTAAACCTTGAAGCAGCTCACATTCCTTTCCCATCTTCATTTTGCAAATCCCTTCTCTCCTGTCCTTCACCATTGCAGTTTCACGCAGTCTGTCTCCCAATCATAAAACTGTGCTCTGCACCCCATAAAACCAATGCATACACAAAGACGTCCTTACTTTACTTTTATAATGCCTTAAGTCTCTCCCGCATTGTATTTTACATTTAATGTGCTTTCCCCAGTTGTTCTCCCTCTTGCGAGTAGATTCTCCAGCCTTCCCCTCTTATCCCTGCTGCCAGGTAAACTCTACCTCTGTAAGCCTCACTTGACATGCTGGCTGCTGGCAGAGTCCACACAATTGTCATTCCTGTCTCATCAAATAAAGACACAGACAAAAAGATTTCTTAACACAAATGGCCATTTTAGTAGGGCCATATGGAATTCGTTTACCAATCGTTTGGAGTTTAGTTTGTCTCTTTCACTTTTTGAACTTGTTACCTACCAATACAGTTTTTTCTTATTTATCCCACCTCTATCTCTGAGACGTTCCATCTGTAGTCACCCAGCCAAAACTGACTGTTAGAAAATTGTGGCTGTGGGTCAAAGCGAAAACTTGAGTGGTAATGGAGGCAGCAAGGAGAGACATCCTCAGCAGTTTCCCTGAATGTTTACAGGCAGTTGACCTCTTAACCTTTCTTGCCTTGCCAAATAATTAGCCACTTTCTCTGTTTGCACTATCCAGTGTTTGATCTGTAGACCTAACACGTTGCCAAGGTTAAGTAGGTTATGACTCACTGAAGAAGGGCTGTCACATGTGAGCTTGCTATGAAGACTTGTGTTTTCAGCCTTGTAGCCTCTTTCCTTTTTGTGTGCATAGTTGCAAAGTTGTGTATTTCTGAGCATTGTGAATTCATGTGGAAAGATTGTGGAACAGCATAGCTAATTTGAAATATTAGAAATGATCTGTAAAATAAATATACAGCATATCTACATATGTCTACATATTGCATAGAAATTAAATTAACACATTAGTAGGGTTAGAAATTGGTGTAGGAATGGTCATATTATGTTTAGTATAATGGCATATTTACTTGCCACAATGACCAATAAACTACCAGCTATGATAAGCTGTCTGCAAGATACACCTCCTACTAATGTGAGTTAAAACCATGTCCTGTGATTGACATTAATTAGCAAGCAAGAAAACAAAATAAACACAGCTAGAACTATTGGATAAAAGCTGGAAATGTCTGGCTCGTGGGGTAGTGGTACAAACACAAACTGAGACCAAGCAGCAAAAATACTAGCATAACTTGGTTTAGAGTTATATAGAATTGTAATAGAATAGAAAATATCCAAATATGACAATATCCACTGTCTTTAACAAATAGTGGCACAGTCCAGTAACATCAGTTCATATGAACAAGATTGGAGTGTGACCACTGCTCTGCAGGACCTTATGCTAGATATTATAAATTGGCACAAAGCATTGCTGCATCAGCGTGGCTTGCCTTGTTGTCCTCCTCACAACTCCCACTCAGCCACTGATCACAAAATGTTGAAATCAACACAGAAACTCCAATCAAGAGCCCTCTTAGCGCAAGCTAGCAGAAGATGATAAAAATCTTGGGCAGAGTTTTTGATTAGTGCGAACTCAGGGAACGAGACTCCAATCACAAACAAGTGTTATATGCTTTGTTTAAATTTGGTATTGTTTATTTGGCTGCAGAGCCATATAATTTCTATCTCCAAGACAATAACACATAGGCGTTATGGTGTTATTGTTATGGAGATGAAGATGGTAAAAGGTTAAGAATGATCTGAACAAGTGAATGGGGTTTGGATTGGATGCAACTTCTTCACAATGGAGTTCACAGCCTTTAGGAGTATAACTGCTCATAGTTTTGCTTTCCTTGTCAGATTCCATTAAGCCACAAATGCAAATGTGAAAAACAAACCCCCTCTGGAAACAGACTTCAGTGGAAATTGTAACTTTGTTACAAGATATAGAAGATTCAAGATTTAGATATATACAATTAATTCAAATATTTAAGCACTCTGAACTAAAGATTGTTGAATTTTCAATAGTTAATTTCAAGCAATTTTCCAAACCTTGATTTCAATTAACATATTTTAATATTCTGTAATTCAGATCGCAAATAACTAATACTCAAAAACTCTCTTCAAGGTGTTCATTCATGTTATTCATCCACGTCTAGAAAGTGAACTCAACAAAAATTTCAGACTAAACAACTAAGGAGAAACTGCTTTAAAGTGATGATAAACTGCTTGCTTCATGCTTCATAGTGTAACCTGTGCGTAGGATAAAGTGTATCTGGATGCTATTGTGCATCTTTAGCATTAGATAGTTTTGCTGTTGAGTAGGAAAATTAATTGTTAAGTGCTAGTTACGGGAGTTAGCTGGAACTTTTGGTTGGTAACCAGACTACAGTACAGCTACCTGCAAAGGTTACAGGTGTATAGTCAGGTGGTTTCAAGGAACTTATTACATTTACCCATGTACAGTATTGAGCAGTGAGGCATTACAGTAATATTACTTTTTTCAGTACTTTATTAAATGGTTACATATACTAATCCAACTAACGCCGCAAAGCTGAATGCAACTTGATTTTTCTCCTGGCAGGCAGTGACAGGTTCATATCAGCTCCCAGACAAAAAGCTAAATGTAGGATGGATGAGAGGGAGAACTACTTCACCAGCTGTATAAGATATGAGCACGTAATAGCACAAAATAATTATGAGATACTTTTTTTAGTGGGTGATCAATCTGTTATTTGACTTGACAGAACATGAATGCACAACTATTTTTTTCATTTTCATAACTGTTTCATTGTTTTAGTAACTAAAAAAGCAAACAATTACACTTTTCTTTAACATATATGACAAGAATATGTTTGAGTTATCCTATCCAAATAATAATGGGCATTCTTCACTGTGTTCTGACATTAAATAGTCAAATCGATTAATAAAATACATCAGAGAATAATTGGCAGATGAACTGATAACTCATAAAATAATCATTAATTGCAGTTGCAATCAGTGTGTGTTTCTGCACAGAAAATAGACTGTTGCTCTTTAGCTTTAGTAACTCAAAACTATACAGCTGCACCATTAGTTGGACCACCACACGCACCCTCACTACTGTGACAAACTGTACCTTACAATGGGTTTATCTGCCAGTCAGAGCCACCTAATTAAGGCTTTGCTGTAAAGACCTTGAATCTGCTTTCAATGAGTTCAGATCAATAGTCTGGCCTTCCCTCTGTTATGCAGACAGACATGCTATGGAAAAGTGGGACAGCACAGTGGTTATAAGATTTAGTCATGGTGGTTATAAGATTCAGTTTGTCATGGAGGAGAGATGGCAAACAGATGTTTAGCTCTGAGTGTCTCTGCAGGTCACTGAGCTGAATCTTGGTTGATAAAAAGGTGGATGAGGTTAAGAGATGTAGCTCATCCATGTAATGGCTTGTTACAACATCCTCTCACTTCCTTGGCCATAAAGGCAATATTTATAGAGTGCATGGGGTGGGCTTTAATACCGCTGAAAGTCTGCAGTACCCCTGCAGAGAGTCTTCATTACCCCTGTAGTCCTAAATAGTAACACAAACATAATGGTGCTGTTTGATGAAAAATTATGTAGCATTGATTGCAATTCTCAATATACAACATTCCTCATTTTCCAGTACCTGAATGCAGCATTTAAACATGACCCATGATAAAATCATCTTTGCACTTATTTACCCAAAATCTAGGTTTTACAGGGGTCATTCTCCTTGTCACTTAAACAGGAAACTGAGAATGTTTTACCTACCTGTGATTTGTTACATAATGCCATAATCCCATCCACTATGAGCTCATATCAAAATTCCAGCAGCAAGGTTAGGATTTTAAACTGAGACAGATGGGATAAGCCAAGTGTGGAGTCGCATGTGTCCATAGCAAAGGGGTTTGGTGAATACCATAGAGGGAATCGTCTTAACCTTCCATTTGGGTCTATTTTACCCATCAATGAAACAGCATGTTGTTGGTTGAACGGAAGGAAAATTCAATTTACATGAGTGGTAGATGCAGAGAACCATTAGCCAGTGTTGTGCTGAGTCAGGTTTTACTTACTAGTCCAATGAATATAAGGTACAATTGAATTAAAAGGGTAAATATTTCTTAAACAATAGTAAATTATTGTACATAAATACTGAAGTAAATAATAGTTACATGCATAAACACATACTAGTAGTTCTAATTAGATAAATTATTCAGTATGTGTTTTTAATTAGTTGCAACGGTAATTTAGTTTAAAACCTAAATTAAGCTATATGGTGGCAAAACAGAAATATGTGGAATCTAACATGGAGCAAAGAAATAAACAATAAAGAGTATTTCTTAAGTGAAATAGCAGCAGTGGAGAAAAAAACATCAGCCGTCATAGTCCAACAAGCTCCCTCAGATAGAGAGGAGATGATGTTTCCCTGGCTGGTTATTTTGAATCTATGTTCTCAGGCTGGGGAGGTTCCACGTGACTACATTTGATTCATCAGTCAAGAGCTGGAAGGAGAAAGTCACGCCTGTATAGAATTATTCTCTCCTCAAAATCAACCAAGCAGCCTGTGCTCTAATGGGAATCTGCACTGTAAGGCTGAGTGCCTGTTTCAGCTTTCATTCCTGATCTATTTCTTGTTATTTACCCAACATAACCTTTCAAGACATATAAATACTGTAAATAAGACAGAGATTTTAAATGTTGGCAGTGTGGCCAAGCTTTCACCAAAGGCTAATATGCCTGACCTTTACACAATCAATCCCAGCCTTCTCTACATTTTTGCGAAAGGTTGTAAATTAGACCATTAGCTAACAGTTGGCTTTGAGTATAACTTTCACATACACAGTGACAATGACATGATTAGCCACTGAGTTCCAGCAACCTGCAGCCAGTTCCACTAGCCAGTTGCCGGCAGCTGAAAGCTGAGAGGCAGAGTGGCCATGACAGCAGCAGAGCGGCTCTGTCTCTTTGCTGTCACCCTTCAGTGAAGCACACAGCTCTCAGCAGCTCTCCTGACAGCGGAACGACACAGAGTGACACTCATTCTCTACGAAATACAGCATGGCCGCCTTCCCTCCTCCTCCCGTTGCCGCCACCCATGAGATATCAGCCACATGCTCCTCCCACCGCTGCCCTTTAGTGACTACCAATAAAGTGGTCTTCTCCCCACAGTCTGCAACATTTCAGTTTCTATATTTGTGTTTATGACATTCAGTTATTCATTGCATACAGTATACATATTTTTCCTGACTCACACATTTACATAGACTCTTTCTGTAATATTATTTCATGCTAATCTGATTCCCTCCTTTTTCATTTCCACACCTCAACAAATGAAGCTGAAAAATAATAAGCTTTGCTTTAACATCTCGCATATCTTTCATGTAATAATGACAAGGTGTGGACACACTAATAGAACACCTCATTAACCACAATATGCAGTCTGACCACTCTGCTCTGCCATCACATGACTATATAGCCTGCTGTTTTCCCCCCCCAACAGCTTTTTGTCCAAGAGAGTGCTTATGTTTATTGACACGAAGAGATAATGTTGATGATTATGTAGATTACGCATGAGTGACATGTCAGCTGTGGTCCTTCAGCATGTGTTTTGGCTGTCAAAAGGCTCCTCCACAGGTTCAGGCCACGGCATGGGGTTGATTTGTAACTGAGCCTCCATGCTGTCTGGCACTGGCTGATCTGGGAGCTTCTCCCTCCCTTTCTTTCTCCCTGCTCCCCCTCCCGACTTATCTAGTGCTGGTATGTTTTAGTGGGTGTGCAGAGAATACCAAGTGGCTGTTCCATCAGGGTGTGTAATTATCTGGCCTGTTGAGTTGCTGTGCTCCTGCTGCCTGCCTCTTTGAGTCCAGCCAGGCTAGACTCTTCCCAAGTTCCCGTTTGTTGCTGTGCAGCAATTGTGTAGCAATTGTGCCACTTTCATTGTATTTGAGGTTGTCTAATCTGTTGTCACAGTTGTTGTCAATAACATATTATTTTTCCTATTTTAGTAAAGAAACTTATTTCAAATGCCATTTGATACAGCAACCATAGTAACATACTTTGGGGATTATTTTTCCAAATACTTGACTGGAGGACTTTTCTGAAAGAATGGAGCAGTGGTGATTACATAATGTGTGACGCAGTATCATCATCACATCAGTGTCACATATGCATTTTATAATATCTTCATGGCGTACATTTAAAAAAATGTGATTTGGTGTATTCATCAGATTAAACTTAGAACTGCTGTCGAAATGCTTTATTGAACTACCGATCCCATCTCAAAATGTTTTTAAAGGAAGGAAATGTATTCAGTGACCTGCATTTGTACTTAAGCAATAGTTTAAGCCATAATTTATTTCCCATAATCATGTTTTCCCCCATAAGTTTATGTTACCATATGTAGATACTGTAGAAAGTGAGAAGGTCTGCATATTTCATTAGTTTCCCCTTGCTGTTAAAGCACAACTTACATCTTTGTATTTATGTTTAGGCAGCACAGCCTAATTGAATTATGTCAATAAAAGATTGTGTATTTCATTTTTGAAAGTCAACACTTGAACCATGACTTGTGTGAACTTTTTTCAGTATTTAATGAAAGTATTTCCCTGACCCTAATTATGTGCTAATTAACATATAACATATAAAACACTGTGTTTATTTGAAAGAGTGACAAGTGAGAGCGACACACATTATAGTTATATATACAGTTATAGATTCTCTGTGATGTGCATCTCAGTATTCTCAGATATACATGACTCTAGTCTTAGATTTCCCCAGAACTTTAACTTTAGCTTAAACAAAAAGCATGTATTAAAAGTGATATTAGAAAAATTAATATTAGATTTATATCTGTAGTCCATACAGTAGCAACCTACTTCTATTATTTGTGTGATATTTTGCACTCATGATATAACATTTAAAATAACATTTGTCAGGGTAAATTTGTTGTATGTTGTAAATTTAATTGGTCATTGGGAACTGATTGATTTGATCAAATGTTGTACATAGATTATTACTCAAGTGTCTCTTTCATCACTGTAGTCAGACAGAAGATATCACAACACATGTATCGTATAAAATCTCTCACATGCAAGGATCAATCACAGAAAGTAAAGTAAAGCAATAAGCAGTTTTACTGTCACTGGTGAGAATAGATTTTTTTGTTGTTTCATTTTGTTGTTTTGAAGCTTATCCAGGTGTTACATTCACAAAATAGACATGCTCTCTCACAGTGTTTATGCTTAATAATTCTTTATTATGTTTTTTGTTTTCAGCAAACTTTCTATTATATTTTTATTTGAATACATTCAATCCTCTCATATGTGCATGATGCAGTAATACCTGCTTATTATGGAGGGAAATTGCTACAAACAGAGCACAGAACATTAAATAGACAAAGCTGTTTAATGAACATGATTTTATCTGCTCTAAAGATTTTAATCTTACAATTTTGATCTGGAGAGATGGACCAGGCATTCTGTGACACTCCATAATATGCTGTCTGCTGCTCTCACCCTCAGTGTGGAGGAAATGAATATATGCTTGGCTGCTCTAACTGCTTTAATCCATTTAATGGACCCTGGGCAAAGGAGAGGAGAGAGGAATATGTAGCCTGATGTGGTGCACATATCTAAACAGGGCTTGACTATTGCATTGAAGCAGAACCTTTGACTGCATGCAATTATTGTTGTGGTTGTCATTGTCATGTATAATTCAGTTACTAGAATTAGTTCAGTGTTCAATATTTGAAAATACACTTCCTTGATATCTTACAAATAGTAAAAAACATGGTCAATTTCTTCTTCAAGTTCTAATCCACTCCTTTAAATCTACATGATACTTTCCAAAAACAGCCATGATTTATTGACCATTTCACCAACAAATGTTTCTTAGTTGCTCCAGCTGGTGGTGCAACATGGTGCAGTACTACATTGAGTAAATTTAACATTTTTATTATATACCAGAACAATTAATGGTGATGGCACACATTAAGGCCTTTCATAAGATAGCACCTGTTATAAAAGTCTTTTTATATTTTTTGACTATTTTGTAAAAATTACTGTTTACATCTAATCACCCTCTAATAGCCTCTCTGAATACATTTTATACAAGATGAAGGTGTACCTGTAGATGTTTATTCCAGTTGCAAGTATTGGTAGCCCACTGGGTGATGGCTTAGCTTAGAGATGTGATAAATCAGGCTGCAACCGTGCACTTTCATCCCTGTTAATGTGCTGCGATCAATAATGTAGCTCCCTATCAGCAACCACTGAGTGATAACTGAGTATGAGAGGAGAGAGAACCACATGATAATCGATGTGAATGTGGAGATAATCAACAAGATTGAAGGTGATGCTCTGGGTGGTCTGTCATATCGAACCTTTTGCAGGACTATTTGTAGGGATCAATCAGAGAAATTGTCCTTATTGCATAAAGAGTGGTGTACCGCACTTACAGTGAACTGGGAAATGTTTTTACCATGATAAACCATACCATAAAGATGAGAAATAAAATAAAAATAAATATAAAATATAAGTGTTTGTTAAAGCTTGTATTTTTGTAGTAGTTTCAGAAGTTCCTTGACTCGTGAATATAATGTTTCCTTTTCATAGGTGTCATAGGATGGTAGAAGATGCTGTTAATGTTTCATCTAACATTTAATGTTAAATATCACACCTGTGAGTGCTGGACTTACAGATGACTTGCAATTGCGCTTGAAATGTGGAATGACTGCTGATTCCTCCTCTCCTCAAGGCCCTGGCCCTGTCTCAACTAATTGTTACAGCTCGTCTCCTCTCCCTTCTTTTCCCCTTCAGTTTGGTGTGATAGCCTGTGCTCAGCCATGTGTAAAGTTTGAGAAAGCAAAGTTGATTGCAAAATGGTACTGTTGTGACAGGGGCACTGACAAGTTAGTGTAATACAGTGTGTGTTTAAATGCATTTGGACATTGGAAGGAGAAATTCAAAGATTGGTTGTGTAAATTTGTCTTTTTTCAGACATGAGCTGCAACATGAACTTATTTAGACATTACCTGACTTTACTGAGAGGAGCTACAGACTATGAGAACACAAATGTTTACAAGCTTCTGTGTGCTTATGAACCATTCATGGTAATAAGGTTAGGCGCTATAGAAAATGCACAAGCTATTTAGAGTGTCCACCTAAAAAGATGTGTATTTATTTATTGGGAACACATGATCAGTGTTGGCAGAGCCATTATAACACAGGTTAAATAATCTGAAAGGCATAAAACTGTACTGAAAGAAGCTAACCCTTCAGCTAAAATACTGCAGCGATTTGTTACACAGTGACAAATGTACTGAGGCTCACACAAAATTGCTTGTTTTTGAGGCAAGGGGCTGCTTTATCTTCAAAGCTTCAACTTCTCATCTTTCCAGAGCACTGATCAGGTTGAAGTCAAAACAACAAATAATGAAAATTCTGTTTCAACTGCAATTTGTTTGATGTGGTTAATTTTCACAGCATGCAAGGAGAAAATGCATTCATTGGCAGAATAAAGTATTCAAGTCTGCCCACTGCACTTTATTTCCTCGTAAGAGTTTGGGGGATTTTTGCTGTGACAATGAGAGGACTCCACATGCAATCAGCCTGTGTAGTCAGTCATTCAGGAGGCAGGCAGGCAGGTGCTGAACACTGATATGTTTCTTATCGTCAAGCTGCCTCCTCTTAGCTCATCACAGTCCAGAGCACATCACACACATGCACATGCATACACACATGCATGCATCACACAAACATCACACATTCTTTGGTGTAATATAACAGCAAAATAAGCAAAGAGAGGGGAGGAGAATTTTAAATCTATTTATCTGTTTTAGAAAATAAAGTATTGGGGAAAAAATGACAGTTGATTTTCAGTTACATTACATTAAGAACAAATGCATTACAAAATATTGAATGATCTACCTCTGTAGCTACAGAGCCCTTCACTCACAGTGTCTTATTAAGAGTATGGCCAAGTGCTGCATTACTCACCCTGCTCCTCCACATTTTACTTAAGAGCCATAACCAAGAGGAAGAACTGGAACGGTAGCCAGAAGCTCTGAGGTGACATTTACGATTTTAAGATGAGAACTGCACGTATTTAATTAACAAATAGCAGGGGACATGAGCCACTCTCTTCTTCGCTGTTCCCTAGGAAAGCTTATTTCATGCTCCAGAAAGCCTGGTGTCTATGCATCTGTGTGCGAGATGTACACAGACTAACAAAATAATCAATCCCAGACAGAGGCACGTCTTTACGCATGCAGATGTATACAATTGCAGAATGTTTTTCTGTGCTATACATGAAGATTACTGTGTGAATATGCATTAAGCCTTTTGGACATGTTCAGGATATTACAGCAAAATACCCAAGATATTGACTTTACTATTAGAGCTTACTATGAAAATAATAATAGTAGTAGTACCTTTGAGAAGCTGCAAACACATTTAATTTTGTTTTACTTTGAGAAATGGCAATTCATGAAATAACAAATTGATCAGCAATTAATCTGGTAATATTTTAAGCTCTACCATAACGTAACTGCTCAAAAATGTTCATGTCATTATATTACAGAAAATAAATAAATGCCTCTCACATTGTTTCTAAAACACCCGTAGATGTGATTTACATATTCCTCAGGTCAGTGATTACCATAGCAACCTGTGGAGCAAGAATCAAAGTATCATCTCTACAGTGCAGCAGCTGTATTTGTAAGCCTGAGGGTAGAGAAATGAGGAGAGGTTATGAGTAAGAGGATACACTGTACAAACCCTTGAGACTATATCTACATGTAGACCTACATCTACACAATCCTCATACTCTTGCTATCTTTAACCAAAGCTCTCTCTCTCTTTCTCTCCCTCTCTGTTCTATCTTTGCAATACAGTCCAGATAATTGTCTGTATGACCATAACTGAAGGCTTACATCAGTTTAATGTGCAGTGGTTGGAAAAAGGTTGTATAAACGAATGCAATATTTAAGTTGAACTATACGTCAACTGGAGTCAGATGTTAGCAAACCTGGAGTCCAATAAATGAAACAAGAATGTGGTTTAAAGACACAAGATAAAGATCATGACTGGTGGTTTATAATATGATGTGTGGTATATGTGGAGAACCATTACCTCCTCTCCTCAACTTACAAAACTACCTGACACATGATAAAACCCATGAAACAATGGCATTGCTGAGTTTGATGAAAAGATCTACTGGTGTGGGTGTGTGTGAATGTTTTGGCATCTCAACATGCGTACAGCTTTACCCCTAATCTTTAGCCTCTTTGTATTCCACTACAAACCATCTGTCTGGGATTCATTTTGTGTTTGTCTCTTTACACCACCATTCTCTTTCCGTGGATGTGGATGTTTGTGCATGTGCATGGGCATGCATATGAATGTGTTTATGCTTGTGTGAGTGTGACTGCCTGCTGTCAAGCTGGTGATTTCAGAGGCATTATATAAAATGTTATGTCAAATAGCATTTGACAGTTCCAGACACCATGGGAACTGTGCATCCACTGACCCCTGTAGTGCTTTATATAGGCGATATGTTGCTCCATGTTGATTTCACGGATTTTGTTAAGATATTGAATACAAAAAAAAGTGTTATTGAGCTGTAAGTATTTGCTTAATCATTAGATCTTGACATACCAACAGTAGCTTTATAAAGTGGTAGATCATGTGACGTTTTTTGAAGGTTTCCCTTTGTTTTCACAAGTTAAAGAGCACTTCATTGGCATATAGCAGCTAAACAATTAGGAGTGCCAACAGTCTGTTAATATCATTTAGTCTCTAGACCTTGCCAAATGAGATTAATGGATCAACAGTATTAGACAACTCTGTAAAAACAGAACTCTATTTCATTAAATAGCACTCGTACCTTCACACTTCATTCTGCAGGTTTTGACCAACAAGTGCTTAAAAAGCAGTGTTTGTCTTCATCTCTACATTTTAGTCTAATATACAGACAACTATTATTGCACCTTAGAGATCATTTATAGAGATTAAATTTGATAGGATTTTAATTGCTGGCCTTCGGTTGGGAATACTACTTGTTAGTTAGACAGAAATGTTAAACAAGTCACATATTTTATTCATACAGATCTCTCCAAACTTGTGTCTTAATCTCAGTATCAATATTACATAACGCGTTTGATTTCTCATATATATATATCTATTATATATAATCCCTGCTTAAGGGATCAGTAAAGTCCCCACTTTATCCAAAGTAACCAGTCTGACAGCGTTACATATGTTTCTGCCTTATCAGTGTACATGACATTAAATGACAATTACAGAGTGTAACCGCAACATGGGCCATTTTAAATCTTTACAGATTTTTCAAATCTGTCAGAGCATAGAGAAATAGTATGTGATGAATACTTAGGTTGATGCAGAATTTATGGCAAACAAATTTTTTATTCTTCACACAGTTGTTCAACGGGGCAAAAATATAAATCGAGTTAGGAGAATGTTTCTTTTGTCATGTATTCTCACAAAATATGAAATACTCGTACTTGCAGTACATACTATGCCTAAATACACTACATCCACACATACTGTCATCCATATAGACAAACAAAGTATAAATATACACTTTATTATACTATTTATTATTATAGGTAATTAATTTAGGCATATTTTATTTGTTCCAGTGTGCATTTATTTTATTGAATTGCATCACAGCTTACTGAGGTGCCACAACTCAAGTATTTGATATACATAACACAATTACGCAGCTGCTGAAAATGAACTTGTGAATGGCTGACAATTACATTTTCCCATCACTCAAAATTACCTTAAAAACTTGACAAGGACACATGCATATCATTGTTTATGAGGGTGGGACTGCAACCACAATGATGAATAACTCTGGTTCTGGATAGAGATGTTACTGTGACTATGGCGTAATTATCTATGTGGTACACTGTAAAACATAAAATTGTAAAAAAAAATGGTAAAAGTATGGCAGCAAAGTTGCCAAACAGTTACCAATAAATTATGGTATAATACCAAATGTTATTTCCCCATAGATTCTCACTGTGCTTTTACAGTCTATAGTATATAGAATATATATTTAATATAGATTAGAGTACACTATTAGTGTTAAATATATGTCATTGGTCAAAATTAGATCATCACTGCTACTTCATATATTGTGGTAATATGTGGTTGACTTTAAAAAAAAATAAGCAAGACTGCTTTTTTTTTTTCTTCCTGCAACAGTATGTTACTAACTGTTCAAGTAGACTCAGCAATTACTACTCTTAGCTTGACAAGGAAGAACACCACTAATGGTGCAACCACCTACACTTATGGTATGAAATGTCTGCATCGAATAACTGCATACATAACCAAGATGAAATTTTAAATTCAAAACCTTGAACATGACACACAAAAAGTAGAAATCATAACTTAAATGATGTGACATGAACAGCAGGAAAATAGAGAAATATATGTTTGTATGCCCAGTACCCAGAAGACACGCCCACTTCTACCAGGTCCTTATGATATGGAACAGATAATCTCAACATTTTAAAAAGCAGTGTTATTGCACTGTTTACGTACTGAACAGTATACAAAAACTGTAGATTTACAAAATGTAAAATTACACATTTTTACTTTAATGTTACAGAGCATCTATTTTAAAAAACAATTTACTGCATTTTAACATTATATGCTTGCAAAACAAAAAAGATGGCAAATATTCAGCACTCCAGCTCCAGCACTCATAATAAAAAAAATCTGGAGTAATATTTAAGAGGTTTTGTTAAAATTAACAGCGGTAGCATGAGGAAACAAATTACATAAACACTTGCAGAGATGCTCTAATACTTTACATTAATCACTTCCGGTTCAGAGCTATGTTTTAGTGGCCAAATCTTGCTAACCCCTTACCACTGTGCCTTCAATCTGTTTTATGGGTGTTTCTGTATCAGTCGTTTCTTTAGTAGGAAAAGTGGATGTCAAGATGGAACTCAGAATAAATAATGACTTCATTTGAGGTTCCTCTCTGTGATTAATTAGAGTGCTGTGTCACCCAGTGCGACAGAGCCACTCATTGCCAGACAGTGTTGTGACAGGAGACGAGTACCATGTTGATGAGTCTGGATGATGATCACACACACTGACATACACATGTAACATACACTCACATGACTCAACACAGTATCATTACACACACCCTATCTTATCTAGATATTAGGATTGCACTGAGATCAGTGAAAGCATTTCAGAATAATACCTATCTTAAGTTCAGTCAACATTTCAGTAAGAAGAACGGTCTACATGTGAACAACTAATCCCAGTTTCAAAGTTTAGGTATCTCTATATCTATTACTGTTCTTGATATCAACATATTGGCACAAGCTCAGCTGTGTTAGCACCCCAAAGAAGCTGGCATCACACAATCTGTACAGAAGAAAAGACATCTGAGGTTCCTCAGAGCCTTTCAGCTCAAGGGGCCAAAGATAAGAAAATCCACTGTGTTTGATGGCTGCTGTAAGCTCATCATCACAGAACATTCATCTACGAGGAGCGGGCGGAAAAAAAACAAGTTGTTTTTACTATACACAGGAAACTGAAGGGGGAGAAGGAGAGTTGGGGTAGTTGAAGAAAACACAAGTAAATATTGAGTGCAGGGGATGCACAGAGAAGACAGGGGTGAAGCAAGACAAGGGTCACAGCGTCTAGATAAGAGGAATCTATCAGAGGCTGGTAAATTCTTCCCACTAGGAAATTCAGTCTGGTCTTTGATGGGTTTGTCTGACTGATGTTGGCTCTAACAACTCCGAACAGGGCATCTGGAGTCTGGAGTGCAATGGAGAAATGCATCAAGGTCCTGCAGCAGAACTCAGCTCATCAGACAGAGGGATCTCCACAGTACAAAGTCAAACGACTGTTATTTGATCAATTTGATCAATACAACCACTGAGCTAGGTCAGAACGAATAACACAGCAGCACATTAGAAGAGTCAACTGGAGGAGATTGCAGTTTGAGACCAAGACTGTTAAATGGCTCCACTGTATTAAAATATATCTTTGAAAACCAAAAGATTTAAATCAGCCACGGACTTCACGGACTGCAGCCATGGTCTTCTGGTTAGTTGCTAATTTCTCCTGTTTTTTTGCAGGTAAATCCTACATTTATGCCAGAATCAGCATCAGCCTTTGAATCATTTAAGAAGAAACAAGATGCAGAAAGCATAAGGTGTAGGTAAGTCCAATGAATTCCACCTTAGTTATATTTGCATACTAATTTGCTTCTAATGACGTAACTTCTGATGATGTAACAGTGGCTTATCTGTACCATGGATTTAATCACTACCTGATCTGTCAGACTGTGCATTGTTATGCATACCACAAACATAGAAACATGGGTGAAAATCAAACTCCCCTCTTGTGCCTGTGATAACACTTTCTACAGTATATGCTTTCAGCGGTTGTTAGTATCCCTCCTCACAGTTTTTTTTTTGCATATATTTTTTCTATCCTACATCCTCTGCGGCCATCTTCACTCTGTATAGTTTGCTTAAATCTCTGTGAAGTGGTAAACAATAGTTGTGTTTCTCTCCCAGCAGTAACATTGATACAGTATATTTAGGAGTGGAATAACTTGTGTCATACAGCAATATACAGCTGTGAATATGTAGTGAAAAGTGCAATATGTATAATGTAGATTATTTGAATCAAATATTCTGGGGATCAATCAGTCCAGCTATTTTTGCATGAATGATATGTATGACTTATATGTTTTATACATACGTACATTTGTTGTTCTAACTTTAAACTCAAATTATTACCATGTCAGATTTGTAAAATAACATTTTACATCTCAAACTAATATGCTGCACATCTGAATTTGCATATAGTTTTGCCGATGTGAGCATGTCAGCATAGAGATACCATTACGAATCAGCTCAAAACACCACCGTGTCTAAGTAAAGCTTCAGAGAACTGCTAGCGTGGCTGTAGATTCTTATTCTTGGTATTCACAAAAGTTGGCTACTTGAGCAAGCGTAAATGTTCTGCACTTATATAGCGCTTTTCTACCTAGGATGGTACTCAAAGCGCTTTACACTGCTCCTCATTCACACACACAAGCACACACCGATGGCAGAGCTGCTATGCAGCTTGACCTGACACACTGGGGGCAATTTGGGGTTCAGTATCTTGCCCAAGGACACTTCGACATATGACAGGAGGAGCCAGGAATCGAACCACCGAACCCACTATTGGCAGGCAACTGCTCTACCTCCTGAACCACAGCTGCCCCTGAAGCATCACATGATTTAAAATGTGTTAAAACTACAACTGTGCAGCAGCCTTTTTGTTTCACACAAATCTAGGCAAGTTTCACTGGGAAAGCACTTGTTCTGTTTCTTGACAGGTCCTCATTGTATTAATTTACAATCTTAACATCTCCCAAAGATGTTGTAAATACTGTCTCCACCACTATCAGCTGACATGTAAGACACTCCATAAGCTTTTTCATTCAAGTTTTCTCAGATACTGACCCATATTAAATTGTTACAAAAATTAAAGGTGCTAAAATATGCGGTGGGGATTCAGCACAGAGGAGGTCCTAACAAAGAAAGCGGCCACCCCTCTGAGACTATAAGTAAACCCGTGACTTGATTATAATCTGGAAACACTGTAGGGATAAACAACATGTTTTTGATGTTTGCGAACATAGTGTTTCATATGCTAATTAAGGAGATTTCCATTTTGTAAAGTGCAGTGTTGCGAACACTGTGTTAATAATACAATGGCTGTCTTAGTTTATTTTGAATGATCATATATTTTACTCTATAATTGAAACTAAAACAGGAATCATCATTGTATATACCTTACATTTCCACACAATGACTGCAGCAAATGTGATTGCTGTATTGACTGCAGTCATTTACTCCACAGCATTATTAAACTCCCTCACTCACATTCTGTTATGGCTGTAGCCATTGGCTGATGTACCTGGCTATAACAGAGGACCCACAACTCTGCGTCAGCTTCCTGCTTACTGGCGTGGAATCAATGCAGAATTGCAGATGCGAGCGGAAAGCTGCAGAGGACATACACACAGACACGCATGCAAACCACTGCTGCTGTGCATGCGTGTGACACCTTCGCTGCAATATCATGACAACACCAGCTTCCCACCACGACAGGGCTCATAACCTCTAACATGATACAAGTAATGCTTCTTAAAAGACAGAGAGGCTGAGAAGGTTAGAGGGTAAAGCACTGGGAATAATTATGCATGACTCATTTTAAATAGCTTATTAAAGCAGAATGATCAGTCAGCGAGAAAGAGGTTATACATTTAGGCAAAATTTAACTCTATAGCTTTTGCATATGGCTCACATTGATAAAGGATTTAGCATTTAATCCTTGTAAGATGAGGTTTTATATGCTTTTGTGAGATCAAACTGAAAGGGAAGGAGTTTGAGCTTTCTTCACATGATTCATGTTCTGTCTAATAGTCTGTTTAGCTTTGAATCGGGTTTAGCTTTTGTACATCACAGTGTGTTTAATATCACAGTCTGATATTAACACAGGGATTCTTCAGCAATCATGTACAGCTTTGGCTTATAAAAGGCAGGAGGAGAAAATGGAAGGTAGAAAGTGTACTCACAATCTCTGAATGCTGACAGGTAGACAAGAGGTTGCTCTCCTAAAAAGGGAACTCTCACAAACACCCCCCCACACACACACACTCAAGTGTTTTGTTGGTGGTGTGTGTTTCTGCTGAGAGACAATAAAGGAAAACAGAAGTTTACTCATAAATACTTCTTGTCAATAAAATATATGATAAAAAAAAAATTATCCTGTTTAATGTTTCCCCCTGCAGGAATAGTGCATGAAACGCGGATGCAGCCAATGACAATGGTCAAACTGTTTATGTAAATGTGTTACATCTGCATAGTGATGTAGTGCAGAGTGGTCGAAAGATGTGAGACATAACAGTGGTTTGTTATGAGTCAGTGGTAATGACAGGTGTGATGTTCTGCTTTTTAGTGCTGTACATTGGAAATGAAACAGAACAAACTGACAGTTAATAGTGAGAAGACTCAGCACGGCGTCTGATGTATTCAGCCGTATCAGTGTTCATTTCATCAAAGTAGTGTAGACCTGAACATGATTTAATTTATTACTGTTGAACAGCAGCAACACCACACAGAACTGCTGGCAAGGTGGAAATAGTCTGAAAATGGAAAACAATTTTGTGATATTAAAAATCTCACGTACATTACTCAGTCATTGAAATTCAAATTCACAGGTTGATGCTTGTGGTCCTTCTGTTAGTTTTTTTAGCCATCACTTTTGCACTCTATTAATTTGACTACTAATAACCTGAAAATCCAGAGCTGTAGTTTATAGTTAATTGAAAACTAGAATGTGCAGTAAATGGTGCTTGACAAAACATGACGTTTTCTGTTTTGCTTGAAATCCTAAGAAACTACTTAACAATTGATATATGAAAACTCCCCATAGTCAGAACTGCATTTACAAGGCTAAATGTAGAATTTCTATGTGGTTCATTAGTTGTTAATGATGAGTCTCCCTTCTCTGCCACTGACTCTCTGCTTTTTCTTATTAAGATATAGATATATAGATCACAGACACAGTTTTCTAAAGGCACCTATCTTCATTTTAATAATTAATTTGCTGTTTATCATGTTGTATGTATATTGTCATGGTTTAAGTACTTTTTTCAAGCTAACTACACTCAAAAATCCCCCAAAAAAGGTTATTCAGTGGCAACTGGACCACTGAAACAAAACTAAAACAAGTCTAGTTGCCACTGAACAACCTTTTCTGGGGATAACCATGACCTGGATGACTGAGAATCTTCACAGACATGTATACTCAACAACCTGATCCACCTAAGCATGTCACATTTTGTTGTATTTATAAATTTGCCTTATTATTGTGACTCAACTCAATATACTAATTCAATTAAATAAAACGTCAATGGCAGGACACTTTTCTAATGCTTCTTAATAATTGCAATTGTTGCTATAAAAATCAAACAGAGACAAAGAACTGAGAACCAGGGACCAACCTGACATTTGTATCTGTACAAGAACACCCATTCATTCCATGCACTAGTCAGGTAGTTCATAATTGATCAAATAATGTTTTCTTTTACTTCAACAAATCATTTGGATAACCTTAAAGGTGCATTGTGTTTGCATTCAGCGTTAAGCAAAAACACTGCACCTGCATGCTGGTGTGCATCAATATGTTTACCAAGAAACATTGCTCCAAGTGGACAAAAACTCCACATTGTGCCTTTATGCTTTGCTGTTAGTCAATTAGTCAGACTGATGGTAAAATTTAACTCCATAATCCATCAGTAGTTTAAAGCTCCAGGTCCTTAGCAATGCAGTTTTAGTTTTGGCATCCTCCTTTTTCTGATTTGTGTGACCCTGTTCAATCAATCTGTTTCTGTGAGTAGAATAAAGCCAGTGAGTTAACCTGCAGTCTAATTTCTATCTCCTGTACAGATTGTGGCTGCAACTGGGCAGTAACAGCATCCATTGAGCCTGAAACCTCTTGGTGAAAGCTGGTATCCATAGTGACAAGAACATTATGTGGCTGCACTGGTGCTGCTTTGACAGAAATGAGGGAAACACAACAGAGACTAATTGAAGACTGATATTCTGTTCAGATTCAGACATTTAAAGTGTAGTCAACAGGTGTATGCATTCTGACTATACTGTCCTGTATTATTAATTTGTTTAACCATACTCAAAGGTTACGATGCTCGAAGAATCCCTCTCTAGCATCTCTTTCTTTCTCTTTCTGAGATTATTTTAAATTTTTTCTTGCTGTCATTATAATTTGTTAAGTGTTGTTTTGAGCATGCAAGTAAACTTAAATTGAGCTGATTTAAAATATAGGTCTCATAATAACATATTGAACTAATGACACTCCAATCACTGAAACATGCTCTAATTTAATATTTCATCACAGGCAGACTGAAATACTCCGCTCTTGTCGAGCACACTGTTCCACTTTTAATGGGCTCAAGAACATCGACATTCATTTCATAATTGCACAAATAATATGTTTCAAAGACAGGCTGTCTCACGCTTTGATCGCAGGAGGCAGGAAGAGACTTGCTGGAACCTGGAGAATTCATACATACTCCCACAGCTTCTTACAACTGACCCAGGAGGATTATTTTACACATTGAATATAGAATATGAGATAAGAATCAGATCTGACATGAAAGAAAGAGGATATTAATTAGCACCAACAAGGCCCAGTGGTGGTTCCTGTAATAGCGAGAGCAAATGGTTCATGGTTCATCTTGCATACAGAAGAGATCATGTCAACATTCATGTCAAAGTCATAAAAAATACCAAACGAAACTGTGTTACAGCTGTATTGAAGATACAAGATAATCATTATAAGTAATGAGGAAGTTTTCAACCTTCCATAACTCATATTTTTTGGCTGGCTACCTTTAGTCTGTTTTTGGTCGGGTAACATCTGACTCATTGAAGCTAAATGCTCCTTTCTTCACATATAGTGAAGTGATAAACTTTGTGTGTCTGTTGTTTTGTGCTGATTATACTGTGGGGTTTTAGAACTTGACTGTCACTGAAAACAGTTGCCTGCTCTGGTACGAGAGAGGCGAGGTTCTGAGTCGCACAGAATGAGCTGACCCCAAATTTAAATTATATTGATAAGTAAATGTGAGAATTTCACATAAAACAGACTAAATACTGAACTATATGTTCACCAGTCCCTATTATATCATACCCTAAATCACCTTCTGTCTCGCACTGATGTTTTATCATAAGAAGCAGAAATGGCTTCTAGAATCATAAAAAATAAACTGTAATCTTAGCCACAGAGAAAGTGTAGAGTTAAGAACTGGGACAGATTTCTGTTTCTGCTGATAGCTACAGTGTGATCCAAGAAAACAAGCTAGTGCATACATTTCATCTGTCCAACAAAATATTTTAGCAAGAGACTCTTTTCTCAGTGCGAATGAGGGAATTTAAAAAGACTGCCTGCATCGACAAGCTTAACTTTATTATTTATTACATCTGTTTGCTCTTGGAAGAAGCCTTTTCCATTGACAGATAGGGGTTGGTCATTTAAAGAGGTGCAGTATGAAGCACAATCTTTTGATAATTTAAAGCATAAAGATTACATAATAATTATACATTAATGCAAATGTTGATTTGATTTTGTATTCATGGAAAGTCAGAGCTCTGAGCAGAGTGATGCCACGTGACTTTAGCAAGTCTAATTAGACTTAATTAATTTATTAGTTTCAAGTCTAGGTAACTGATCATTGAATTTCTTGTCAGGTCACTTGGTGCTTTGCTTTGTTGAATTCTAAAATCATCAGGCCCTTTTCTCACCTGGTGTCATGAATGATTAAATAAATACCTTAAAATTTTTATTCCATCATGTCATCACTCTTTCACTCTAATTTCCTAAACTCAAGTAAATGAGGCAAATTTGTCTTTCCTCACTTTTCCCCAGACATTATTTCTTAATCTTCAAACCTTCTTCTTCCCTCTATTCATCATCTAACTCATAGTGTCTGACCCTTTGCCCATCACAGCTTTTTTTCAGAACTATTCTGTGCTCCTCCCCTCCTGGACAATGCTGCTTATTTGTCCTGTGCAAACACTATCAGTCTGCACCTTCTCTGCCTCCTTATCCTTCACACTTCTCCACTGATGTTATTTCTGTGGAGAGGACAAACACATGGACTCTGTGCTCTTTAAGAATTTTGATCACGCTATTCACAACTGATGCTTATTATAACACTAGAGATACACTTACTGTCACACTCAGACTAGGTCAGCTAGGGTACGGGCAATCATCAGTAATTACAGCTCATTAACCTGTGAAGATGCACCTACATTTTAAGCAAAAATGGTAACCTAAAGCTTTTCTGAATGAGCGGTTAGAAGGACTGAGGTATTATTAAACAGACACTGTTGAGGTGGAGGCAGTTGAGCCACATATTAAAATGAAAGCTATAATGTCACTTTTTAAAAAATGCACGTTATCACATCCCCACCGATGACATGGAAAGCCAGAGTTTTCCATCAGAGTTTTCCATCAGCAGTCTCACGCTAATTATTTCAGCAAACTGAATCCTGAAGAGCTTTCAGTACGGACAGCAACTGCCTAACAAACATATTGTTAAAAAGCCTTTATTTCACAGTGGTGAGTCTGCCAGTAGCAGACAATGCAAATACAATGAAAGAACGTGTGATCACCCATAAAGGATGTTCTGAGGAAAAAAAGAAGCAACCTTGCTATCCTCATTAAACGCAGCCATTACCTTTTTATTATGACATCCAGTTCATTCATTGTCAGCCAGTTCTCTCGGCTGATAAAACTGGCTCCTCTGGATGTAATTACATGATGTAATTTGCCCACACGCACATTTTCCACATACAAAAGAATTATTAAATACATCGATAAATAGCTATAACTGTAATTTCCACTATTGTTTTTTTTAGGTAATTAGGCTAGAAAGAGAACCTACTTTATTTCTACTTGCTGTCATATTCTTGAAAAAAGTACAAACCACCTTGCACTGTTTTTCCTTTAAAAGTTAGTGCATTATCTGTTCCTCGTTCTCTGCATCCCTCCATGCTATTTCTTCAGTTGTCATTCATTGCATCTGCTCACTAATGGAAGCTTTAAAAGGACTATTAAAGAAGAAAATTATGGTTAAACAATCCAGATGTATTTAGCATACCTCTTAGCCATTTCATTTTCTGCATTAGCAGGGATGATTCAGTGGGTAAGGCTGCAGTAAGGTGTCAGCTAAAAGCTTATAATGAAGCAGAATGTTTGTCATGCAGGAAGATAAGGCCTGTAATTTCCCAGGGTCCTGTATTGTAAGTATGCATCCTAATGCTTTCAAAGGCTCTGTGGTTATAACAGCAGGTGCCTTTACTTTTTCTTTAGCTAGATAACCCATGGCTGTGGCTACCAGGACTGTTGGATTCATGTGAATGTAAAAATGGAAAAGTGAAAGCTATTTGAATTTGGATATCCATAATAAACCTGCTGAAGTGTCCGGACTTAGTGATATCTCAGTGGTCCAGTCGTTTTTCAAGTGTAATTTCAATTTAATGCAAGTACTGTATGTGCGCCTGCCTGTGCACAGACATTTGTACAGTATCTGGATGCTCACACATGTACAGTCCAGATTGATTTGTGTTTTGTGTCTTTGATCACTCCACTGTTAGATGTTCTTGCTAGCTCCTAACCATGGTTAAACGTGTCCTGGAAAGCTGCAGGTTAGACTTTTCTGCCCATGCTCCCTGCTGTGGTATGCTGCACTTTTTTCACTGCAGAAAAAATGGCTACTTGTTAATTAAGATAGCTGTTCCCCAGAGGTTGCTCTCTGCAGCCAGTTTTTGCTCACTGTGGGAGTGAGGTAGACAAATTTGTAGGCAATTTCCAAGTGTATATATAAATTATAGGATGAGAAAAGGAGTGATCTTTTTATTTATTTATTAAATAAAATAGTGGTATACTGTAAAATAATAGAGCAACTATTATAAAGAGAATATACAGCAACTCATATCACTAATATATATATATTGTTATTTTAATGTGACTGTGTAGCAACTGTATCCTAGAAAAAGCAACACAGTTATGAGGCTGCATGGTAAGACTGTCAGAGTATGTTGTGATGATTTTAACTGCAAGGCATACAAATAATTAAGTTTCCTGTTTCAGATGTTATTGTTAATCATCAATAACACAATGTTTTCTCACCAAACAGAAAGCACTCAGAGAGCACAAACTTTAAGATTTGTTGTTTTAGTAATGTATACAGTATCATCTTAAGACACGCTCATAATGACTAGAGGGAACAAGTTTTAGTACGGTCACTAACCTGGCTTAAAAGTCTTGACTGAAGAGGCTTTGCAGATTTACATATTATGTTAAACTTCACACTCATCAGTGTTTTTTGTTGGTGGTCACAGTGGTAACATAACTCTTATGTGTAGTGTTTTGGTTCACCTTGTTTTCAGCAGCACACACAGCTATTTCTCCCCCAATAAGCAAACCATAAACAGATGAAGTTATAGCAACTAGCTGGGGAACATTGTTAAGGATCTCACTGACTACAAATGAATGTTGCTCTGTATCTGCTGAATGTGTAAATAGGCCCCTGTTTGCTAACAATTTTACAATGTGAATTTTATAGAGCGATTTGGCAACAACATAAAAACAATTATTTACTACTGATTTAACAAGACCGACTCATGACTTTGTCATACATTTGTTATGTATTGTGACTTTATGCTGACTGTCTCTATATTGTATTGTGTATTTTGACATTTTAGGTTATTTTAAAAATAGCCTCGCAGCTAATACTGACATATATACAGTAAAGTTGATGAATGTGCAATGTCCCTGAAATGAAAAAAGTAAAAACAAATAAAAATGTTAATGTTAATAAAATGTCAGTATGCAGAATGATATTAAATTGTGCATGATTGTGTGTGGTTGATATGAATAAAACTCTACATTTGGTTTCAGTGGCTCATGTCTGTTTAGCTGTTATCGTAGTTTATGTAAAATACACAATTGCACACACAGGTAGTATTTGTTAACTGGCATGTTGTATCAATAAATTGCTTGTTTGACTTTGTTTACATTCAATGAAATTTGTAAGAAGATCTCTGTATTAGCACCTTTTGAAGCTCTGGTAGAGTTGTTGTGCGGCAAAGAATGGTGACCCTGATGCTTTAGCTATTTTCCTTGTTTTTTGTTTTTCATCAAATTTCATTGAAACATGTTAGACTTCTTTTCGAGATGCAACACACAAACATGATGTGATAAAAAAAAATGTTCTCCTTGGCATCCTTTTCCCTCCCACTGCTGCAGCTCTAACACATGTTACTTCAGTGCTTTATGCAACCTTTCAACAATGTCAAAACAATGCCAAAAACTCTTTAAGTGTTACCCCCTTTTTTGGATTTAAATCCCATTTATTAGTGGGAAAGAAATGTCAAACACTCCCTCAGCTGGAAAAGTGTTTTTTTTTTTCTGCAGACAATCAGATCATGCCCATTCAAGACTCTTTTATAGGTCACTCTGACAATTACAGCCACTTGGTTGTTATATCTTCTTATCATGTGCTGTACTGAATAACTTAAATAATACTCACATCTAATCCACAGAAGCTATACAGATTTTTTTCCGTCAGAACAGTTGTACAGACTTCGCAAGGTTCATTATGATGATTTACTTTGCAGGTTAATGTTTACCCCCCAGGACAATCATACATGATTACCTAATGAAAACATAGGGGAAAAAGGGCTTAAAGGGGAACAGTGAATAGGAAGGTGGGCAACTAATTAATGTAGTATTATGAATAATGATCTAGTCTTGTGCTTGTGAGCGAGTGTGTGGTGGTGCTGATGAGGAGTTGTTGGATGGTTACCAATTTCTCATTTCTTGAACAGCTCACAGATAAGGTAAAATTGCCTGCAGTCTTGGGATACCTGATACCTCGCTTGTCTTTGGAATTATCCAAATTACTAAGATAATTTTGAACCCAGGCTTGGCCAAGGGTGCACCTAACTCCATTACAACAATATGTAGTCAGTCTTTTGTGACCAAGCTTTTCATTTCCGCACAGTGAGGGTTGGTTTTGCGGCTTCATGGAGAATTAAATGAACATTGTTGTAATATTGAATGAATGCCAGTTGAAATGATCATGTTATAAATCTGCTTGTTGTTCTTCAGTACAGTGCTTAGCCCACAGAAATCAGCCACATCATCCACTTGTTGGCATTTTTAACCTAGCACAAAATCAAGATTTCCAGAACTAAAGGCAGGAGATGGAGTTAGATGGATTCATTATTTATTCTGTGATGTCCCCTGCAGGCCTTGGGATTCAGGGTTTGTGCAGTGTTAGTTTGTGTGTAAACACAACACAGCCAAGATTAAGATTAAAGCGCTGGAAATTCAATTGTAGATCTGGAAGAAAAACATTAGCTTCCACATCCTCTATCAGCATTCTGAGAGATATTTTAAATTGTAAACAAAATGATCTCCTGAGACAAAGAACTGTAGTCTTAATCCGTTTCAAATTCCTTGCATTTACATTTAAAATAAATAACCTGGATGCTAACATTTTTGTCACGGCAATTTGCATATTGTACGTTCTCACCAAAGGCAAATCAGTAGATTTATTCAAGCACATTTTATGGAACATTACTTGAATTGTCCCATTTCCAATCATGCTTCTTTACACTATACTGTAATTCAGAGGTAAATGTTGCTCTCTAAAATGTGTAAATGATGATTCTACTGACAAACACAGAATGGCAGTTGTAAGATCCATTGGTTTTGGAGCCAATCCAGGGATTAAGAGTTAGGATATCTCTATCTTTGCTGCTCTTTAAAAAAACATTCTTTTGTGAGTCCCCAAACTTTACTTTACTTTAATTTAATCACTGGTGTCTTTAAACCTTGAAAATATACAAATAATTCACCAAGCTTTGGGCCCTTTACCATCAGGACAAATACATGACAACATAATTCCCTGGTGTTTGACAAACAAATGAATCCCCTTCTAAAACACTGGATCTCAACACTGACATTTCCCATAGCTGTACTGCGAGCTGTATGGTGTCTCTCACAATGTCATCTAATTGTTTAGCACAATTAGAAAGGTCGTAGCATCATCAAATATCTTTTTAGAATAGTGCATCATCAATCATGATCCTATAAACTGTTGCGGGCTATTGCGTATTGATTTTTACAAACAAGAGATGTGGGCTTTGCTTTGCCCTTTGCTTTGTCCAGCTGGCAGAGTAACATTCATCTATAACACTGTTTCACGCACAGAAAACACTTCAGCAGTTATCTACAGAGGCGAATAAGGAAGTTATTCTCTGTGTGATTGTCAAATGTGACCACAAATAGTTTGTGTTTGTGTCAAATTCTTAATGTAATCATAACTGTTAACGTTTTCCTCCCGTTTATTTCATTTCTGTTACCTTGGTGCACAGCTCATAGTGTCTTTCACAGCCCACTCACCTCAGCTCTGGAATCTGTCCTTCATTACATGAGCCTACCCTGTGACCAGTATAAGGAGTTTACGTCAGCAGGCATGAACACCTGTGACTAATCATGTCTTTCACTGCACTCTCCCCTTTTCTCTTATAATGTCAAACAGAGCCCAAAATACACCCCCGCACCTCCACCACTTAGAGACTCTTTGCTGAGAAAATGACTATTATTCATGCTGTACTTTTTGTGCCATACAACAAAGCACTGCAGTATAGAAGGCAGAAACATCCGGCTGCTGGTGATTTGCAATTATAATTCTGAGTGATCAAAAAGTACTTTTGATTGCAAATAATCGGCTTAGCCTTTGCCTGATTTAAAAATACAGTTACTCGCTCACTTGATTATTTTCAGTGCTGCCAACAGTTTAGTTTAGTTTGACTGATATTGAGATGCAGAGTATGTGCAATGACCACATATCAGTTTTCTCAAAGCTTGAAATCATTTGGCAACTATTCAGTACTTCTGTATCTATAGTTGCTGATTTTATGACTGCATCTTGAATACAGCTATGAAATAATGTCTCTGAACTATGGAGTACATGCAGAACAGACAGGGAAGCACATTGCATATTTAGTGCTTCTTCAGAAGGGCGGTTCAAAAAAACTCATCATAAAGCTTAAGTGACAAGTTTAATCTACACAAATCCAAGAATGCATGTTAAAGGTTTTTCGGAGAGTGTATCCAGCCATGTGTGCAAAGACTTTTCATGATGTCTTAGTGTTACAGAAGTGCCAATAAGCCAGTGACTTAATATTTAGTGATACGACAGTCACTTACAAACATGATGGAAAACAAATAGGTAGAACCTAAGAAGGACAAGATACATTTAATAAATCTGCACTCAAGCAAGAGCAACTATTTGTAGGAGTGACTATACAGTGGGTTCTAGCCATCTACTTTGCCAGAATGCACTCTCTTATATTTCAATATGATGCACTTGAATTCTAGTAACCTTCATGTGGCTCATGGCATACTGGGAACATGAGTCCACTGACATACTGTTCATCATCACAGTGTAATCTTGAGTAGCCAATTATAACTTTGTAACACAAACTAGAACTTAATACTCTATGCTTGACAGGGCACCGCATTGAACTCTTTAAAAGTCAAGTGTCAAGAGAAAATGGTAAAAGCATTGCATCACAACAGGTTTGGCCAACTGAAGAGCTCAAGGCCATGTATTCTACTAGTGATCCAGAGAAAGCTATGCAGAGAAACACAGAAACACAGTCTGGGGAACACAGAGTGCGTTCAAAATGTACAGAAAGCAGGAATTGTGACTAAATGCATTTCATGATGTGATGTTTTGAACTGGTTCTGAACTGGAACCTTTTCTGAATTTGTGAATTACTTGCTTTTGACTGAGCATATGTGTTGAATGTGAGAACTACTGCATTGCGCTTCTGTCTAAAAAATAGGAGGAGAAAATATACTTATACCAGATCTATATTTATATCCCATCTACCATATGAACAGTGCAACTGCACAAATAGATTTGTTTAACATATGATGCTTTTACTGCAGTGTTGTGTATGATTGCATTACTTTCCATAATTGTTATAAGAATAACTGTAACTGTAAAAAAAAACATTGTTTGTAGGAAAATGGGACTCGGAAATTTGGGAAGTGATTGTCAGATTTCTTGTTTTTGCAGTTAGTCTCATATTTTTAGGAATGTAGGTGAGGGTCTTTTATGCAGTTTCTTCCCTCAACACATATATTGATATTTTATCTAGCTTTTCCGTGAGCAATTGATTATTTAGCAGAAATAACTGCAAATAAATGATTTGTAATGCCTCTGTTTCTCTATCACAACCAGCTATTCGCTAATAAGAACAGTCAGTTCAGTACAGTAATCACTGTAGCTTAAATCCAGTCGAATATACTACATATTTTTGTTTCAATCAGGTTTCAATAAACAAAAAAAATGTTACAGTACACTTCCTACCAGCCTTATGTATGAGGCAAGTAAAATGAGGTGCAGGAGTACAGTGGATGTTAAGTAAGTAGAATAAGTAGATTTAGAGAGAGTTATGTAAATGAGGCGTGATGCAGGAACTGTCACAATACTGTAATGAAAATGAGATGCCTTTTCTTTCCATTTCAGGAAATTGTTCTCAGTTCAACAAGATGATGTATCCTCACTGATAACTCTGAAGAGATCTTCATGTGCTGATGCACCGAGAGGACTTAATGACTCAAAGAGTGCAGCTCTCCATCGAAAATGAAATGCTTTGTACTCAGAGAGCCTAACCATTAGTGAAAAAAGAAGCCTGTCTTTAAAGCTACGTGATAACTTCTAATCCTTGCGTTGCTGTAGCTGCCTTTGTGTGTGTTGGTGGTGGTGTAGGTTAAGAGTCAGGTGGTTTAATTAGAAGATCATCTCTGTTTGTTTGTGCTTCATGACTGGCTGTTACCAAACACAGGATTCAAGATTCTCTCCATGAGGTGGTGACACTCAGTGTTTCCATACCTTGACTACAAAAAATATTTTGTTGGAAAGCTGGATGAGAAATAACAGATCTGGTTAATGTTGCAGAGAAATGCTTTGATGCTGGCATAACTAGGTTAAAACATATACTGTATTTGGCTAAGTTTTTTTTATTAATGAAGTAACACATACTGTGATTTTACTTGCATTCAGCAGAAACCACACAACTGCAATCTGAAAGGACCTGGTTAGGAAAGGGAAGTGAAGCTGTGCACCATTTCTTCTTGCCACCTCAGCATTCCTGTCACACATCTTTAACCTATACTTTAAATAACATCATAAAGCAAACATCAAGAAGCTAACACCTGGACTCGACTACTGAAGCTCACCTTTCAGACCTTCACCACCTTTGAACATTAGAGTCACAAACTTCATCTATCTTGGTGTCCACACACAGAGAAAAGAAAAACAGTCAAACCGTGTTCACACACATTGGATTTTGTTCTGCTGGAAATGTTGAAGGTTGAGGTGAACATTGATTAGTGGCAGCAGAACAGGTCATGTCCCCACTCTGCATCAATACGTCAAAGTTGCCCTTTTCCTCGGCACGGCCCCAGTTGTGACTACAAATATGTCAAATCTATGGATGTTTTCTGGTATGGACTATGACTTTATGGTAAAATATGGTATACATACCCTTAATTTAGGGGGGGAATAAATTGTGTGATTAAAAACCACACAATGCTTTGAAGCACAACTACTATTGCATGATAATGTTTCTGTTTTATGCATCTGTTAAGCACTTTGGTCAACTAGGTGTTGTTGTATAAGTGCTATATAAATAAATTTGATTTGATTTGATGATAACAACTGTTAAAGGTTTTTTTAACGAGGTGACAACATTTGAAAGAAATGTCCTGAACCTGTTTTTAGAAGTATCACAATCTAAAATACCTAGATAAAAGCACACTATTGTGAGCAAAATTAAATTAAATTAAATTGTAAATGTTTTAAATTTAAATACATTTTTTGCAGAAAATGCTGTGATGTATGAGGAGGAGTCTTTAACATGATGTATTTTATGAGATCTTCATATTTCTTTTTATATAAGATCTGACAAGAAATGATTCTAATTTTGTGATCACATATGGAAATGTAGTGCAACAGAAGTATAAAGTAGCAGAAAATAGAAACATTCATGTTCCTCAAAAGTAGATATGCAAAAAAAGAGAATTGAATTTTGTTTCATAAGAAGAGGAAGAAAGAGAAAATACAACGAAAACACACTACATCTCTTTTCTGCTCTTTACACATTGCTGCTTATAGTTGTGAAGTAAAGTAGTATTGTTTTGCCCAGAAAAACTCCTGAAAGTGCAATTAATCTTTTGAAAATGTAGGAAGAAATGAGGAAGAAATCGTATGGTTCCTTCAGATATAATGAATGCAGCCTGAATGATCCTTTTGGAATATTAAACTCTTCAAGTTTCCACTTTTCCTGAACTCGCCTGAACATTACGTAATGAATACGGATTGGTGCTGAATGTCCAACTCTGCTTCTGACATGGCAGTTGACATGCAGCAGTACTGTGTGTATTGTAGGTCATCACGCAGAAATGCGGTGTGGTTTCAACTAACAACAGTAAGCATGTCTTTGGGAGAATGGCTTCGTTTTGGGGTTTAAAGGGGATGCTTTGATAAACATCTTTTTTCTCCACAATAGGATTTCTGTTCTCACTGGATTTCCATCAGTATAGTCATTTAGCCTCCACTGAGAGCCCAAACCTTAGACATTTAGCCACATTAAGGCTAACACCTCCATGCATCATCATGTGACAGCAGGTTTGTCAGCTGGAGACTGAAAAGATGTTGAAGCCCTCACCTTTCTCCCCTTCAAGCTATCATGAAAAGGAGGTCTCGCTCACAGAAGCCCTGAAGCTGTCAGTCAGTGAATGATGAACACTGTATGTGGTTTTGTCCATCTGTGTCTGGGTGTGCGTTGTGGCTCTTTGAAATTGGTGTCATTTCAGGTAGATTTTAGGACAACTGCACTTTGTCTCTTTTGTGCTTTTCAGCCACATCCTTGCCCCTGCCTTTGGTAATGACCTGCTCTGGTCCTCCTCTTCCAGCTGCTCTGGATGATTTACGTAAGAAGGTGGAGATTAAACCTAGCTCTGATGTTTCTCCTTTTCAAAAACAGCCTCCACTCTGCCAGCTGCCATATCCCCCACATTCTTATCTCAGTGGGCTTTGAAACACGCAGCAAAAACAAGGCAAACAAGTTGGTGGAATCATATTTTTTTATGAACTTCAAACATTCACTGTGGTAAATATAAAAATAGAAACTGTCACAGATGCATTAATCATTTAACTCCGTGTGACTCCAATCAGGTGGGTCCTGACTTTACCGTGCACAAAGTATTCCCCTGGTTCAGGCCTGCAGAACGAGCATAATCACAGGAGACAGCTTTGTTCTCACAGCCGTGTTCTATGCTGAGATTGCTATCTGAAGAGGAACATCTGTCTGTCTGAAGCCATAAGCTTTTGTCATACCAGGTTCCTGCATCCAACTCAGAAAGTGATCCACTTAACACATACACACACACGCACACACACACGCACACACACACATAACCGCTGGCACCATCTGATAACACATAACAATCTGAATCCAGCACCAGCAGAAAGACAAGAATGTGTGCCAGTTTCTCCCTGATATTCTGACAAAGGACTTCCAGAGAATCTGCATTCAAAGTAATCATGCCACCTTTTAAGGAGAGCTAAAAGCGTTCCCTCTGGGTGGAAGATATGCTTGTTATCGGTTGCTGCATCATAAATGATGAAAATGACGTTTTTGGAGTTTTTACAAAGCACCATAAAAAAACCCTGTATATTTAAGAATATACCCAGCTGTCTTCATCCATATACAGGTACTTATGTTTACAAAGCAAGCAAAATCTCCAACAGAGGGGTAAGCCTGCAGGAAGGTATTAGGTATAAAGTGCTGCGTGTGACGTGCTGCTCAGCTCCAGGGCTCCTGCAGGGGCCCAAGCTGATTTGCTGTCTGCCAGACTGATGAGCCTAAGAGGGAGGCAGTTATTGGCTTTGGCCAAACTAGCCAGGTGTGAGAGTGATTACAGCCTTTAGCTGGGAGCAGCACCTCTGCCCAGTGAGACGTTTGGCAAAAGAGAGTCTGGCCACATGTTCTCTTCCTCGAAAAGATAAATGAAGTCATCAACTGCTGTGACAAATTCTTTATAGAGAGGCATGTTTTTACATCCAAGAGACCATATTGTGAATACATGTAAGATGGAAATGTAGCTGTCTGACTGCAAACAGAATGCTAAACGTCATTCAGTATTGCAAAAACTGCCAAAACTATGCAATCAACAAGATATCCAGTTCCACATTTTGGACCAGAAATTAATGCATTCTTTTGTGTTCCATTATCAGCTCGTTTCATATGGCCTCTTCTGTCATAACTGCATCTGAACGCAGACAAATGTGCTTGTTTAAATTCTAGCCATTTTAAATAACTTTTGCAAATATCAAAACACCAGACGGACAGTCAGAGCCAAATCTGGTCAGGGGCCATTCGTAGAGCCACTGCCATAACACCACGTTTTCAGAGAATTGTCAATGACTCAAACGTGCCATGACAGCTACTAAATAGTCCCAGTTGTGAAATGATTCTTGTTTCCAAGGTCAATAATTCACTCTAAGTGTATCATAAGTCAGTAAGTTCTCAAAATGATCAGAAAACACTGGATCATGTGACATCTTCTTAAAGTCTCCAGATAATCTATTAATTGTAGATACTACATGTTTTATCAACTACTCAAGAATTAACTATTTTTTCTGTGTCATGGTAAAATTAATGATTTTAGACTTTACATGATCACAAATTTTACACAGTAACATGTATAAAGTTTAGTCTACTGCATATTTACAACATAACTTATAAATAAATATAAAACATTTCTGTTGGCAGAAGTTGGAGACCAAAATGACCACTACAATTACAATTACAGTTACAGTTACAGTATATGTTAAGGGAAAAAACTGGGAAATGAACCAGTAAATATCTGATAATATGTGATCAGGCGATATTTGTGAGAAATCCCTACATCTTTACGGCCAAATTCATCCAGTTATATATAAGAGATCCTGCCAACAGAGACAGAAAAGTTCAGAAAAGAAGTAAAATTAACATATTTTCCTTGCAAGTTTGAAGAAGGCAATAAACAATATAATCAGATGCTGAGTAAAGCACAGACTGAGAAAAGAAAGATGACAAATGTAAGCTGAACACTTTAAGTCTTACTATATTCAAATGAATGCTGGATTGAATACATGTTCATCAAAAAAATAAATTGATCTAGTAAGACAGCATAGTATCATATGCTAGTGACACACTGACTCTTTTTGGCTTCAGTCAGTGACAAAATTCATGATTATTTCCACTGTGTTTCCTGGACAAAAGACAAAAACCTGCAGATCAGAAGCTACGACTGTGAAAACACTGCTGGATGAAAACTGTTTTTGCCAAAATTAGATGGAGCAGTCTTTGCATGTAGCTGCAGCAAACTCAAAAAACGTATTACAGTTTACTCATTCAAATGGAGCCTTGATATGCACATATCCCAATAGGCTTTGCATGAATATTGTCTTATTTTGACTTTTCTTTCATTAGTAAGTGCATTATTTATGTTCTATATTTGTTTTGCTGCCTGTTGTCAGCATATTTGTCAGAAGGACATGCACTGTGAAATATAATTTACAGAGGCAGTGTTTACTGTGTTCCCAAGAGGAATGACAGGCTATTAGCAAAGGATTTGTCTGAATCCAGACTTTTCACCTTGGAGACAGTTACTGAATGAAAATACCCTGGGCAAAGCAAATTTATTACTGTTGCACAGCTCAGAGAAAGATACTTCATCAGCAGCGCTGAGATTATAAGCAAACCTGTATTTCACTGCATTTCTGCAATTTGCACACCATTTGAATACAGATACAGAATGCACAGTGTTGCAGCCTGGTGATACTGCAGCACATTTCTGTAAAACATCCGTGATTAGTCCGTTTTTGCCAGAAAACTTGTGACGTGATGTTTAATCATGGCTGTAGTCTACTGACAGGTGGTCTAAGTGTCCTTCATTACAGGTCGATCCTTCTCCAGAGAGTGTGCTCCACTAGTGCTGGAGCCACCCACATTACCTGAAGAACATTAATTAACTAGATAAGAGCTTCATTTCAGCAGTAGCCCTCAGCTGTGCAAGCCACTATCAGTGAGAAGCTGTGAAATTTCTGGTCAAGATCAACGGTGATTTTATTTTTATGCCTCAACTTAAAAGAAACCCAGCCAGGCACAGCTAATGTCAGGAAAGAGAAAATATCACAAGAGAATGACCCTAATTCTTTCGTGACTCACCAGCAGCGTGTGCATATGCTGTTCCCGGTTGTCACAACAATAGTAAGAAAAAGGGAAAAACAAGACAACAAGGTGAGAACAGATTTTTCAGTGCCCATATGTTCACTGATTCCCATGACGTAAACAAACCTCCTGTACATACCGGACATTAAAATATAATGTAATGCATCTTCAATGTAAGTGACATGAGATGAAATCAATGGACAAAAATATACTGCAGAGTTTATCTAATATTAAGATACCAATATATTTTTTACTATGTGGTTTTGGGCTATAACTGGGAACTTGTGCTGTGAAATTACTGAATTCTATCTCTCTGGTCTAAAGTTAGTAAAATTTAAAAATTCAAATTGGAGTACGAACTTTTTCAAATGCTCCACCTGTTGAGCTGTTATGTAAAAGCTTCCTATTCTGTATACAACACTTACAGTTTTGAGTCGTAGCTTATTTTTTTATCCTGTTTTATTATTGAGCACCACCAATTATATCTGGTTTCTTTCTTTTAAAAAACAAGAAAACATGCTGGGGAATGCTGATTGAACGCATACACTGTTGGATTGTGTGCTATTCGGTTGTCAGTCCAGTACTCAGAACAGTTGCATCAGTAGAGTGTTAATACTGTATGTAGTGATTCACTATCAGCAATTCAAAGCACTGAATCTGGTACGTCTCACAGCCGGCAATCCATGAAATCTTTTTGAACATCAGTAGAACTGAAAGGGCAGGTAGAGAAGTTATCCTTATGTGAGTCCCAGCACATATACACTAACAAATGTGTGGACAAAGCATAATAACTGAGACTTTATTAATCCCCTTGGGTTAATTCTTGCGGACAGGCAGCCCCTTAAGGTACCAGCGGCTTGGGGTGCAGTGTTTTGTCCAGGGACACCTTGGACACCTCCAGGGACATGTGTCCAGGAATTAAGGAGGAACCGTGAATTGAACCACCAACCCCTGGGGTTCATAGGCCGCTGCTCTGACAACTGAATCACCAAACTGGCCTAAAAGGTTTTAAAAGGCAATTACTGACAAAGACATGCAACCTTCCAAGGCTGAGTAATTCAGGAATGGCAGCAATACTGGATTCAAGAGTCAAGAGGAAGGCATTTATACTCATTACAGAACAAAGTAGCTAGCACAGTAATTAGAGGGGGGGAATAGGAGGGAACAAGTATCTTTACTCTGATTAAGAACTGGACACACTAATTTTAATAGCACACAAAAAATCTGGGGGAATCATCCGACTGGGTTATGTGCTCACTGCCGTGAATTAGAAACAGTGAAAAATGTACTTGTAACAGAAAGAGAAGAGTTTATACGTGGGTTGAGGAGGTCGGGTTTAGAAGAAACATCAGTTAAAGGTATTTTATAAAAACTGGGGGAAAGATTTAGGACTAAGATGATTGTGAAAGACAAGTGACTAATCAAAACAATTTAAGTTCCATATGGTAATGAACTAATCCAGAGGCAGCACTTTCTATAATAGCTGCTGTACCATACTGTATGTCAGCGTAGGTTTACATGAACTGAACTATTTTCGTGGTGAAAAATAATTGATCCACAGAAGGAACCATTAAGCGTTTGTCAAGTATGGTTTTTGGCTTATTATTAAAAATGTTCCACTACCAAAGTAATTCAGTTCATGTCAGTGTATGCTGATAAACACTACTCTCTTGAAGGTCTAACAGTAATTATAGCCTAACCATCAAGAATGAAATGAACTGTAAACTTTTTTTTTGGACTACACTTTGATCATAACTATATGTATATAAAAAAAAATTCTAGCCCTGGGCCAATATGATGAGGAGTTTAACAACAGAAGCAGGTGTTTTTCAGGAAATAGTTAAAAGCATAAATAATGTTTAGTAAGACGTTGGTTGTTCAACAAGTTGGTTGTTCGTCCATACACTATGTTCCCATGTGGCCGAAACGTCTTTTCTATTTACAGCAAACTGCAGAATACTGTCTGTAATAATAATGTTTAAGCTTCACGTGTTAAGTTAAAGTCCTACATTGATGTTCCATTACACACAAAAATGGGCTTGTTAGTCTCTGTTCTGCTGGTTATGATTCATATTGATTTTTTTTTTAGCTTCCTGCTTTCCTTAATAATCACTACGATCAAACAAATAAGTGAGCTGCTCTTTGTCTTTATTTATAGATTGTTTGTAGAAAGTACCTGAGGGACTGGACCACGATCAATATTATATCCCATTACAATAAACGGGCATTTGTGATTCCTAAATAGGATTCAACTTTCTTCATAACATGTCACAGTAAGTCGAATAAGCATGCATTTTCTGCACATGTCAAATGAGATTTGTTTATGCTGATGGGTAGGGCAGTGCAAGACATTTTGACAGCAATCCATGATGTGATACTCTGCTCAAGGATAACATCTGAGAAATGAAGAGAACACTGAAGATTCAGACTAAATCAGTCATCCACGCATGACAGAGTGCTACTTACGTGAGGACATGTTCTGCATAATACAACATTTAGTGTGTCCAATTACATTAAATGTTCATATTGGGCTGCATCCTTCCCTCAGGGTTATACAAATTTAGTGGAGGCTGGGTTAAGGGGGTTATATGCATTCAGTAAAGCTGCTTCTCTATGTTCCTCAAAGAATCAACATGAATCCATTAAAAATTTTAATCAGCCTTCTCTGGATTTATGCCAGAAAGCATTATAATCTGCAGGGGAATGTTTGTCTTGACTAAGTTTGTACAATACAGAACACACACTGCTCTGCATGAAACTGTAAACAGTATATGTATATGCAGTGGATACATGTGGCAAAGTATCATATTAAGGATTATGTCCCAGCTATTTTTCAACAGCTGACGGAGACAAATTGAAAAGTATGAAGATGGGGAATGAAATGTAATACTGGAGCATTTATATGATAGGTATATAGTGGTGCTTGGTAGAGGGTGAACTATTTTCTCTATTTCTGTGTAAATATGACCTAAACACAAGATCCACACGTCATAGTTAGAACTAGGTAAGGGAAACTCAATTAACTAAATGAGACAAAAAAAAAAAAACATACAAATTTTTAATTCTTCTTTTAAATCTTCAACATTTGAGTATGTGAACCCCTTCTTTCAGTAACTGGTGTGACCTTCTTTTCCAGCAATAACAGTTTTGTAGCTCTACAAATTGGCTTGGAGGGATTTTAGCCTGTTCCTCCTTACAGAACAGCTTTAACTCAGGGATGTTGGTTAGCTTCGTTGCATGAACTGCCTGCTTCAGGTCCTTCCACAACATTTCTATATAGGATTAACATCAGGACTTTGACTAGGCCAATCCAAAGGATTACATTTCTTTAACTAGAAGATAGAACAACTTATGTGTGTGTGGTCGTTCTATTCTGCATACTCCATATTCTTTTGAGCTTTAATTAATAGATTTGATACCTTAACATTTTCTGTAGAACTTTCTAGTACAATAATTGAGAGCTGCATCAATGACAGCAAGACATCCTGGTGTGAAGGCAGCAAAGCAAGACCAAGCATAACACTGTTAAAACCATGTTTCATGGATGAGATACGTTTCTTACGGTGGAATGCAGTGTTTGGGACTAGCAAACAATCTGATCACATTCTAGGTCATATTTATGCACAGCTATAAATAATTCCAAAGGGTTCATAAACTTTCAAACACCGCTGTAGGTCTAAGAGTGCTGAGCTAACATAATCTGTGAATATAAATGTGCATTGCTTTCCAGTTATGAGTACATGCTCATCAAGGCCACAGAGAATACTCAAGTCTTACTGGGTGGTGTGGATTAACTTTTAGTACGCAAACATCTGCGCAGCACCGTGTAGTTCTAAGTGGACGGGTCAATATTACTGGCTTTTCACTGCAGGGTTCTCTGCATCTATCATCCTGTGCAATCATCGTACCCTCACTGAAGGTGCTGGCAGCATAAGTGAAGACCCCGTGGCTGTCATCAGATGTTGATTCATATGCTTCTGAATCCTGTTTGGTGCACTGAGTAAGACTATAAGTAAGACAATATTACTATAATTGTGTTAAAGACAAAGTCAATTTGCACACGTTGTTTAGTAACAATGCTGTGCACACACACACACACACACACACACACACACACACACACACACACACACACACACACACACACAGTATGTCAAAGTGTTTCATTTTCACACCTTTGAAGTCAGGGCCTGTGCTATAAGGGAGAGCTTTATCTTTGGTTTGCACTGCTTCAGGGTGGGAGCAGCACACACATCAAAGAGCATCAGATCCCTCCAAGTCTCCAGAGAAAGACAATAACATTAAGTCAAATAAGATTGAGAAGAACCATCTGACTTATTTACGCCAACAAATCATCTGTACCAGGAGTGCGTTCCTCGGTTTTCCTTGTCATTAGCTGCTTTGTTTTGAGACAGGAATGTTCGCTGTCATTTAGAGAACGAATAATATTTCAGTTGTACAATATTTACAGTAATTATTTTTGTTTTGTTTTTTATGTGTCTCGTTTGAAATTAATATTTTGTCAGATGTGTTCTGTAAAACATAAAAAAACATTTAAAAATATCAGATTTGGTCTGTATGGTTTAATATGGACTTAATGAGAATAATTGTTTCATCACTTACAATAATGTAGAGAGGACAAAATCAGCCAGGTACTCAATTAATCAAATTGTAATCATTTCATTTTCATTTCTAATGACACTAGCGATACCAGAGTACATCTAATCTTTGCATATGCTGTTTCAATCTATTTTAATTTAATGTAATTTTATTTCCTAATGTGGAACAATTAAAGAAACAATGTAAGCTGTATCACTATAATAATGCTAATACTTTTGTTTTTCTTCTACATCATCAATGTTAAAACATTTTTAAATGCAGATTTCCAATATGTTACTGTAAAAATCCAGTATATATCCATTCATTTCTTTACAAAGGAAACCAATTCACAGTCTGTATAAAATAAGAGCACAATGATGTTGTTGGGGTTAAACATAGCTTTCATTACGAAGCAGTGCAAACTAATTACTGTGAAAACTAGACAATTGAAATGGATTCATCTTAAAACAGAAGCTGTATGGTTCTACAATATGGCTACTGCTACGCTACAGCTATTACTGTGGCTACAGTATTGTTGAATCATATTTTTGGAGCAGTAAGCTGAGGCTCACATTAATCAAGGCCAGCATTGCAATATAGTAAAATCACGTGCTAACATCCGTTGAACTATTTAGAAAATTATAGATTTGATCGTGTGGGCGGCACAGTTCAATACTTATTGCATTATTGATCTGTCTTGATTCTTTTTTTCATTCTCTTCTTTCAGCTTCATGACTTGACTGTTGATAGTGGTTGTATGGTACTCATGATGAATAATGTGCATTCCTGTATGGCAGTGTAGGCTGACCTAGTAACTGTATCTCCACTTGATGACAGTTTATTCTTGATGTACAGGGGTCTGTTTGGACAGAAGTAAAATGTAAGAAAGTAAGTTGTCCCATTGGTGTGCACTAAAATCACTGAAATGCTATCACAGGATAGAAATTGTGTGAAAAACAAGACTGTTGTGCTGTTAGTCTGCTTTTCCTGTGCCTATATGGTTCCATTTTATTTAAACACTGTGTGTTGTATAGTTAAAAATACAACTATCTGCTAAATCTCAATCTAAAAATCTCATCTTCTGCTTGTTACTGTTTATATAGGAGATACTGAAACTGTTTATTCTTAACACAAATCTCTCTCATGAAAAGCACAGATCCTTATAGTCCTGAACAATAAACCAGACGGGAAATCTTGTGTTTTATTCTAGACTTCTAAAAATGTATTTAACGTGATGCTCTGGGAGTCAGGCAGCGGGACCACTGAAGGCTGTGGTTTAGAGAAATCTGAAAGAGCTACACTTTCTGCTGATGTGGTGATTCCACTTCACAGAGCTATATCTGGTTTAAGAGTGAAGCACTTCAGTTACTGACAGCTTATTAGCAAATCTCCTACATTCAGGGATAATCATTATTAGATATTTCTGTCCTCAGCTGCCACCTGTGAGACAATTGAAGTATTACAAGAAGAGGCATCTTACATTTCGAGCCATGACTGAAGTGAGTCAAGTATGTTGTGTGTGTCGACTGACAGTGAAAAGCTATTTGTGCATTCGTACAATTTTTTCAAACTTCATCTCAAAAACAATACCAATGTGTTGTCAAAATCTACACTTATAGCAGATTGTTTTATCCTCTGCAGAGAAAAAAAGAAAAAAGATCATCAGTCATCTTCAACTATATCCTTATTTGCACTCCTTTGAGTCTGTCTATTTCTCTGACTTGCATCAGACTCAGGGACTATATCAACCCAGTCTCCTAAAAGTTACATTCCTATGCAACTAAACTGCAACTTCAATTATGTTTTTGCAACAAACTAAATTATAATGTTGTGGTGAATCATATTTTTTAATGAGTAAATTGTTACATTTATCACAGTGGAGGTACTTGGGGTGGATGGTGGGTGTAAAATCCTGCATGAGGTTGGGTTTAGACCAGAATGGTGCTAATGTTAGGGTTTAAGATACTTTGTTTTTTTGTTTAAATTTTTAATGCTGTGTGATTAGATTTTTGTTAAAATAAAATAAAATAATAATCTTGAGTCATCTGGATCTTGAACTCCAACACTGGATGTTTTGGCGGACACAAATATGTTGCCTGTCTATATTTCATTGACTTTCATTGGTATTACTATGTATTAGCATATTTGCAACTTCTCATTTACATTAATAGAGAACAAATGATCATTACGTTAACATAAAATGTAATCAGGTTGCAATTATGCTCCCAACAAAAATATATCTGTGATTGCAGTTTAGCTATATAGGAATGCACTTTTTAAAATACTGACTTTGACTATACTCCTTCTTTTTTCAAATCTTGACTGGACTCTTTTTCATTTTCTGTATATCACCCAAAGATGGATTTACTTCAGTTCACTTCTTTTACTAGAAATGAAATTGATAATGGAGAAGCAGGACAAAGGTGAGAAAAGATCACTGCTTTTGTGGTAAAACTTGAGGCATAGTTAGGATCTTTGTTGTGTTGTGCTTGTCCAGAAAAAGAGAGTTGGGAATACTGAGGTGATAGAGAGTGAAAGAGAAAAAGTCCATTAAATTCTTTTGAAATATTAAGTAAATGTGTTTTCAAATACTTCTTCCTTTGGTGAAGACATACGATCCTGAAAGATTTAGTTCATTATGGGTTTCAACATGTTTGGACTACGAGAAAGACTCCAGTTCAGTTTACTTCACTGATGTCCTCTTCATCTCCAAAATATCTCTGCCCACCACGTCTCCCTCTGAGTACAGCTACACCCTGTGGCTATTTTTCTAAAACTGTCTTCACCTGCAAAATGGAATTTATCTTACAGAATACAAATCTATAGCACATTTAAAACACTTGTTATTCTGCAGTTGACAAATAAAACGTGCTGAAAAGCAAATGTAAGGAGATAATATATCCTTAGAACAATGTCAGCTGTGTTGGCTGGCTGAACCAGCAGAAAACACTGCAGTCATCTGTTCTCTATGTGGCCGCAGAACAAATACAGGCATGTGTGCAGGTGGACTAGATGGTATTTTTGAGGTTCCCAACAATGAAATGCTATGAATGTTTTGTAGCATTCTTTCAAGCACCACTATGACAGGGAAGGGAACATGAAACCACAGTTAATAATGTAATTAGCTTTATGGCCCACAGCTATGTTTGTACCCTATGAAACAAACAACAAAAAAAGTAATGAACATGAGCCTAGCAGTAATGACTGTGCCATTAATTTGTGCATTTGTCTGTGTGAAAAACATGCAAAATTATAATTGTTGTTGTGAGAACAGATGCAAATACAATCTCTAAAAACTGATAACATATTCCAAATGATTCATGACCCAGAGCATTTCCAGCTGCAGTTGCCCCTGTACTCTGGACATAAAGTATCCTGATTTGACCTGAGAAGTTTTGAAACCAAAAAAATGAACATAGGTTTTTACACAGGACACAAGGCTGGGCTTAATGAGATTGTCCTTTAAAGATAATTAGTCACACAGCAACTGACCTAAACTCTCTCCTAAAAGGTAAATGTAACTGTGATTTTGTTTTTGTAGAACAACGTGTGTGAAGTGACTGTTATGTTTTTCACTATTAAACCAGTATACAATCTATCCTTAACCTTAACCAAGTGTGGTGAGAGCTTAACAGAACTTAACAGCTGTGCGTAACCGAAGATGATCTTCAGCACATGTAGGCACAATCGCTGACCTTGTCACAGCACAACACACATTGCTGTTTGGGTACTGACAGTAAAAAAAAAAAAAGAAAAACCACATACTAGAGAGCTTGGGGCACATATGTACAACTACACGTCTCAGAGGGGTATGGCTATGCCACTGGTGCAGAAAGAGCACATCTAGAAACTGACCACTAAAAGTGACCCCACGGACGGTCTCTCTATTCATCTTTTCTCTCCGTGTCCTTAAATATATAACTTACATTTTATTACAAACTGTGATCTGCCCTTGTAACAAAGCAAGTTGTTTTGGTCTTATTTTGCCATTTCATTTGGAAGAGTTGTTAGCTCAGACTGAATTGAGGCTTGCATAAAAACAATAAAGCCTCCTCAATCTCTTGAACAAGACTAGTCCATTAAGGCACACAGGCTGCTGTAATGGACTGGCCTTGATGGAAAAAAAGCATGGTAGTCTGATAAAAACCTGTTTTACTGTGATCTGATCAGTGTAATCACTGTACGTGTAAGTAAAATTTCTTAATAAATTAATCTACATTATAACATGAATGCTCTCCACTGTTTATCTTGCAGATTTTGACAATATAAAATGATGTCACTGTCCATTTGCCACTTTACTTACCACATTAGTTTGTCGGCATGCTGACAATAGCAAATACACTCCAAATGTAAAGAACAGCTAAGATTTTATATATTGTCCAAAAAAAATACAAAAATGATAGTTGTACCTACTAGATGGAAGGTATGGGAATCAAGATACTACAGCTGAATGTGTGTACCACAATTTCACGTCAGTCGGTTACTTACAGTAGCTGTTGCCATCCCTACATTCACAATACTAGCATGGTGACATTAATGTTTGGATAAGATCCCAGGTGCAACCCCCTGCTGTTACTGACAGAAAGCTGATCATACACAGATTCTCACACATTCAGTAGGCCTATCTTACAAAAGCGCTCAAAGCGTTGTCTTATTTTTGCATTTGTTGCAAGTGTTTTTGTCAGTTTTTTTCCCAGCTGATAGTTTGGGATCCGAGCCAAGTTAAGTAACGACTTCACACTGCACTGCTCTTCTGCGGAGCAATCGCGTGATTCTCAGAAATGTGCTGGCACAAAAGACCAATTAATATGCATGTTGTTACTCAGATATTTATCACCGCAGTAACGCTGCCAGTTTATTACTGGGATCATTCTTTTCTTTTTCCTTTTTTTCTGTTGTACATCTGAGGTCTGGTCTCCGGTTGGCCAGATTGGCCCTGAGATGCAGCAGCAGAAACAGCTGGTTGTCAGGGGTGACCAGAAAATGAAGTAAGTGAGCAAATGAAAGAGAGAGGCAGAGATGTATTCTACAATTTTTTGAGTGGCTATTGCTCATTGAGTGTACTGCTCTACTAAATTGAGGAGGAGGGATTTAATCTATCTTTGAATCTATCTTTTGTCTTTTTATTATCATCAACCAACCCTGAAGAAAGTAAACCCTGCAATGAATTTGCTACAAAATACACTGCAGCCACAGCATGTAGCTGTATACCACTGAACTCAATTAAAAACACATGAAAGATACCATTGCATTGATTGACACATTGCTTAATTACGATGAACATGGCCAATGTAGGTTATCCTGGAATAACTCTGCAGTTGCATTTTTTTTATCTCAGGAGCACAGCTCAGTGCTGTACAGCTGTCATTTAGCATGCACGGAGATGTAGTTCCATTTTACGGTGCCTCTGCTCATTGTAATTACAGTAAACATGATGACATGTGACTCCCAAATGCAACAATGGAATCCATTGTGGGGTGCAGGCATGAGCCACATTAGACTGTGGTTGTACAGACAATACTTATTTGTGGCATCAATTCATTGGTGGTTTTGGCCTTTTCATAATAAAATACAGAAAAAAAGCTTATCTCTTCACACCACTTCATACTGTGTTGTTGATTTAGCTTTGCTTTAAAAGCTGGAAATAAATAATTTGGCCTACAGTCATGACTAAAGATGGAGGTCAGGTGCACAGATTTAAATTCACCTTCAGCAGTTGAAAGCAGTGGTGTGTGTGTGTGTGTGTGTGTGAGTGTGTGTGTGTGTGTGTGTGTACATTTATGTGTATCCCTAAGAGTACTCACATGTCTTACAACAGAGCTATCCACCTGTGCTTAACTACCAGTGAAGAGTGTTTGTGAGACTGAAATAATGTGCTTTGTTTCCCCTCATTTAAATGCCCTCCACTGTAATTGGTGTAATCTGCAGGTTTTATTGAGTGCCAAGTCTGTTTTTAATATGTGCTTTTATGTACCTCTGCAAAGCTTCCACCCTGTGCCAACTGCATCTCCTCACATGTTTGTCCAATATGTCCAAGATTGATATTTGTCAGTGATAGTTACATTATTCAGGGCGTCTCAAAGGGGCCTATTATGAGAACCTTTTGGCTGCACCACAAGTTATATTAATGTGTTCTACCATACAACCTTGTGGCTGTTATAATGACTAAGCAGAAGTTGACAGAGAAGATAAAACAGCAACTGTATGTGAAAATACAATGTACAGCAAGATCACAGAAAAGATATCAGGTCTGCAATGTGATCTTTGTAGTATGTTATACATTTGGAAAAATAATCAATAACCAAATAATGTCTTGGGCAACAGTTATCAGATAACTTTTTATCTGTTCAATTTATGCCCGTGTTTGTGTTTTCTGGCATAAACATGTAAAAAAAATGCATTATCTGCAAAATAATCAGTCAACATCAGACATCTACTCCACCAAACAGCAGTGTCATCTAGATAGATGTTACAATATGGCTTTTAAAATCAACCTCTAAATCAGCCACCATCCACTCTGAAACACAGTGTATAATGGAAAATATTGATATTTTTGGTATATGCTGAATGCACCGCCTCTAAAATTAATCAATGCACTGAAGAATGTTTGATCTTTGTCTGACTGCAGACCTGCCTCTGTGCTCCACCTGTTCCACCTCTCCATTTGCCCCTGCCCACTATCTCTATAACTTGCCCAGCCACATGATGAGATCAGAGAAGCCTCGTCATCTAAGTAATGACTTTCTTTCTGTTGATTCTGCCTGGGTCCACAGCTCTGCATTCAGTGATATATGCTCTACACAACAGCAGTGGACAGCTCATCTCTTTCAGCCACAGACACCTCTGAATATGCACATCCACCCTGGGCTGCCGCCCATGTCATTGACATCAACAAAAAAAGAAAAGCACTATAACCATTTTAGAGTGAAGTAAAAGGGCTTCAGAGTATTACTGGAGAGTTGGGGGAGATATCTTCCACTGGCAGAGGTTATAAACTGACCTTTTCCCTTTTTCTTCAGGGACAGCCACACACAGGAGGGGAAGTAATATGAATGTCAGTATTCATTTTTGTTCACATTCTCTGTGTCAGCTTCTCGTGGCTCTAACATGTGTTTTCTGAACTGTTCAGCTCTTCTGTTCACAGGCTTACTGTAACTTCCACCCTGCTTGTCTTGATGTAGCACCACACCAGCATCAGGTCCTGTAATCCAGCTACAGTACAGTGGGCACCCAGCAAACTCCTCTATGGCAACATGAGCACTCTCAGCTACACAGCCAAATTGTAAAATACAGCCTTTAGACTTTAAATGAAAAACTGGCCAAATGTGGAGTGTGGAATGAATATATGAATTACAAATGAAGCACAGAGGAAAAGCAAAGCCAATTGGTCACCCCCAAAAACAGCAGAAGCCCAGAGGACATGGCACTCACATAAATTACATGAAATGCCATGGACTTTCAGTCTCTTTTTCTTTCTTTTCTTTTTTCCTCTCCCTGCTGTACCCTCTTCATTCCCACTGACATTCCCCTGATGTCCGATGGATATCAGACCATGTCCTCCAGGAGACATATATTCCATTATCATTCTGTCACAGGTCTCATCTACAGACACATCTCCCTTTTAATCAATGGCCATGCAGCAAAGCAGCACAGTAGGCAAGCGCAAACAAGACACACAGAGCAAAACCTTCAGTTCCTAATCAAACCAATAGATGAACAGAGATGATAATCAAATGACTGAAGTGATCTATATCCCACATGACATAATACTGATTCCTTTACATCTGCACTGGTCAATATAGATGAAAATTCAGCAGAGCATCTCCATCTATGTTGTTTCTTACCTGTGAGTCTCAGTAGTTCTCCTTCTCTCCTTGACTATGCTTGATGAAGACCCTTGGTCTACACAGCCATGCCCTCCTATATGGGCATGCATCTGTGGGGAAGATCAGAAGTCTGCCTTGTATCTGTCAGCCTGGAGAGGTGGAGGATAAAGGATCAGTAGTCCTCCCAGCCAGCAGCTCCGTTTAGCAGAACTCCTTGTGTCTCCTGCTCTCCCGGGTCATTCCAGCCAGCCCCTCAGCAACTGCAGAGCCAGGGAGCGAGCGTTTGGGGGGATGGGAGGTGCTTAGAGGACTGAAGCTGACATGGAACAGCTAGCAGAGCACCTCCTCCTCCTACATGTCTGACTGCAGCCAGTGGACACGCAGCAGCTGGAGTCTCTGTCCACCTCCCGTGTGCATGGGAGTGTGTGTTTTTGTGTGTTTGAGAGTGCTGGCTCTACAGTGGGCTGCGTGTGAAAACAGAGTCTCGTCCCTCACTGTTAATGCTGCCGGTGGCTCCGTGATGCTGAGGCAGTATGAGAAAGGAAGAGAGAAAGAGAAAGAGAGAGGATAGGGAGCGAGGTAAGAGAGAGAGAGGTGTGTGTGTGTATGGGAGCGGGGGAGGCAAGGGAATGACAAGGGAAAGTATAGAAAAGGTTGTTCTCCCTCCTGCTCCATCTATTGGTATCAGTCAGTCAGGAATGCATATAGTTAATGAGACCTCCATATCTATGTCTGAGTGTGTGAGCCAGAAAAGTAAGAAACAAAGACAGAAATGTACCAAGCAGAGTTAGCATCTGTTTCTATGCTTTGCATAGCTTGCATGTTTAAATTTCATAAAAATCCTTTGTATGATAATGGGTACGTTTGAGTTTACTACCTGAGGTTGTTGATGTCAATGTTTAAAGCCTGCTACGAGCACACGTACAAAACCGAACACATTCAGAAGAGAGGAAATGGCAACAGAATATATGAAAACCTAAAGCTTTAATAGGATCCCTGATATTTTGCGCCTTAGCACTGCAAAGGATCCTGCAAAGGAAGGAGGAGAGGAGAGGAGACATGAATAAATATGAAAACCCCTGTGGTGATACACCTCTCCAAAAAAAGTAGAAGGCATGTGTCCATCTGATTAGTGTGAGAAACAGGAAGGGAAAGGAACAAAAAATGAGAAAGACGAGGTGAAATATTGAGCCTCAGTTTCACTGACAGTTTGTTCTGTTTTGTTCTCTGAGCATGCTGTCTGTCCTGCTTTGAATGCCTCTGGAATTAAAGAGAATGACAGAAAGGATAAAATGGAGAGGAATGAAGATCTGGAGATAGGAAGAAAGGCCTCTAAAATTGTCAAAGAAAGAATTAGAGAAGGAGTAAGATCCAGAAATGCAGGCACTTAAACATTTTCCCATCTGATAGAAAAAGCAGGGACATTTACAAAACATGTGAGGAGCATACTAAATAAGCTTTTCATCTTGTCTCTCTTTTTTTCTTTCTTAGAGAGGTATTTTCTTTACATTTGCATCCTCTTAAATTACATCTGTGTCTTGGGAAGAATGCATTCTTGCCTTCCTTTGTGTCTGGTTTTGAATTAATTAAGTTTTCTGTCCACATTGAAACCAGGATTTATGTAAAAACAGCAGAAAAAAACGTTGTTACCTCTGTCAGCCTGAAAGAAGAGACTATTGACAATCTCCCTACACCTCTGCAAACTGAAAATGTCTAGACAGAGAGAGACATACTCATTGTTAGCAGTGGAAAGGCTCTCTCCTGGCAGGGTGTTCAGGCCTGCAGACAGTCAAGCTTGCAGCATATGTCTGGACTGACAGAACAGTCTAACTTTCACTCTCCCCTTTCTTGTAATTGTCTGATTCTACTAGACATAAATGCATAACAGATCACAACCCAAAAATTAAACCTGCTGCAGCAAATTCAAATTATGCAAAAAAAGACATGGATTTGAAAGGACTGATTAACACCAATTTGAAGTGCCCATTGTTATTCATCCCTGAGCAGAGCTTTACTTACTCAATCCAGACCTGATCCTTCAGGGGAAACAGTTCTGCACTGACCCGAGATCTTCTTTAGAAAGCAATTCCTGACGCCTGACTGTGTTAATGCAACTCTGTAATCTGCTGCTAAATCAGGCTTTAGTGAGCCGAGTCGGTGACTGAGGTGATCTCGTGAAGAAGAATGAGCCTCACATAGTGTGTGTGGGGGTAATTATGCATGAGGAAGACAGTTAGAAATGTGTTGGATGTTGGCAGAGGACTAACAGATGGTAATTCCTTCTCGCTCTTGCACTCCTGGCAGACCTCGGGATTACAAATGCACTGGTACCTATAATCACGCACACATATTAGCTTCTCTCTCACACACAGATGTGCTACAGCAGTCAGGGTTTGGTGTTAATGTGCTTTTTTGCACTGACGCTATGTGCTGCTCCAAGTTAAAATGACTTTTTGGACGCAAGATACTGAGAAAGCCTTTGTGGTAATCTTTCACTATAATGCTGTGTCATGGATTTCTCACTTTCTAATAAACTATCGGGTAGTGCAGTTAGAAATGTCAGTAAGTCATTAATAAAGGGTGATAGATTTTGCTTTCCAATAATCATCAATCAACCAATCAATAATCATCAGTTCTGTTGTTGTTAATTGTGTTGTAAGTGTTAATTGGCTATGAAATGGGGGTCTGTGCAAGTCTGCAAGGACACCAGACCTTAACTGACCTACCACCAAACTGGTTATGCTCGATGGCACCACTCACCCTAGGGTTTTTCAGATCCTTCGTGTCAGTCATATGTGAAGAGAATGGAGCATCAGTGTTGGAACGACTGATTCTGATGTTCTTTGGTGAATGCCAGTCAGGCTGCAAGGTGCTGGTCTGTGAGCAGAGGTCATACTGGATTGGAGAAAATGGGAGAAAAATGGGAGAGAAAATTTTCGGGATACGTTTTCCGACAAGAGTAGCCCTTTGTGCTAAATATGCCCTATGCTCTCTCATTTAAATGTTAACTATGTTTATTGCCAAGTACCATTCATGGTGCCTTGTACGGAAGTCGAGAACGGCCGTTATCTCGATAAAAACAATATATTATATTGAGAAAAGCAGCTTAGTTTTTTTCAAAATAACGAGATAATTGTGAAAGCAAAATAAGTGATTTCATCACCATGGTTTCATCATTGGTGTCATGAAATGGAGATGATCTAAAACAGTAAGTAGGTTATGCATGTGTAACTCTGTTTGCTGTCTTTCAGTTACCGTGGAGGTACTTGACGGTTATCACGACCCCCGTTCTATGATATATGTTGCCCCTGGCAACAGAGACACATAACAGAACAGAGAAAACGCTGTTATTTTTCCGTTGGTCGGAAAATTACAGTTTTGTTGCCCCGGGAACCAAAGGAAGCAAAGTTATAGAACGGGGGGATGAAACCACGATGATGAAATCACTTAGTTTGCTTTCTGATGAAGTTCACAGTATAACACACCTACACGTTCTATGTGACGTAGCAGGCAGTCAATGAAAAAACACATGAGAAATGACATACATTCAAACATACATATGTTACCTACTGTAGGTGTTGGTTTCAAAATCTTTATGTTGTGAGAAAGTAAAATTTGTATAATTGTGTTTCTTGTGCCTTAATGTTTTATTTTGTAAAGATGTCATTTATTTTTACTATTTTTAAATTTTATTATTTGGAAATACCAGAATTTGCACATTTTTGTCTGCCTGATTTACGAATAAATTTACGAATTACGATCAGTCAGTTACTCACTATTTGAAAAGTCTTTTCATCAAATACTTTTTTACTCTTACTTGAGTAATATTTTGGATAAGTACTTTTTACTTCTTCTTGAGTAGTAATATTGTGAGGTAACGCTACTCTTACTTGAGTAAAATTTTTGGCTACTTAACCCACCGATGTCCACTTATTTCTTAGCAGTGTTTTACAAATGCAACCTAAACAGGACGATCTTAAGCCAGAGGCAGATGGTATGAGTTGTGGAACAATAATACAGTATATAAAATAATTGATACCTCTGGAGAAATGTTTTATGTTGATATTTTTTTATCATGCTTCACTGTGATTCGCTGCTACAGAGAAATGAAACCAGTGATGCGACTGATTGAGAGAATATGTTTGAGGGTATGTACCACTTCACCCACCACTTTTGGCCTGAGTGGCGCTGCAGTCAAAATAACAAATGTACGCATGGAGACACCCACATAGTGAATGTGACCTACCACTTTCACCATCTGATATGGAAGTGGCCCAAGATCAGGACTGGCTGTTTTCCACTTACTGGCATCTCATCTTACTGCGGTTACAGATACAAGAAGTTTCATGCATGAATATTTTCATAACCATTCTCTTTCTTTTCTGTGTGGTGCATTTGTACATGTGTTTTACATCGAATTAGCCAAGCTTTTCACTACACAAACATGTTGTAAATGACTCCTTTTAGATTGATGATTGACACATGTTCATGAGGAGCTTTACAACCTAAGATTTGGTAATCAGTGCATCCAGAATTGCCCTATGAGGGTACGTTTTTCGCTTCATTTGTGGGAAAGTAAACAAAAATGTCAAACAAAAGTGAAAGGAAAAACTGCACACTACAGAGGTTGTTTGTTTTTAGAAATCAAACATCAAAATATACATTTAACAGAGTCAACAGTCAAAATTTTAAATTGCTAAACACGAAGGGACCTGTGCATTCCTAAACGGCCACAGCTCACTAAAGAAAGAGGAAGGACATGTGATGGTGTACTGAGTGTACACAGACATAAAACAGTCCTGGATGAAATATGGGCCACACTTGTGGACCACGTAATCAACCATGGTCCTAAATGGTAGGTGCTGGTCATTGTATGCAGCTTAATGTAAATGGTATAGTGTATTTGATAATACAAATATTCTGTATGTAACCATTGAATACAAAAGTATAATACTTTATACTGTTCTGAATATAGGTATACAATAAAGCGAAGCTACTGTAGTATATGTCTGAAACTAAGTATGAACCACACATACAAGTGAGAAATTCTATTTGTGAATTCCAATATATAAGACTGGACCTCATGCTGGTGGCAGAGGAGTGCATTTTACACCACGACAGGACAAGAAATCTGCAATATTTTTAGACTTCAGATCTAAAGTGCAATTTTAGAGGATGACAGCATTTTCAATAGCATCAATTCTGATAGCCTCAGCACAAAAGACACTGTATAGAAGAAGCATCTGGCAACAATAAAACAACTGTGAAAGAGAAAGTGAAGGAGCTGTGTATGCACAGTTAAAACATTCACTGTGTATAGTGCTATATACCATAAATATATGTAATGTGGAATGTTATATAGTGTATTTTTCTCTCCTTATTGTAAGGGAACACTCAATCATCACAGTTTAACACCAAATCAGTTAATCTCTAGTCTATCTGTTCATTTAGGAAACACATGATTGTGATTCTGTGTCACCTGCTTTGGTGCAAATAGTGCGATGAAGAGGCAAAATGAAGACCAAACTGAAAAAGGAAATGGTTTTGAAAAATGCTCTCTACTCCTCCTTCTTGATTGGTGCTTCTCACATTTTGTGTTTGTGCTGCTTGCGTATCCTACTTGTTGCAACCAATCAAGTTGGACATGTATTACTCAAAGATGGCACATCGAAATATTTTTTGCTGTGTTGCCCAGCACAGTCTCAAGAGCATGGAAGACATACCAGTAAGTTAGTAAATAAGTGCTGCTCACTGTATGCCCTCATTTCACCCCAACCATCTCCTTACGATTTGCTTTCTGTCAATAAATGTATGTATTCATTCACAAATTTCATATCATCACAACATGATGATTACATTTGCTAAAAAAAACATTATCACGCAGTTTAATTGCATAAAAAGATCATTTTCAGGAGATAGGGTTTCTGAGTGACATTACCGTGATGATATTCTGGTTTCCATTAGCTGTTGTTCATTGTCATATTATTCTTTATTTCTAATTATACATTACAAAGATTTTCACCTTGAATAATGTGTTCATCAAGATCCAATGTGTGCTTTCAGGTTAAAGTAGCTGTACAGGAGGTAGTCAAAAAAACACTGAAACTAGATAAAGTTACACAATAGCAGTGTTGTCTTCACCAAAGTTACAAAGGTGTGACTTGTATGTTAGTGTATGTTTAAGTCAATAAACAACATTTTTAGAGTCATGGTCTTTCATGTCTTTATTGAGTACACCTATTGAACCAACTGAGCCTCAGCTAGCAGGCAGCCACCATGACATTATCCGACTACAGGATAATGTCAATTATTAATTTTCATTTAAATAATGGCAAGCTTTCCAGAGGCAGCAAAGCAGCCCAAAACCCTGAGGCTCCCTCCACTGTACACAGCATTGTTAACCAGGGCCACGTATGTCTTGTTTGTGCTGCCAGTTTCTTCTTTTGTGGAATTAAGAGCTGGCATTGACGTCATAAGAAAATACTAGAAACCACTGCTATTACAACCTGTTGGTCTCCCATACACTGAATGTGAGTTTAAAAAGCAAGTGAAAATAGATTTCTGTGACATGTTAAGAAGAAGAAGAGAAGAAGCTGCTGTCTTCAGCTTCACTCACAGAGAAAGTGGCGTCCTTTTAACAGAAGTATCTGTACTTTTCAGTCTGCTGTGAAATGTTTGGGAATGCTGCTGTCATGTAGCCACAGCTTCTCCTAAAACTTTCTGAAGTAGTAGTGGGGGGAAAAACAAACACCTATGTGTCCACTTTGTAATAGAAGTTTTTCAAAGGAAAGAACACCATTAAAATTCAGTGTGAGGCCTTTTGTTCTGGATAGAGATCCGAGTGCTTCAGAGTCTGCTCTCTGAGAAACTGTCTGTATGGACCAACAGTAACCAGTGTATTGCATCTGCAGAGACTACAAAATACAAAATACAAACTGTTCAGAGATCAGAAAAAACTGCACACAATCACAAAGTGGCATAAACATGAAAAAACTGTATACATGAAGTGCCTAATCTGGTAACTACAGTTTAATTTATTTCTAGGACTTGAACTCAAAGTTTTTTGACTGATTACTTCTGAAATTTCTTCCCTTGTATCTACCAGGTTACCCAGTAAATATTCCATAAGTTCTATAGGTAAAACTGTAATCTGAAGAATTTAAATGTTTAGCATTTTGAAGTTTAATTTCCTGACAATAACTTAAATTAACATGACATGACATAAAAAAAGGGAGAGATCACATGGTCTGATACACACAAAAAATCCTTCCAAAGCCAAAATTCTAATAGCGGTGACCTTGGCAGGGAGGATCTTGCAGCTCTGAGAAAGTTGAGAAAGATCTTAGTGATTTTGACTTGAAAATCTTTAGTCTCTACAGCATAGAGGCATATCAGTCAATTAAGGCTTTGTTTCCATCTGATCGCTGTGGTTTACTCTACGCCGTGTACCCCTACTAGTATATACAGTACACATTATACACACAGATTACTCACTGCAAAAAAATGGCTCAATCATGCCCTTTATCTGTCAAATATGCTGTGATATACACAACTCAATCTTGCTCATCCTCCTCATCAGTTTCAGGTGTCAGGTTGTAGACATCCAGGTGTCAGCAGCTTTGTGCATCTATTGGATTTCATGAGTGGCTGAGCGATGAAAACAGAATGGGGAAATAAGACAGTTATTATCCACACTGACCTCAGGCTGAAATAACGTGACACCCAGCTGTACTGTCTAATGACATATTGACTGACTGTTATGTGAAGACGAAGCCTGAAGAGAAAACATACACACTCAAAAAGTAAACAAGAGATGAACAACAGAGTCATTTAAAAAAAATCTTAATGTAAAGAAGATTGTTTTTGAATGAAATAGAAAACGTGAAGGACTTTTCATATAATGTGATTCTGCTTTGAAAAACTCTTGCATATTTTCCAAATAGAAAATTCTTTTTGAAATTTGAAATTCTGGGCCAAGCTGGAGCTCTCACACAGTACTATAGCTCTTTTATGTGACAACATGTGCAATGAAAACATTTTTACTGAAAATGATACAGTACATGCAACAAAAGTGACGTGTTAAATTCGATTTTCATTATTTCATCATTTTATTTCTCAGCTGGATAACAGAGAGATAGTGATTTAGTACCTACATTTTCGTTGTAGGTATTTTCCAATACACCTAATAACTTGCCCTTTTATTCATCATGATTACTTCTTTCTACTTACTTTTACAGTTCTTTAACAGTTCTCTCTCATTTGTCGTTATTTTTCCAATACAGCTGTTCAATTTGATTAGATTCAAATTCGGTTTGGTTTCAATAAGTTGTGTTCAGTTAAATTCAAAGTAGCTCATCACTCTGTATTTTTATGACTGACATTTGGTTCACAGACTGAATTCTGAAGTAACACTATGCATTAAAATCATAACAAAAGGTTTGAACGGTTGGTCACAATGCATTGTGTTTGTTGCAGTTTAACCAACAACACAGGAGACAACCTGTAAACTCTACATGTTATTCACCTTTTTCACCACATGCACCTTTGAGATTCAGTTGTTCCCTTTTGTTGTTTATGCTGAGGGTAAAACAAACAAACATTTGTGATATGTTGAAGCAGGGTGTTGTTGGGGTTTGGGTTTGAGCCTTCACAGTTATCCACCAAATCTTAGCAAGTCACAAAGAAAAAACTTGCAGCGTGCTTCTGTCTTAGGTTAAACTAATTGTTCTGCACTAAAACAATAAAAGCGTGTGGCTGTGGGCACTGTCCTTTAGAAAAGAACGAGCCAATCCATACTGTCCACATTAACAGACAGCACAAGATATCGCTCCCTATAGGTCTTTGCTCAGGCATATCAAGGACTTGCTTGTTATTATCAAGGGATTGAGGGGGAATGAGTCCAAAAATAGCCTCAGGGACGTTAACGAGCCAGAGAGCAGCACATTAAACAGAGAGACACAAAGCAGACATGTTAGTACACAACCTTGTGGTTCTGGGATCCCGAGTCCCGGATCAATTTGAGGGTCTTTTTGCACCTACACAAAACAATCTTACACCCCCTTAATGACCAGGCCTCCTGTTGAGAATAACAGGGGGTCTGGTTATTACTGATTACAATTGGCAGTCTCGCAGAGCTGAATTCAGACTCTGCCTGACAAAGGCGAGCTAAACTTCCCATCAGAGAATGAATCAGTTGTAGGAGTTGGTCAAATACCTACAGAAGCCTGTGCCTCTCTAAAACACCCGAGGCAATCATATTATGTGATAAGACATATAAGTTAATGATGCGTAATAATTCCTTCTTTTAAGAATAATTTGTGACATTTGCAACATTTCTCTTTGAGATCAAGGGAGCCATAATTGCTCATAGTTTTCACTTCTATTATCTCAACATCAGTGTGATCTTAACGGTTGATCACAATACAACCGTTAAGATCACGCTGACTTGTCACAGTGACGACCTGTCACAACAATAGTCAGAAATGACTGAGTGGCCTTAGTGTAAATTCTTGTTATTAAAGACACATTATGAGAATTGATTCTCCTTATCACAATAGTAGGTACAGTATCTCGCTATGAGGACATACGAAGGAGTTTTTTTCACAAAAAAGAAATATTTGGTAAGATCACAAATTGTGCTGACCAACTTTCTTTTCAAGCTGTTTCTTGGTCTTGTGACAAGGTCATTTTTAAACCCACACTTAGCAGACACTGAAGTCCCGCTTCAGACAAATATCTGTGACCTCAGCAGTCCTGTGCACGGTCATTGTTCCACATGCTTTTTTACTCCTCTAATCTCAAGATCCTGACTTAATTACTGTATCTTGTTATCTCGTGATGGAAAATTAATGGTTTTTCAAGGTCAAAACTTCAGTCGAATTGCTGTTACCTTCATGAAAGGCGAGCGATAGTAAAATCACGCTGTAGACAATGTGACAGTGACAGGATTTCAGAGAAAGAGATCACAACATTAGTCAGTATTCAAAGCTCAGACTGCAACCACAATTAGTTCTCAATTACCCATTAAAATCATTAAAGTAATAATTCATCATTTGATTCTTTCAAGACAATTAAAGTTCACTTTTGGAATTTTGACCACTGGTGGTGCTGTATAGCATGTTTTAATGAGCCAGTCCTTGCACATCACAAGCACAAGGGTGACTATGCAGTTTTTTTAAGTGACTGCAGATAGTAGCAATGCACGTCAAAACATTTCAAGGAAGAACTGAGAAAGTAAATATGCTTCACTTCTTTGTTCAGCCTCAAGCATACACAGTGCAGTTGTGGAGTGCTCCACAAGGTGCCTTCATGTTGTGATGCCAAGATAATAGGAGTAAAATTTATAACAATGACAGCGTCTTGCATCCTCAGTGCTGTATGTTGCAGAAGAATATGTGCACAAGAGACTCTATTGGAGCTAAGTGCAGAGTTTTATGGTTTGTCTAATCATTGTTTTGTTTGTGAGTCATGCTTTTCTTGGTGCACAAGCTGCTTCCTCCTAAAAGACAGCAATTTTCTAAAACAAACATTAGTCTGCTGCATGCTACTGTAACTAATGATCTCATCAGTGTTTATTTTTTCAGTTGAAACTAATGATCTAATCAGTGTTGATCTATTCTGTAATTAGAGGTTATTTGAAGGGCTAAGTGCAAACTTGCAAATAATCACAATACATAGCAAAGAATGGTGATAGTAGCAGAGGAAACCTTTTGTTTGTCATCCAAGCCAACAGTCAGTCAAGACCAGTTTTTTTGGTTGGTTAATACTTCATTACTTTTTGCTATTATCTTTACAACATCCAAACAGTCAAGAGAAGAATCCAGTAGATGATTTCACACGTGGCAGTCTGTCACTCTCAAACAGCTTCGGTAAACCCCTTTGACTTGAGCACTCTGTCTTGGCCATCCACTTGGACGAACACTGTTTGCCTCTGGTTTCTGCTCACTGTTCGCCTCACATCAAGACGGTGATGTCACTTGACCCCTATTGTGTTTCAGACCTTGAATTAGTTAGTACTCTTGTGCAATTTCCCCTGAGGTCAGTGCTGCTCTAACTATGACAACATTAATCTGGAGTCGCTGAACCGTCCTGAGGTACAAATGTAGTCATCTATGAATAAATCACAGTGACAAGACAAAGGACAACCTGTCACAACAATAGTCAGAAATGAGTGAAACTTTAAGGTAGCACAGAAGTGTCATGAAATGACAAGTGGTGTGGGAAGTGTTGGGGCTTTTCAATTACTGAGACTGAGTGTCCCTTAACGTAAAGCACTAAAAATCAGAATCTCCTGAGATGCACTCGGTAAAAAGTGAATGGTAAGTTATTAATAATAAATGTAATTTAGAGAGAAGAAGACTTGTGCATTGCTGCATAAGACCAATACAAGCTCCACCATTAACCCTTTTCTTGTTAAAGTACATTTTTGATCATGAAAGATCATAGAATTGAAACATTAATTATTATAATAACAGTATATCAGTAATTGACAATATGGAAAGAAAAGAAGAAACACAACTTCTTTGTTGTGTGTGGAATTAACTTTGAGACAAAATAGTTATATTTGTAATCACATTTTTGACAGGTCTGCCATGGAGTTAACACTATATACAAAGGAAGACAAAGGATAAACACCTTGTTTAATGATAGACAGCTCATCCTGTTACCTTGTGTACATTTGTATGTCTGGTGTGCAGTAGATATAGGATTGTGTGACCAATGTCTTTGGTATCTTAAGCAAATACAAAGTCAGCAGCACATGCATGGTGTGTAATTGACTGGTGTGAAATAAGTTCTTTCCCTAAAGCTAATTTAATTGATCATAACCTGCTCTGACAAATACAGATGTCAGTGGTTTGACAGCTGAGATAAGCTTTGTCTTTATATAACACAGGCTTCTAATATTACCATATTTTTTATTAGCAACTAATGAAAAACATTTTAATAACTTAGTTTCAAATTGTGTGGGTTTTTATATTAGAACATCCATCCATTTCCCTGACCGCTTGTCCTTGTACAGGTTGGGTGTGCAGGGGGTGTTGGTGCCTATCCCAGCTGTCATCGGGCAAGAGGCGGGGTACATCCTGGACAGGTCACCAATCCATCGCAGGGCTGACACATAGAGACAGTAGAACATTAAAAATTATATATTGTGATATGCCATACAACAAGGTCAGCATGGTGGTGTAGTGGTTAGCACTCATAGCAAAAAAAGGACCCGGGTTTGAATCTTCCGCTGTGAAGATGTATGTTCTCCCCATATCTGCGTAGGTTCTCTCTGGGTACTCTGGTCTTTTCCCAGTGTCTGAAGACATGCACTTTAAATTAATTGGTGACTCTAAATTGACCATAGGTTTGATTGTGAGTGTGAATTGACTGTGTTCTCTCTATGTCAGTCCTGTGACAGGCTGCCAATCTGTCCAGGGTGCTACCTGCCTCTCGCCCAATGACAGCTGGGATAAGCTCCAGCACTCCGACCCTTAAAATTAATAGATGGATTGATGCATGAATATGCCATACAACATCCCCATCCACAGATCAGATATTAAAGTAATAGTTTGTATACTGTAAAATGATTGACAAACTGTTAATAATCAAAGCTGTATTTTTATTCATTATCACATCACCCACCCCTTGTAAACCTTGATTACAATCGACATTACATATTGTATTTACGAAAAATATCACTTGGACAACAGATGGACAAACAATCATGCCTATAAAATGTATTCATATCAAGTAATACAGAAATCTTTGTTGGCAAGTGGCACAAACAGGAAATGACCCCGACTATAACAGCAGAAAATTTGGGTTTTCCACCACGAAAGCAGCTTAAAGGGATTGTTGAGACCGTGGAGGTCTAGGCTTACAAAGCAATGTCATTTACAATGGATCCCTTTTCGCTTGAATGTGGGGTGTGTATGTATGTCAGTGCATGTTTTAGGGCGCGTTTGTTTGTGTTTGCTTCTCATTAAGTGTCCTTGATTTTTGAACAGTCTCAATCTCCCATCATCGTCATCAGCAGCTCTCAGCAGAGTAATGTAAGTCAGTCTCAGTGGAGGGTGAGACAAATGTGCAGTGTATCACAAAGTCATGTAGTCTGCTGCACCATCACACTGTGATGTTTTTTGTGGGGTGAGGAGGAGGAGGGAGGAAGTGTATTATCATCTGTTCCAATCCAGCAGCCATTACCCTCCTCTTGCTTTCCTGGCCTTTTGCCTCACAAAGTATTTTCCCTCCACTCACACAGTCATCCTCCTGTTTCGTCATATTCCTGCTTCCTCTTCTCCTCTCATTAGCTGAGGAGACAGCCTTAATTTAGGGTAACAAGTTGACCACTGTGTATGTAGGTGTTCATATATGCGTGTTTGTGTGTGTATTCCTGTTTGCGTGTGTATTGCTCCCTCGAGGTTCAGCCTGTTGGCCAGTAGCAGGCTGCTTTTTTAAAAGCTGCTCATTAGTGTGTCTACTTGGACTCCAGACCGCTCTTTCTTCTTCTACAGCTGGTTCTGGGCACATTATGCCAATGATGCTCTCTCCCTCTAATGGAGCAGAACGAGAGGGCCAGCACTGAGCTGCTCCTCTTTGCTCTCCTATTAATTATCTTTCCCCAACCAACTGAAACTCCTAAAGCTTTGTAAGGTTTTTTTTAAACATTCCCATCAGTGGCAGCGCACTCCTCTGATCATCAGAATATGCTGACGACTGGACTTCTTTATGGCACGCACCTAGTAACAAGTGCTCTGTGTTGGCAAAATGCGGTCCATTCCTCAGTGTATGTTGTGATAGATGCACAGGACAAAATCGCTGTTGATTGTTGTGTGCGGCAGGTGTGGGATTTGTGCTGCAGTTAAATCTCTTGCTGATGGTAAATTGCAGAGCCAGTTGTTTATTTAATGTGCTGTACAGAAGTTTTTCAAATAAAGAAGGACTGTGGTGAACATTTCTGTATTCAGACTGTCTGTGTCTTTGCATTTGCATTTGCCTTCTATTTATCAGTTAACCTTCACAGCAGTTGAATGAGTGTTTTATAAATGTTGTACAATTTGGAACTTTTCTATTTGGAAATTTATATGACACTAATTTCCACCCCAAGATCATTTCACTAAACTTTCCATTCAGTTTTGTCTAATTAATAGTGTCTATAAAATATATAATGATAAGTCTTTCAGAACTATACACAACATTTCTCACATTCTCTGAGTATTGAGAATAATTGATTTATTGTCATTCTTCAGAGATTATACATGAAAAATAGTCAGTGAGCCTATAAATCAACCTCTGTGTTATTGCTATTTTTATGTCTATTGTTCTTGGTACATCTTCTCTTGACTAATTTGTTTTTTGCAGTTTTTGATAATATGTGTAAGTTTCATACATAAAACACAGCCAAAGCAGCACAACACCATCTGAATGTTGACACAGTCCAATGTAATTGGTTAATTGCACAATGTAAAAGAGAGTTATAAAAAAATCAGACTACTCACAAATTAAATTAAAAATAAAATTGCAGGAAGCAGAAGGTTTTCTATCCCAGTATATAAAGTAAATAAAAGACACTGCTGAAGTGCTACTAAACAAATAATCAACTGCACGATTGTTACTGGCAATTAGGCAACTGGCGGGGTGTTTTCTTATGGTAAATAAGGACAACTTAAACAGACATTCAACAATGAAGCAATTCTGCTTTTTAAGAACACATCACAAATCTAACATAGATTTTTCTTTGGACAACTCTTAATAACAAGAAAAAACAGGGGATATTGGGGAATGAGCCACATTCATTGTCTTTTCCATTGCTTCCTTCTCTCTGTTATACATGCAGTAGTATTTAATGGTGGTCAATGACATTGAAAATTATGATAATAACATTGGCAAAGTTTATTTGATATTTTTAGTTGAGCCTACAAAAAAACATGATATGATAATGAACATGCTGATAATTATGATTTGTAAACATAAACACTGCAATTTGCACATTAGCTGAGCAACTTAACAGGATTCAACAATGTTTTGCTTGTCTCACACTTTTATTGTCCTCTACGAAATAAATTATGTCCAGTATTGTGAATTTTAATTGCAGTACCTCTTTTAAATGCTCAGTGTCAATATAGTTTATACAGTTATTGACTGAATTAATTTAAGAGTAGCTGAAAACTAATCTTAATGACCTAGTGAATCTTTTTGAGAGTAAAATAAAAGCTCCTGGAACTTGGATGTAATGCATATGCTCTTTAATCAGACAAAAGACTTGCACTCTGTGTTATTCTTGGAGAAGGGAGAAAGAAACCGCGATTCATTTTTCATGGAGCTATTCGATTTTCACATTTGGCTTTCAAGGATTCTCAGTGGCATGTGAAAACCCAGAGTATATTCCAGCGACAGAAAGCTCAGCATGAATAAGTCAACAGTGTCAAAATGTTTATTTATTTATTTATTTATGAATTTCTCATCAGTAATGCTCCTCGGCAGAATCCCTCAATGGACTTGTAGCATATGAATTTGTCTAAATGTAAGCAAAATATAAAGGAGATGTACATTGTTATATTCATGTGCATTTTTAATTCCATATTAGTTAACTTTTTTTGCTTGGTTTAATCTCAGCCCAGCATCCCTCTTTGTATCCCTAACTTTGTTCCAAACCCACTTGTCTTATGCTAGACTAACATTCACTAGAGAAACACCTTTATTTAATTACTTACTGCTACAGGAGGAGATGACTGAAAGTAAAACGCTTTAAAGAACTCATATAGTCTCGATGCTTTGGTTGGTATTAATATTTCACCACCTGTAGGTCATCCAGTTCTTCTTTTGGACTGATTCATATTCTTATTGCTGCCTGAGCAGTTTGGCTCTCAGGAAGAAGAAAATGCTGGATTAAGTGTACTAGATTACCCTGGGCATGTGTGGTAGCAATATATTTGAGTTTAGTCAGCTCTGTTGAAAAGCAATATACTCTGCAATATACAGACAGACAGAAAATTACAATATAGCATATACCTGGGTCACACATACTCAGCCCGTGGATGTGTGGGCTGACAGCTCATTTATGTGAATAAAGCGGAGGAAAAAAGACAGCTTAGTCAGTGACTTATCTGTGAAAGTAGTCATCTGCCTATCCTTGTTTATATGGCTTCTGTCAAGTTAGAGAAACATTTTCTGGCTGCCAAGAAGCCTTTTTAAAATGGCACCTCTAAAGCTATCCATTAATCAGTTTTTAAAAGCAAGGCACAACTGCACATTTCTGGGCATTTCTTGCCCTTAACTACTCCAACTACTGCAATAGGTTGTAATATTTAAACCATCTGCCTTTTAGAGATGGTTAGTTTTATCTTTAGAAATGATTTTGGGTAATTTAAGACACCTTTGGCTTTGCTTAGTTTGAATCTAACATATTTTCAATACTCACTTCAGTACTCAGTAGTTTGGCTACGTTGGACACTAGATTCATTTTAAATGGATACATGTATGTCCACCAGTCCACGCTAATGAAAAAGTAAAAAATATATTTTTTTAAATGTAAAGAAAATGCATTTCTTCCCTTTAATTTATTGTATATATATATATATCCATCCATCCATCCATTTTCCTAACCACTTCCAAGCACACAAGGGTCACGGGGGGTGCTGGAGCCTATTCCAGCAGTCTTCGGGCAAGAGGCACAGTATATTATATATATACACAAAATGACATTGGAGCACATCTGCTCATCTGTTAAAATATAATCACACATTGCATAGTAACCCTTGATTCACATTTATTTAAAATGTTCTATAACATTTTTTTTTTTCATATTTACTTTTTTATTTTATTTACAAAAGCAATGATGCACAAATGACTCAAAGCTATGCTTCATTCAGCTTATTTTGTTATATGGGAACAAGTGTTTCAGATAGTTCCTTTGTTATGGTAGAAAATCATAGACTCCTGCCCTTTCTGACAGCTGAAAAGTTAATTGCATGTGGTGTAAGTATACAAAATTGATTTATTTTGAGAAACTACAGAGCTACAGCGTTCACAGGCAGTGAACCTAACGGCAGGCTCTACATTTTAACTAATGCAGTACAGCTGCTTATTAGGAACGAAGCAAACAAATAGTATGTGTCAAATCTCACAAAGATTAACATAGGAGTGAATAAGGTACATAATGTTATGGTGTTGCAGTGTTTCTGTGTGTGCCTGTGCATACTTGTTCATGTGTCTGTCTCAGTTGTGTGTGCTCATGTTGTAAACAGAGAGATGTTTTGTGACTGCTGTTTTCTTCTTGGCAAATATCTGTTCACATTACTGTGCTGATAATTGGATCAGACTATTCTTATTAGCAGTGTGTTCCAAATAGGTGACATATATTAAACAAAAATTTTAAATCATTATATGTACATAAATATAACACAAGTCTATGTTTTGTTTATTATTAAAGCAATGATTCAAATCTAAAAGCGTATATTTGTTGAAATGAAGAATGAAACATAGAATAGTTGAAAACACACACACACACATATTGAGAATCCTGAACACCTTAGAGACCAAGACCTATTACATTATCTCTTTTCTGTTCTCCCCGCAGGCAGTACCCAATAGCTTTGCTTTCAGTGTCTTGGCAGCTTAATCAAAGACAGAAAGTCCATAGTGGGTTTAAAACTGTGCAGGCGAGAGCAGACAGCTCAGGCTTTGCCTAACTGTTGTGTCTGTGTTGAAGAAATGAAAATCACCCAAACATTGTGACTCAAAGAAAAAAAAATCAATTTCAAAATGTACTCAACCATCACCAAGACTATCCTCACAAAAACAGCATTAGTCGTGTTTTCAAACACATAAAACAACCTATGTCATCATAGTAAAGGCTGACATCAGAGTCTTGTGGAAAGCTGGGGCGGGTGGAGGTTTGACTGGACCAACAAAGAATAACATGAAAGATTGTTGCTTGTTTTCTTCTCCATTCTTCATCTTTCCAAGTATCAGCTTCAGTAGACAATTAGCCTCCGCTTCCAGGTGATCAATACAAACCTTAAGCCAAAGGTCATAGTAAGGCCAGTCTGGCCTAACCTGCACTGTCAGGTGAGATGAGTTGCCTTCACTGTAAAATGCTGCAGGAAAACCTGGTGTTCAAACTGAACAAGAGATGGAAATATACTTTCTCTCAGATGTTTTTTTTTTCTTTCAGACAGTATAAAACCAATAATGGATCAGCTAATGTATCCTTGAAACTCTTGGTCCTGTTTGAGAAACTACAGCTTGCACTCTTTTAATATTGTATTGGTATTTACTATTTACAGTGTTTAGCTGTTGTGTAATACATGGGAGGATACAGAATTGTACGCATTAAAAGTCAAGACTTTCATTTTAAAAGAAGCCAGATGCTTCCATGGAAAAGATTACAAATGTTTGTCTCAATTAACCCACAACTTTGCTTTAAGAAACGTGGGAATACCAAGCAACACCATTCAAATTAGATCTAATGTGCTAAGTAATTACTGAATTCATTTTCCATTCTTCTACACTCACCTCCAAGTTAATCACAGGTTTCTCTTTTATTCTCCACTGGGGATAGAGAGTTTCTGGGAAATTCAATTATCTTAGTAGAAGATACCATTCTTTAAATACATGTGTGACTGACCCTGATTAAATTTAGTTCTTCCTTTCTCTGCTCTGTGGTGTCTCTGTGTTTCCCTACCTTACCTTCTCTGCCTTCCACCAGTTATAACCTTACACTGAACTATATAAAGAACCTTTTACTATTTCATAATAGCATATTTCTCATGGTGTTTGTCTTGTAAATTAGAGTTACAAATATGCTGTCTTTTGTAATGGAGCAGGATCCCGATTATGGCTGCATGAAAGAGGCTTTTGTCGAGACTCATGCTGGATGAGTGAGAGATGAAGCTTTAGAGCAAATCATCAGCCAAACAGACAGAGACAGAGATTAAAAGAGCCAGCCATGCTCCTTTAATCATGAAACTTATAAAGAACAGGAAGCAGCAGAGTCCCATAATTATACGCCATTCTGTTAAGAAGTATTTATGCATAAATACAAACACAAACAAGTTGATGGCATAAAATGCCATTTATTCACATGTGGAAGCTGGAAATCCAGTATGACATCACCTACTATAGAGAATCTGCAAGTTTCTTCTGTCATTATAAGACCCTGTTTGTCTCTGCTGAGGTTGTAAGATGTAGAATCAGAGAGAAACGACAACAGTCCATAAAATGCCAAATTATAATTAATGAAATGAGTTGTTGAATGATAATTACAGTGAACATTTGGGGTCCTATTTGACATCTGTTTTCTGCCATGATACTCACTAGAGCAATATGGGAACAAATCTGACAGGTAAAAAACATACTGTGTTTTCATTTAGGCATCAAGACAGGTTAGAAACAAACTGACAATTGATGCAGATTATCTAAACTGCTCTATTTACCGGTAAAGACAAAGGTCAGTGAACTTTATATTTAAAGAAACACCAGCCTTCACAATTAAAAAGTAGAAAATCAATGGTAAAGAAATTGTGCTTTTGCTTTAAAATATTCAGCTGTTATTGAAAGAGTTTTAAAATAGATGACTATTCAAAGGAGCTACTGTCTTCAAAAATTTTATTAAATTACTTGAGTACAGTACATGAGGTACTCAGTATGCAAGACACTCGCTGAGCACAGCCATTATTCTTCTTTCCTTGGTGAGATGCATTTTGTTTGACACAACACAAACTTCATCACTGGCAAATAAAAGCTGCCTCGTAGCATAATGACACAATAAAGTTTCCTCCCAACACATGCACTATTGCTTTGACCTTTGAGGTGTTTGACCTTCCCCATAACTCAGACAATAGCTTTTTATTGAATAGCTCTGTGAACGTGTTGGTAGGTGCGTGTGTGTGTGTGATGAGGAGTGCGATGTAAAAAGTAAGTTACAGACTTTGACACCCTCTCCATCAGCTCAGTGAATTGTGGAAATGCATCGATCGTTGTGACAACATTATTGTGTCTTGCCAGGCACAGCTGGGGAGAAGGATAACAGAGATAACATAGCTCGTTTCTCATGGGAGCATGCTTCTGTCTGTTTCCTTGCCTCTGCCCTAGGCTGTGCATCTGAACAGCTGTGTGTGTATGGATGAGCTATGTTTATGTTTCTTGGATGTACGGTAATAGGTGGTGTCTCTGAGGTAATGTTAAAGATAACAGAGTTGCAGCTGGTGTGTGTATAAGAGATTACCCCTGTTTTTGTTAAATATGTCCAGCTGCAAACCAGCTGACGACAGAGGCATCGCGTCATTGGACTTGACAATTTGATGATTATTTTGACATTGATCACTTTTGGTTTAATTAACCAGCTGTCAATATATAACATTAATGATGTTAAAACGTTTGCAATGTGTTAAGTGACAGTGTAAATGCTGTTCACAAGAAAACTCCACTGTGTACTTTGTACTTTGAATGTCATTTTCTCTTTAGGATTGAATCCATTAATTCCAAGGTTTGATGGGGTTATAAACAATCATTTAGTTTTGAATCAATATTTTCTTCCTCTTATTTTGGCGCTACATGTGCCATCTTCATAACCCAATTCCTCTAGCTTAATAGGGTGACCCTGATGCAGAACAGATGCATTCATCATACATTATGTATCAATTTATCATTATTACTGTTGGATTTGTTTTGAAATAATTATCAGGAGTTTAAAATTTGAGATAAAGTTATGTGTGTACGCGTGCACGCACACACACTTCCCAACATGCTCTAAGACTTTTTCTCTTTTTTTTTAAATTTTGCTGCAGTGCGAGGGAATAATAGTACAATATGTTAACCAAAGACAGCTCCAAGGTTAAGCGTTTGCATTCCTGTGTGTTCTGCACCATCACAGTTATGCTGATAAGAAGAGAGCATTTCTCACACTATTAGCTTTTTCTCTATGTAGTTACCTGGATGATGATGAAGTAGTGCTGAACATGTGCAAGCTGCAGGGGAGTAAGAGATTAGAGAAGGTCTTATGTGAACTATAGACTGCAGAGTACCTGAAGGTGCCAACAATATGCTTTGAGAAAAATGTAGTGGTGTCACAAAAGTTGTCCCATAAACCTTTGCAGTTTGCTGAAGAGAAATGAATGGCTTCACAGAAAGAGAAAAGTAGATAATGAATGAGCGCAGACACATGTTTACCTCGAGCCAGAAACTATCGAAACACCTGGACCACTCCTGCCTATCTATTCTTCTTATTCATCTGGTTTCCTCTCAGTTGTATTTCCAATTTCTCAACCTTCTGCTTCCTTCTAAATTACTCACCCTTTTCTTTCAAATCCAAAATCCCACTTTTCAAAACTCACCTCTCCTTGCTATCCCTTTCACACGTCCCCTCTCCACTTCTTTTGTCCCATGTCTCTCTCTGTCTTCATTTGCCCCCTTTTACTCTTCATCTTCACCCTTCTGTCCTGAAGACTGAATGAGGCTCATTTCACCGCCAGCTCATTGTCAGAGAGAAAAATGAGAACATGGGACTCTGAGGGACACAAAGCAGGCTTTTGACAGTAATGGGATTATGAGGTGGGGATTGAATATTAAAATAACGGAGGAGAAATGTGAAATGTCAAATGGACATCTGAACAGAGGGCTAGTAACACTTTATCAGAGCTAGATTCTTGCCTGTACTGTGCAGTGACTGAGGTGACAGGGAAAACAATAATACCTCTCACAGCCTGTAAAGTATTCCATTATGTGCCATCTTGCGGTGCCTGAATGAGGAGTGGAGAAAAAAGGTAGGTGGCTAGGCAGAACAATGGAGAAAGACATCACACAGAGGCCACTGCTCTCTCCATCATTCAAGAGCAGTTTGCTAATAGTGATGTTTTCTAGCAAGCAGTCCTTTTCACTTTCTCACTCACAGTGGTTTAGTTCATATTTGCATGCTTCTCTGTCCTGACTGTGACAGAGAATGTCACCAATACAATATCTCCATACACTGAACCAAGCTTTCTGCATGAACAATAACGTAACCAATATGCTATGCTTCGGTGTTTGTGCATAACTGTTAGTCAGCAAGACTTGATCAGGGACAAGCAGGCCTGTTAATTTAACCTTGTGGCCTGCATGCATGCCCAGCAGATTATGGGCACTGCTGGCAGGAGCCAGTTAGTATCTTTTGACTTTGCATCTACCATGTGGTCTGTCCATGTGTGATGCCAGTTTCTGGTGAGGCATGCTGATGCACCTTCCGAATGATTTAATTCATATCAGCATCTCCTGTTTGACTCATTACAAGTCAAAAAGCAAGTGTTCATTTGTGTTGTCTAGATTCTGGTTGCTCTACCCCTGTTTCAGTTTTTACAGGCTCACACAGTATCTTTCTGAGCAGCAGCAGGGTGGCAGCGAGAGACTGTTGTTTAATCAAAGGGCCCAGGCTCAAGCTGCTGTCGGGTCCTTGACTAAGGATCTCTAATCCCTGAGGGAAATCTCTGGCTGACTTTCTGGTTTCTCCAGCTGACTGGTTTGAAATTGTGATCCCTGGTGTCACTGTTGACAAAGTCTCTCTTAGAAATGATAATTTCTGTTCTTGTGTGCTATGTTAAAGGGTAAGAATATCTGTGACGATGAAATAGGTTGTGCAATATTGGTTTGTTGACAGACTCCCTTATAATACATGATGTAAAACCCAAATAAGACTGTGGTATAATATTACAGTATATGTTTTACAAATGTAGTTGATCATATTGATAATTTCAGTCACAATATCTGTTTATACATAGATTATAAAAGACAATTTTAATTTAAAATATAATTTATTTCAATGTATTGACCAGCAGTGTCAGTAGTGACTTCAGTCTGATTTGTTACTGCTATGGTTTAGCTATGCTCAGCTAAGGTTAGTCTTTTGGTGATTGAAATATTTACAAAATCTTCTACCCTCATCATAGAAAACTCATTATACAGTCATTAAAATGTGCTCAAATGGTTTCTTTATAAAAATGAACTACAAGCCAATTTCAAGATAAGTTTATGGACAATGTGCCCTTTTTCTTCAACCTTAATCAGCGTGATTACAATCATGTTACAAACAGCATTAATAAGTTCAGAATATTACTGCACATGAATTGCGATTCCTGCATCAATCAATTTTATCACCCACAACAGATTCTACCATGTTTTTCTCCTCATCTATACAATCCACTTCTGTTTATGCCTGCACTCTGATAGGAACCTACTGATATAGATTTCAACTGCACTCGTCATTCTACAATACACTACCTCCATGACTTAGCAGAAATACTGTATAAGCTATCTGTGGCTCTTGTGAACGTGACAATATTAGACAGACTGATAAATACCCTAGAGAGACATTACACTGTTGAGTTGAGGTGTAATGTAAACTGTTGGATTTCAGGTCCACACTTTACAAAGTGTTGGCCTGAGCATGTCTTGCATGAGTGAAAATCAAAGTGAGACAGGTGCAACATGAAATGAAACAACTACTGCATAAACCCAAGATTCAAAAATATACATATGTACATGCTGGTCTTACTATGTTGTTGAGGACACTGACATGATGCATTCCTATACCCTAATTATAACCATTACAACTAAATACCTAATCCCAGCACTACCTAAAGTTAAACTAAAATCAAGTCTTAAACCTCAAACAGCCCTTTCAAGTTGTGAGGACCTGCCAAAAATGTCGTCACAACAAAAATTTGCTCACACTACTGTAAAAAAGGCATGTACACACACACACACACACACAGTACCACAGGCTCACCTCAGGACTCAATGGTGCAAAATAATAAAACAACATTTTCTGTGATTAATACGCTTCTCTTCCAGCCTGTGGAAAACTGGAGCCTATATTCAATCATGTCCAAAATCTATTAGAAGTTATTGATTTTGTAAAAAAGACAGAGGGAGAGAGAGAGAGAGACAAAAAGAAAAACAGAGAGATATAACAATGACAACGATTAAGACAGAGATGAAGTTAAAGACAAACAGGGAGAGAGTAAGGGAAAGAACAACAGTAATAAATATGTTGTCTCTCTCTTAGATAATTGGACAATTTGATGTGAATGAACATGCCTAACGTTTCCCATAACTATTCCTAAACCCTCTGACAAGATTGGTAGAAGTTTGAGGAATGCAGTCCATCTGGGCTCAGGGACACAACATCTCTGCTGTGACCCTTTATCTTTGGTGTCGACCGTGTCCTGTCTGCTGTGGCAGTGAGTGATGTGGAGAGACAAGAGTGTTGCTTTCAAGGCAAAGACATTCAGTAAACCCTACAGCAAAGGACTGGGTGAGAATTCAGAGTGCTCGTTGATTGACAGGTATCCTCTTGAATCACGTAAAAAATGAAAATCAGCTAAACAAAATCAGCCTAGGTCTAAAATCTTGGTTTCTGAACTAAACTAGCTATACTCAGTAGTAGTTAGTGTGTACTTACCCCCCACAGTAATGCAACAGAAATGAGATAATTTTAAAAATATGTAGCTCAGGAAAGAAATAAAGATAATAGAGAAAACATGCTTTCCTGCTTAAAGAGCAGTCAAAAGGAGACAAATATCAATTTGTTTCCATTTGTTTTCTAAAAACTTTATTTCATCCATTTTGTTCAAAAACCAATCCATCATGTGGAGATAGCAAAGGCAAACATAATACTGTGCATCATTGGAGTTGACTCAGAGGATTTCATTCCAGGGAACTCATCCATTTTTGTTGGTGATCTGCAACTCTTTTTATAGGCATAAATACACAGATAAGTAAACAGATCTAAATATTTGATTCTATATAATAGGGATAGGTTTCCACAGTAAATACATAACTCTCATCAATAACAATCGAATTATTCTGAATATTTATTATCTCACATCAGAGTTAATAGACAAATATAGATTCTTTTATTCACCTTGCCCTTAATGTGGCTATCATGAGTTTCTAACTGAGCGCATTAACACCTTTGAACTTTGATTGAGAGGGAAGTTATCAACACATCTGCCATACCCCATCCTCTCTATTGTTTGTTGAATGTCACCTCTTTTAATTATCCCCCAGGTTGGGAATCAACCATCTATTCCGTAGCAATACTTGCCTCTGAACCTGCAGTCCAGGAGGGAGAGCAGATGTTTCTCACAGTATGATTAACTCCTGAGACTTAACTGGTTTTCGAGACTACAGATGGAGTCTCCTCTAAGTTTTCATTGTACTCTTCTCCTTTACCAGATGCCTTAGCTGTGCTAACATTGTTTTCACTTGTTTGTTGTTGCTGAAGAGAAACATGTAAAAATATAAATTAGAAACATTTTGGAGATAAATTCTCACAAACGGATGCATTCAGAGATAGGCTGACAGAAAAACAGAGAACAGTGATGAGTAGTCAGTGTTTGATTATACCAACAGTAAATTCAGATAAGCAAATTGCTCTGTAGTTAACTGCTGCCATTCACAATTCACATCAGCCATTTACTGTGATTATACATTTTAATTTCTATATAGGCAATAGGCTGCCATTCAGTTTATAAGGTGGTAGTTATGCACATGTAGATATTTTCAGTACAAAGATGCACTTCTTGTCAATGACAAGGACAATTAGGAAAAGAATTTAAAATGTATCAGTTTCATCATTTTATTGAGCTTAATCCTTAATCCCTAAGTACCCAGTGGAGTTATTTAACCAAAGATAGCACTCTGCAGCAATGTCTTTCTAAGAGACTCACAATTTCATTTTTATTGTGCATGAGGATTCACATGCACCTGCATGAAGACATTGGTCCTGCCACTGGTTTTACTTTTTATAAGCTAAGGACCAGTTAAAAAGATCACTTGCTAGCAAACATGGATGTAAACACCACATGATTCTTTACAAATAATGTTTAACACAGTTTCGACAGATATATTACATTTGGAAGTTGACAGGTTTAATAAAAATGTTTGATTAATTTAAAACAGACATTAAGGGCAGGCCATTCTGTGCATTCATGTGGTCTGTGATGTGAAAATATAAAGTATTTTATCCCTAAACTTTGCTCTAACAGGCAACAGGCACACACACCCACTGACATTTATTCACTGACATTTAAATCAATTTGGCCTCAGGGTCACAGGGAATATTTAGATCTATAAAGAAAAGCCCAAATGACAGCTGTCATTTGCTTACAAAGTAAAATTGTCAACCAGCTCCAAAAATATGGAGATCCGTGTAGCCATTTTTTTCCCTACAGTTAAAGAAATATAATAAACCATAGCAGATGTCCACTAATTGACAAGCTATCTGCATCAAAGAGAAATCTTATTCAAACAGAAACATGCTTGACAGCAAAGTGACAACTGCATGAGTGTTGTGAGGAGCTCTGAGGTTGGCGGTGCTGCTCTGTTTAGACCATATATCAAGACTTTTCAGTCCTTTCAGATCCATATTTCTCTGTGCCCCTGTGGTCTGTGGGAAGTGTCAGAGCCAGATGGTTTGTGTGTGTGTGTGTGTGTGTGTGTGTGTGTGTGTGTGATTGCATGTTTTAAACAGAATAGGACAGGTGTGCCTCTCCATGCTCTGTGTAGTATTGAATAATTACAAAATTAGCATCAACATACACATGGAAGCCACATTTAGAAGCAGCATTTAGTAGAATAACAAACCGAGACGTTCTTGTTACCTTCTGTCTTTGTTAACAGCTTTGCTGGTGTGTAAAATACCTGTGATTAATAATAGGATGTATGTCCTGTTGTGTCTTTGACACATAATCTATCACACAGTCCAGGATGACCAGTAGCAATGACAAGATGAATGGATACATAGGGTCTGCTGGTTTGTTACTAGGCTAGCTAGAACTGCTTACCTTTTGGTTATTGGTTATGTCTAGCAAGCTGAATACTAAATGATGCACAATTGTAGGTAGAAATAAATTTGTGATCGCCAAATCCAATGAGTAATGTTGTGCATGAATGTATTTTTAAAGGAGCATTTTTCATATAATGTGTTAATTTTTTTAGTGAACAGTGAACTGAATGTAACCACTTCAAACTAAATAATTTGAACCTTGTTAGCACACAGGGTGAACATGGGCAGCAAAGACCTTGTTCATGCAATGTGCATCCGTGTACTCTGGTATAGAGACCAGCTCCCTCATCTTACCTCCCTGCAATTGTTCAGCGAATGTGTGTCTATGTGAGGCAATAAGGTATCGTACTACTACAAGGGTAGATTAGTTGCATTTCAGAAGCACTCAGAGCCAAATGGTCTATATCAATTTAAAGTGCCTGTGTGATGTCAGAGAAGTGAACTAGTTTATGTGAACCTGTGTGAACTGAACTTTGAGCTACAATATATCTTAATGCCACTGAAGAACACACAAATACACACAAAGAAAAGAGCATAGGGTTCCTTATTAGGCAGATGTTAACCTCTGCTTAGGTTAGGGGTTAATTAAAACCCCTTACCTATTCCATTAGTATTCCTTTCCTTACATATAAACAAGGGGATTTGTTCTGTACCAGAGTTGAAACGGCTTTGTTCTCAACTCTTAAAATTAAAAACTAGTGAAAATCCTCCACAGTGCGACTGAACTCTTGCAGACATAACTGGTGTGAATATGTCCTCAACACACTAGAAGCACATTGTGATCAGAGAGCCAACACTGAATACACATACATGCCCTGCCCTTTCTAAAAGCCTGTGCTTTGCCTTTTGCCACAACAGGGCAACTGCATGGTTGTTTGATTCACGGGCCTTAGCCTGGACATCATCCAAACTCTACTCCCTCCAGTTCTCCAGTGGGAAGCTGACCTTTTCGTTTTAGTCAGAAGAGCAGAGTTACATCCTTTCTTTGATTGTACATTGAAAAGTCAGATAGTCAGAATACTGTCATGATTTCTACCTATGCCAACTAACCTGCACCCTGTTGGAGGATAAATTGCTCCTTTTGTGTTGTTGTAGACATACTTACTATAATTTAGACAAACGCTCACCTAAAACAATTTAAAGTCATTATGTGCAGTTTGTTTTAGCTGTGTTAAAGCAAGTGAAAATATCAAATGAACAGAGGTGGGTAGTAACGAGATACATTTACTGATTAAAAAAAACCCAGAGATGTTGTCTAGAGGACAAGAGAAAAATTAAAACCATGTAGGACCGTATTTAAATCATAACAAGCTAAATATAAGCAGAGTTTTGTCTAAGTTATCAGCTTGTTTTGTCCTCCTTCACCATTTATTACTTTTTAGCATCAAGTTCCATCCTTTCAAAATAAAACTTCAGTTTTAATAAGAAAATTACAAAATAAAAGCAATCACCTAAATTATCTGAGCAAAAACCTTAAACAAGTTAACCATTGTTCACATAATGTATTGATGTCATTTACACCACTTGAAAGATTTTTCACAAAATAATAGTGTGAGTTTTTCTGTATTGTTAAAATGTTCTTTTAAACAAAGAGTAAATCCAAAATAGTGATCTCACTGTCAAATCAAACAAGTGTTTGTTTGAATTCAGATCAGACATGTCAGTCTATACATGTCAAATTAAATTATAATCAATATTTCACAATAATTCAAACTCATGGCAACTGGACTTCTTTTTTGGTAGGTTGAAGCTACTGAGCAGTGAAACGTTTCAACCTAACAAGAAAGAAATCCAGTTGCCAGGACTCAACTTCCAGATACCTTCACACGTAGTCTACGTGCTACGTGACGTAGCAGACAGTGAATGAAAAAACACACGAGAAATGTCACAGTTCAAACATACATACAGTATGTTACCTACTATAGGTGTTGGTTTCAAAAGCTTTATGTTGTGAGAAAGTAGGAACTTTGTGTTTCTTGTGCCTTAATTTGTTATTTTGTGAAGATGTTATTCATTTTTACCATTTTGATTTATTTTATTATTCAGACATACCGGAATTTGCACATTATTTTATATTTTTGTCCGTCTGATTCAGTGCTGGCCCGACCCATGCTGGCGCCCTAGGCGAGATTACAACTTGGCGTCCCGTAATCAATTGCCTATAATTGCACTACCACCCCCCAACGTGCGTGTGAGTGTACATAGTCATATGTAGCTGTAGTAAACAGAGACTTGTCTTTGATAGTTCAACTGTTGAGGATGTTTTTGGACGTGCAACCCCATCCTATATAAACGGATATTTTATTCATTTGACCGATCCTGTGGGGCTAAATGTATATTTAAAAACAATAATTGGCACAATTCTAATAATAAAAGTTTTAAAACAGTGCATTTGTAAGTAACCTTTGCTGTCAATTCTTTTTCTGAGAGACCCACAGGATTCTTTGTATCATCATATCTATCTATCTTTGGACACCCGCAATATATTTGTTCTTTCTCCAGCTCTAATATGTTTCAATATTTTCTCCACTTATTCACGGACACTGTCACTGTGTCGCTCTGTCAGGTGGAGACGTATAGGTGTAGGTGTGTGTGTGTGTGTGTGTGTGTCGGCTCAGACCGGCACAGTAACCGATGAAACGGGGCTGTGGATGGATCCCAGCTGTAAAACGACCAACTATCACATTTCACTTTATTGTGGAGAGAATCATGGGATTCATACTGGGAGAAAAGCCCAAATGAACAACTACACTTTGAAGAACGAGCTTAAAAATCTGCGACTAATGATATTTGCAAGGAACTTTTTTTGAGTGCTTGAAACTGCACCCCCTCCAGCGAGTGGCCCTCTAGGCGACCACCTAGTTCTACTTTTGACTTCTACTTGAGTAATATTATTGTAAAGTAACGCTACTCTTACTCTTACAAATTTTGGCTTCCCTACCCATCTCTGCAAATTAATGAATACGGTTTTAGTTGTTGCTGGGGATCAGCACCATGGACAGCACTATGTTGTTAATTTATAGTTAGATTTCTATTTATTTTTTGGAATAGTGGAATAGGCAACCCATAGTTAAAAATACCTACAGAATAAGTTGAAAATAAGTTGCTCCAAAATCCAATGTTGTTTATTAGCGCGTGTCATGTGCTAATATTAGAAAAGATACGCTGTAGAAAATACTTCAGCATAGCTAATTTTTTAGTTCCCAACTTTTACCCCCTTATTTAATTTTGTTACCATATACCTACAAGTATCTACTGGTACATACTGTACAGGTACAACATTGTTACAAAAAAAAGGTACCCTGTCATTTCGGTTTAGTTACAAAAAGTCTTGACTAGTCAGGAGACAGCTGGCAGCCAGTCTGTAAACTAACAAAACACAATTACAGATTTGTTTGCAAGTGTCACGTCATATGACAAGTCCTCACAGAGATTGAAAGAAATCACAGAGTCCATAAAGTGCTACTTGGCAAACAAAATCATGGTGCACATGTACGCTGTTAGCAAAAAGGGATTTTAGAAAAAATTATCTACACACTGGGCAGGAGACATAAGCTGTTTGTATATTTGAGTTGAGAAAAACACATTTCAAAATGATGAGGAATTTGTGCATTTCCCTTGATAACAAAGAAAATAAACCCATGATACCATTTGTTTACCACAATAGCAAATATCAATATTGTATACAATAATCTCAATATGACTTGCTGCAGAAATGCAGAGATCATATGCATTTAGAAAGAAATTCATAATTCTAATCCAATGTGAACAAGGTCATATTCCAGCACTTCAGATCACCTCTCCTTAGGTTGGAGGTTTAGCTAAGGTTGCTGACGTCCCCAGAGGTCATTCATACAGAGCTACCTGCTACGCTTGTCATCCCAACAGTCTGAAGTAATTGGCAGATGGAAATCTCACCTCTCATCTACAATAGGTTGGATCTGTGCTCAGCATAAAAAAGTAACATTTCTTTCATTTGCACATGGGAACACAAGCACTTGGTGTCACTGAGCTTTGCCACAAGAGAAGACAGCTAGAAATAAAAAGAATGAAGAGCAAAGCTGTACGTCTGTGAAGATTCTCAGTCATCCAGGTAAAGTTGTCTGAGGATTGAGTCATGGCAACTGGACTTCTTTCTTCCA
>JAUYWH010000002.1:8754651-8767953 GCA_034779795.1 Ctenopoma multispine
AGTTCTGTGGATGCAGAACGAAACGTCTCTACTTGGAAGAAAGAAGTCCAGTTGCCATGACTCAATCCTCAGACAGCAAAGCTGTACGCATTGTGTATGAGGATGTTTTATAAAGCTAACGTAATGACCAGTGCTCATCATTATAAAAAACTGACTTGTGTGGGCGTGTGTAGCCATGTGTTCCTGCATGCATTTTACATTTACATAACAAGCAATTAAACCTGTGATGGAGTTTGAAACAGGATCAAAATCGCTTCATCCTGCATCTGCTATTGTGTCACCAAATTGGGTTCTGATGATCTTCATAGGGGAAATGTAAACATATAGATTTCAAATATGAAGATAAGAGATAATCCTTACTTGAACATTTGCTTCAACATCAAGGATGCACCAGCAAACGTCATCAACAGTATCTTTCACGTCAGGAACCCTAGGCTTTTTGTTAATTTTCTGTTGGCATGCCTCTGTCTCTGTAGCATTTTTTTAATACAGTATATTCCATGTTGAAAGATAAAATTTAGCTTCAGACATTAAATGTAATTGTTGCTGCCATATGATTCATGATGGGTCACATGACTCATTGAGCTCCAAATAGTTCCAAGAGGGTGATTGAGATGCAATGAGAAAAGCAGACTTTAGTAGCAACTAGGTTAAAACTCCTTGTTCAACACCATTACAACTAATTCCCAATGTTTGAAACAGTTTCAAGTCTCCATGGTCAGTGTTGAAAAAAAACTGTACTTACAGATTCTGTAAGAAAAGATCTCTTACTAAATCCACTCTGGCTAGATTGTAAGTATCCTTTATATGTGTTCTAATAATCACTAATTATACAAACGCTATGTAAGTATGTCGCTATGTAGCTTAATGCTGCATTATATAGAACAATCAGCCAACCTCTTGCACAGGTGAGATAGTGCTACTTTACAGGTTCTATAAAGTAAAAACACGGATCATAAACAGTTTATAACGAGTTGCTGAACATAAAAAAAAATTTCTAGACACCTATAAAAACATGTTGTTTGTCTTGCAGGTCATCACATTAACCAACACACTGTCAGAACAAGCTGTTAACTCGTGGATTCACACATACCACCAAAGCGACAGACACTCTTTTTCTCTGGTCGTACGATAAATTGAAACACAAAGATGAATTTACGTTAATGAAATTAGAGGATCATGACTTCACGTAACATGTGAACTAAGCTAGTGTTTAGGAATATGCTCGTTGTGTTGCATAGCAACAGTATAGTTGCCAATCCAGCTGCAGAACTGTTTGTGTTGGAGAAACCAACTAACTGATTAAACAAACAAACAAATCACGATCTGTTGCTGCTTATTACTGTCTGTTAATAAATGGCATTTGTAGAACTGTTGTATAAAAGCAATATAACACTCGAAGTCAGGCTGTTGTACTGAATATCAGCAGGCTGTGATGCATTCGACCACATCACGGCCACATTGCAGCACTGCTGATATACAGTAGAACAGCACTCCTTCTTGTGAAATTTCTTAAATGCATTTCATGGCGAAGTTGGGTGTTTGACAATAGTTTAGTCAGCACTAGCCAGCACTCAGCACCATTAGTCGCTCCAGAGTTACACTACTTTCCGCACGAGGTCAGTGTCTCTTTGGCACTGCAGCAAGTAGCACCAGCCTGGTGCTACTAATGCAGATGTGTCTTCCAGACAGTGTTTTTTTTTTGTCTGTGAAGGAGAATTAGTTTTGTTTACTCTAAAATCCAGAAACAGACGTCTAGCGATGTTTTTTAATCTGTTCACGGCACATCACAGAGGACTGGTTTCACAGCTGGTACTAGTACGTGCTGTAAAGGTTCAGCTGGCTTGTCGGTGGAGATGTTGGAAGAGCTCAAACAAGGCGTTTCAGTCTCAAGGCCAGAGAAGCTGTTGCATAAAGACACATTAAAACATGAATTTGCACTTTTTTTTAACTTGATCGCTGAAGTCCCAGAATAAAATAATAATCCTAAATTAAGCATAATATGGCCACTTTAAATGAACAAGAGTGTTGCGTACAGTGGTGGAGGAAGTACTTAAGTTTAGTACTTAAGTAAAAGTACAACTACCCTGTAAAATATATACTTGAGTAAAAGTATAATTACTACATCAACATCTTACTTAAGTAAAAGTCCTAAATACATAAATAAATAAATAAAATTTACTTTACAGTATTTTTTTAAGTAAAAGTACACAATCTGTTGTCTCAATGTCTGGGCTGTTCAATTGTAACAATCACAAACGATTTCTATTGTGTCTTTCTATTTCTATTGTTTTATTGGTGTCTCTCAGAATCAGATCTGCAGGGCACAGGCTCAAGCTCAGTCGACGTTGTTGGCTCTTCGTCCATGTTTGATATTTGGTGTCCTTTTCTTCGATTTACATCAGTTCCGCTTGTGTTATTTTAAAACGCGCGCTCACTATTTTCGGCGTGAGTTCTTTGACCAATCAGATCTCCGATCTGTTTCAACGTGCACTGGCCAGCAACGCCAAAACATCAGTCGACCAAAATTTTTTTATGCAGGATTCGGAAGGATGTAACGACACGCATTTTATAATGTAGTGTAGTACAAAGTACAGATAATTGCTGAAAAAGCTACTTGATTGAAAGTATAAGTATGCATTATTTTTTTTACTTAAGAAAAGTATAGATACGTAAATATTTACTTAAGTACAGTAACAATCAAGTACAAATACTTCGTTACATTCCACCACTGGTTGTGTATATTCAGTTACTGTGTTACTGTAAACAAAAATTGTAATGAAGATAGCCGTTCTCTCTCACAGTCACTGAGGTTGAAAGCTACAAAAAAAGGACCAAAAAGCCTGTCAGTGGAAGTGGAAGTTATTTTGTCACACATAAAGTGTACTTATGTTGAAGTGTAATCATCTGCAGCCAGCTGAACCAGAAAGGTGCTGTTCAAATTACAAACTGGTCCTTGTGTGTCCTCCTGTTCCTTTTGGATTCCTGAATTGAAGTTGCCAATTTGTCCCAAGGACATGAGTTTGAACTTGCCGTAGTCTGTATTGATAAAGGTTTTAGTGTCTTCCTGGAGTCTTGTTGTAACAGTGAAGTTGCCAGGCAACCAGAAGAGGTACTGTACAGTTCAGTTAATACCACTTATCTCCACTAAAGGATATCTACGCTCTAGATTTCTGTTCCAACCAAAGTACAGTGTTTAAAAAATGCATTGAGGGAAGCAAAATCTGTGTGGAGGATTGTCAGCATATGCTCACTGGCCACTTTATTAGGTACATCTGTACCATCTAATGCAGTGCAATACAGCTTTAGAATCTATATATAGTAGAATTATCCAGTAAAAAGTTTCAGTAAAAACTGAGATAATATAACCTTGTAAAAGTAGGATTCATGGCAGAGCTGCTGTCTTGCTGCACTGGATGCATTAGGCATTACAGACGTGGTGCCAGTGTCAATGTAGAACAACGCAACACAGACCGACCCTGTCTGTATGTTAGTGTGTGTGATTTAGATTTTTTTACTATGGTTAGTGACAATTCTCAGGGCACTTTTGTTACAAAGTCAACTTGTTACCAAAAGTGTCTGGAGTCCCTGGAGTCTGTCTGCCAACAGAACTCCATGTAATTATTTGTACAAAAGAAAATTAAGCCTTTTTCTCACAATGTGGATGAAAATTTAAGCTTTAACCGTCAGCAAAAAAAATTTGTTTGTGCATTTGTGTGTTTGTGTATAGTTATAATATATATATATATATATATATATATGTATATATATATATATATACATATATATATATAATTTATGACTATTGGCACCATAGGCTCCTGATCTCAGTATGTGCACAGTACATGTTATAAAGATCTACAAACACCCTAAGCCCCTTTGCTCCTCTGCTGTTTATTTATTCATTTAAGTCACGCTTCTCACAGAGAGTAACCTTGTCACTTTCACATCTGTCTCATTTCGTGAAGATTTCTTGCATTATGCGTAACCAACCTTGCCATGCAGAAATAATTTGAATGTCAGGCATTTTGTCAAGGAGCTGAAATTATTCACCATGTCATAGACTGGAGTTCAGACAGGTGTTGCAATGGGAATGTTAAATTTAGGGATGGAAATCACTGTGGTGATGGGAAGATCTGACAAGTAAAATTAGGTGTGTGACTTATGATTGTGCAGATCAACTTTTTAAAATGTGACGCGTTATCTCAGGTTTAGGATTGTTACATTAAAGTCCTGTCACTTTTAATGACCTCATCCTTCAAACTGAACCAGCTTTATTCATTCTCCTCCAGATTAAGAGAACAAAAGGCCAGACTTGGAGTAAAGCTGTGAGCTTTTTCACAATGATCCCCCAGGAAATCATTGACCATTCACAGCTACTTCTCGAGTGCTATAGAGTGGAAAGTAAAGGTTTTCTGTACAGTTATACAATCACTTTCTCAGTTTCCTCAGCTGGAATGATGGGATTAAAACTTAAGAAGATGATCAGTTTGGGGGAAAAAAAGTTCAGAAAAAAAAGCCTTCAAGGGGCATGTTAAACTAAAAAAATCATGATTTGATACAATATGATTGTGTAAGCCTCCATTTCTGATGCTCCAAATAATAACATCCTAATTTAATTCAAACAATTCCCTGGATAATTTTCCCAATGGGTATAGAACTTTTCATTTCCTTGATCCAAAGGTTTTAGTACTGAGGGAACTGTGCAGTGCTTGGAAATATGAAATGTATTTTTCTAGACACAGGCTACAGGCTGATGAAATTCTACAAAGTAAACCAGATGGCTTGAGTTTGCCTTTTGCACACCTACAGGTTTTGTGACTGACAAGTGCTTTAAACCCTCAGCAATCAAACAACACGCTGAGGCAACAGCCGATGAAGAACAAAAACGGCATCTGATTACACTGACTGACACCACAACACAGGTTAACTGACACACCAGGGACCGGCTATATACAAAGCTCTGGCCACAACAGTGTAACCTGACTATAGCAACATTACAGTCTGCCAAAACTGTGGCGTGAGACATGGCTCTGATGGCATCAATATTTAACCAAACGGGCTGCCACACAAAAGAAGCTCGTCCTGGTTTGTCTTCCCGCATGCTCTCCAGCACATTAATTGCATTACATTATTATGCGAAAGTGTAATATACACTTTATTCGTTTGATTGCTCTCATGCATAGACATGCCTTTTGAACCAACACTAACAAAGTGAACTCACTACTTACAGTAACACTGGGCAAACTTCCAAGTGGACACAATTTTGTGGAAAAAATAAAATAAAATAATACTATTTCTGAAGCACTGTGGATTAATAGTGTATGAATGTACAGTTTAGACACAGTTAGAACAGAACTTTAATGTTTTTTACAACATTGTGCAGTGAGTGGTAAAAGATCTTGAAATCAGGGCACAGAATACTGTTTTATGCACAAACTGCTTCTGTAATATTTTATGATCAATAGCCTCAGGGTGTCTTGTTTAAATGAAATGTTTACTTTTCAAATGGAATTTAAAATGCTACGTATTTAATTATGCAAACATGCTGACTCTTAGTGTTTGATACGCCTAGATAAACTCCCTAAAAGTGTATCTCTTGTAAATGTCAATGAAGAAGCTTTGCAGAATATGGGGACTATTGAATTAAGTGTTTTCCATTTTCAGCACAGAGGTGCTTAAATCACAGTGCCCTGGCTTGCAGGAGGAACAATTGTATGTTTAACAATTATATATTTTTGTGCATAAGTACAATAAATTAAATCTGTAAAAAATCTATTATTGGATTTTCCTTTATGTCTAAATGGAACAATTAAGTATAAATGTATGTGAGGCATGTTCAGTGTTCAGAAGCCCCCTGGCAGATTCAAGTGTGCTGATGGGTTTAAAGTCTCGCTTAATTGGATGGAGAGAATTAATGGTCTTCTCGCAGTCAGTGAGTGGGCAGTGCTAAATAACTTGCTTCTCTCTCTTCCCCTTTTTCTGTCTCCCTCGCTGACATTTTAATGTAATTCATTTTCATTCCAAATGTTGTACAGTTGTTTTTAAAAGCGCTGCTTTAATTGCGCACTTCAACCTGCCCTCTGTCTTTCAGTGTCAAGAAGAAAATGCCACATAGCACTTGCTGCATGTCAGGTTACCATAAAAGAAGCACTGAATGTGGGTGGATAGACATTTTGTATATTTAGGTCTCAGCAAGAAATAGTTAGTTGTCTTTGTCTCTTTGAAAGAAGACAGTTTCCACATCTATCATGGACAGCTTTTCTCTAGTTGTAGTTTTATGACCAAAGTCTTTTCACAGTTGTATGTCTGTTAAATGGCATTTAAGCAATTTCTCTCTTAATACAACATGTGGAGGAAATAGAATAGACTGACACTGAGTTTAAAGTACCAGTACTAAGGCTGAAGTAACAGAAAATCACCTGAAATTCATTTTTATTACAGCTCGAGTTCACAGATGGTGAGGCAGTGGTTCAGGGAGATATAGGAGAGAAAGTCAGACAAATGATTCAGATGTAGAGAAAATGAGACAAAACTGTAATTAAAAACCTAAACAACCATACTCTCTGTTTTTCTTACCTAATATTGCATGCATAGGGGGCCACATAGATATGTCTGCTTGAGTTGATTGAGTCACGAATGCACCACGGCACATAGGTAACCAGGGGCTTATTAGTCTCATCATGCTTTATGTTATTCAGTATTATGATTGACACCCCTGCAGCCACGAAAATGTAATACCATCGGAATATATGATGAGGTCCCAGAGGAATTAGCCTTATTAATGTAGCACTCTTCTCCTTGGGTTCCAGGAGTCGATGATTTTATGATCAAATCAATAATTTATAGTTGTTGAACACAGGTCAGACTGTCAGCAGTGTAATAACATAAAGTGCCCCCTCCTACCAATAATAATTATAGTAATCCAAAGTTTTAGCTGGCTGTAACTTTTCAGTTTATTTTCCTTTGGGCTGCGTTCAAAGTTATCATCTCAAGGCACTTCACATATTAAGGTCAAGACCTTATAGGGTTATACAGAGAGAAACCCAACAATTCCCGAGCAGTGTATAAACTTAGGTTAATAACTTTTCAAAGTCGCAATTGTTTTATCATCCAAAGTTAGCTGTTTATCTATCTAATTAAAGAGTATATCACTTCATAGCCAATAGAGTGAATACTTTTTTTTATTTCATTCATCGTGACATGTTCCTGTTTGTTATATTGTTTTGTTTAGTTCTAATCAGAAGAATTTTACTTTGACATTCAAAGGTTTCCTCGCACCGAGCAGATGCCAGGACACCAGGGGAGACTTGTTAAAACACAGCAAAGAATTTGTGTGGCATTTGTGAGTCTTTGTAGAATGGCAAATAGCTATTTTTACACTTTGCCTATAGACACAACATGTTAATTAGTGAGCTTCAGGATGTATTGCAGCTGTTCCCCCTATTTTCCGTCTTCGTACTAAGTGAATCTGACCAGCTCCTGGCTGTAGTCTTACATGTAATAATCAGATTCTTTAAGGTAACTATGTCAATTTAAAGTTGATTTTAATATTTTTCATATTAGCTAAGAAAATATGTTAAAATAAGTTAATATTTCTCTAAGCTTTGTGAAGTAGTGTGTAGGGTGTAGCTTTGTGTGTAGGGTGATGATAAGCCCATTTTTATCTCCATCCTGTCTGCAAATCTCTGACTGGTCAATTATTTCTCTAACAACAGGAACCCAATATCAGTGGGCACATCATCAGAACCGTTTGAACCACTGAACAAATATTAGCTGTGGACAGGGATTCAGAGGTGTGGAACTAGGCTACATCTTGCTTGCCTGTTTTTGATATGCTGACACAGAACTTTGTCAGACAACATTATAACAAAGGTTGAGCCAAGTTAAGCTGGCTGTGGATTTCTGTGTCTTGGCCTTATTGAAAAAAATGAGAACATTATGTTTTTGACGCAGTGCTGTTGTCAGTCTGAACATAGCTTTGAGCTCCATGTGCTTCAGGGCGGCCAGCCGATGAGTGGAAGTCAAACTGCATTACCATGCAAGGGGAGCACCATCTAAAAAGCCACATAGGAGAACCACACCTGTGTCAGACTTCTGTCTGATGTCTTCAGTGGTGCAGAGTGTTTTCAGAAAGGGAGCCAAGTCTCCCACATGGAAAGTAAAACATTGACAATAAAAAAAGAAATAAAAAAGACTTATTTCAACACTGGAGGCAGATAAAGTCTACCATCACACCTGTACTCTCAGCATCTGTCATCTTTTTGCCTGGAGTCACAAGCTATTACTGGAACAGATACAACAGCACAATGCACACACACACATTTACCCCTACTTCAACTTACATACAGTAATATAACTAAATCCAGCAACAAATGGCCACTAAATATATCTCACATGCAGATGCAAAACAACAGAAGTCAGTTTTCATTTGTACACACAACACTGGAAATTTTCATCCCTGCAGTCATGTTGATCCGGTATAAGCTTAGTGGCTGTTTGATATCGAAACTCTGACGTCTGGGTGACACTAGGACAACAACTTAAATTTTGTATTTCAAAAGCAACTACTGAGACAGAGACTGTTTAAAAATGATTAGTCTTATTTTTTCTGCTCAGTCTTTGCATGGTGAAGAAACAATTGCAGGGAAACTTGAACCACTGAACATTTAACTAAAAAAACTAACAAATGCCAAAATATGTTACTAGTACTAACTGGTTAGGAAACTGGTGTAAGCAATACAATTATTCAGCATTTTAGAGCATCAAATGTTATGAAATGCTTTTCGGTTGTTGAATTCTCAGGCAGTATATAATCATATATGGGTTTTATTGTGCTGGTTATTAATCTAGTTGTATTAAATTAAACACAGATAACTGTCAAATGCAGATAAAATGTATGGATTTATGCTTATGCCCATGTATAATGCAGGAGCTCATTGACATTTGCAGTATTTTTGCTATTTGATGGTAATACATGTGAATTATATAAAAGCAGCACTTTGTCATCCCACAGTATCACGTAATGATGCTTGTGCATCATTCCTTGAAACCATGGTAATGATGGTGGCTGTCTGTTGGACCTCATTACAACATTATCATTGTCATTACAACAATAATAAATGATTGGTTACAGGGTGGAAAACCACAGTTTGATTGGTTACAGGGTACATATGGAGTATGCAACGCCAAAGGATGTGATAAAGATTCAGTATTTGACACTCTTGGAAAGAGAACAGGCTGGTCTTACTTTGTGTATATTAATCATTAGCGTTTAATGAATTATGATAATTCATGATGATATAATGTTTGCCTGCCCGTGCCACTATACTCTTTTAGTGTGCTTTAGTAAATAAAGCAGTCAACATTTTCCCCATTGAGATAGTTTCCAAGATGAATGCCCACCTGAGGCCTCCATCACCCCATCTGTGACGAGGTGTGTGTTGTGGAAAGAGTCTTCTCAGCTGTCAGTTGGACTAGCACCAGTGCTGACACAAAGACTGAACACTGTCCAAACTTAGCTGAAGGAAAACTGGCAAATTGATTGAATTATAGTGAAATAATTCTTATTGTAACAATGCAACTGGATATAGGTTTTTATTAATTGTGTGCCTGACAATCCTATTATTGTTTATTGGGCATATTTTAATTGAGACTTAATGAGTGCAATCAGATTTTATGACATTATTTTGTGACCCAATGTAATCAGGTATAAAATTGGAAGGATTGATATATCGTTGTGTGACAGATGTTTCTGTGATTTAATGCTGCTGCTGTTGTGTTTTCTAGCTGTGTTTATGTGCTTGGTTTATTGGTTATATGCTGATGTGGACATTTTATATTTGGGGCAAAATTATTCTCAGCAGTAATCTCTGTGCACAAACAGTGGGATGGAGTTACTTTACTATTTCTTTTACACTTCTTTATTGCAGGTTTTTGTAATTACTGCATGCTGGTCATAGACAACAATAATAAAGTTGGCCAGAGTAATGATAGTCATGAAAGTCACATATCCTAAAAGGGAACTTTCTCTTGTCCCTATTTTCTGTGCAGCTCATGTGAAGTCCATGGGGAAAGGTGTTTATTAGACTCTGATTGTTTACAATCTGCAGCATAACAAATCAATTAAAAAAAAACTTTTTTAGAATTGCCTAATCTTGAATTGCTACATGAAAACATGATTAAAAGCAATTAATCGTTTGGTCCTATTTTATTCTCAATTTATTTAATTCAGATGTAGCAGGATGCTGCTTAAGGTCAGCCACATATATCACTATTCAGAACAATTACTTTCTGATAGCCGCCAAAAAGTTGCTTTTGCCTCTAACCACTCCTATAAATCAATGAGAAGCTTTAACTTTTTCATGATGGGATGGAGGTATTATCCATTTATTTTACTAAGTTCAAGACTGTTGTCAGTTTTCTGCATGCTTTAGAGCATTAGATGATCTTTTGTCAGAATTAGTAATGTTTAAAGTGTCTTCCCTCTATAAAAGTGTTAAGTAGTAATTTTTTGTTCCATTTTCGCTTTAATTTTGACATTCCAGTTTAGCGTCTTTTTCACTTCCTGCCTGTCTCTCTGACTTCTGGTAATCTGGTAGGTAATAACATCTAGAGATTATTTAAGAGGCCAATCTACACTGTATCTTTGCCAGATTGTTGCCTTTACCACGTGGTAACTATTCAGCCAGCTCTCAGCCTGTCTTTGCCTGTTATGAAGAGACCTGTTGTTCGCCTACAGGCTCCTGACTCCAGCTGCTGTTTGGCTCACCTGAATCACTCGTCTGACTTTTGAACCCGACCTGTTTTCTTAATACTGGACCAGCCTTCTCCGTTAGGTCTTTTCCTATATCTCAACCAGCTCGCCTGTTTGCCGCTTGGAATACTCACCTCTTCTGTAATCACAACCTGTCTACTTACCCCCCCATCTTATACAATAACAACCATTTCTTGAGATACTTGCTTCCCTATACTAAGACCTCAGCTATTCTGTGTACATGGTGACCTCCTACTCCATCGGTAGAGCGTGCTACATCCCCGGTATTAGCTCCAGTCATCAAATCCACAACCAACTTCTGTCATTTTCTGTTCAACCAATCCTGAATTTAAGGCTGATTAAATATAAATATTATACAAATTTACACAAATATAAAATTAAATGAAAACAAAATGTTAGTTCACTGTATAGATTAAAGTTTGGAGGTTTTAATGGTTTCCTCTGACTTACAGGGCAGGGTTTTCATTTTGTTTTGATCTTTATCTCTCCCCGGTGCAAAACAATGTTCAAAAATCCTTCTTCCACATAGACTTCCCTGTGAATGTGTGTCTTTTCAAAACATATCAAAGGCAGTGGAAAACACCATCAATCATTTGTTTAAACCCTTAATCATCCAAGCCCACAAATCCATTACGGCTAATATTACTCAACTTCAGTCATATTCACTGACAGGTCTGACAAGCCCTTCCAGCATGTTTTAGTTCTGGCACATGGTTTACTGAAATGACGCAAACAATCACTACATGGTTGTAATTTACAAAAAAAAAAAGCATCGGAGGGGATTATTTTGGGGGAGAGGAATCTATTAATCTTATCCACTTTCAGTGCTAAAACATTTTGGGTTTATTCTGTTTTGTAATTAACTCTCAGAGCACAAATTAAACTATTCTGGTGGAAAACTTCAGTCAATTAACTTGGATTGCAAGAGGGAAAACGATGGCCTTTAATCATTGTGTAATGTGCTGCAGGTATGTTTGTAATACAGACAGAAAAGGTTGCCGCTTTTATTAGTATACTTTTGTACAAAAACTGCCCAGTTATTAGTGAATTTATTCTTATTAATATTTTACAAATTGTGAGTACAGATAAGTCAAAACATCTGATGCATATCAGTGCAGCTTGGGTATAACATAAGGCAAAATAATATTTCCATGACTTTTACACATAGCTGCAATTCTCTTTGGTTTTCTGTACTACTCTGATAGCACACCTTCTCATTAATCAGCATCACAGTGTTAACACAATGACGAGCAAGATTAAACTTTAAAAATATTTCTTCCAGACTTTACACAATTGCTTTATTGATCCAAAACTCATCATAAACATATTAATCTCAATTGAATGTCTGGCAGTGTTTTGATCATGCATTAAAGCATATTGCCTGTTGACATCTACACACTAATGCAGTGATAACTGCTGTATAAGTCACACATAGTGCACTGTTCTCTGTCCCCCCAACCTCTGTGAATGAATAATAAGTCCCCTTAAAATGAAGGTGAAAGACTCTGACACTGAGCGCCATTATCAGAGACACCAGTTTCATTCAAAGGCCGACTAAAACGAGCACAAGAGTGACAGGGTGCTGAGAGAAGATAAGGTATATTCAAACCATCTCTCCAATATACAGACCTTGAGAATTAAAAAAAGGTTGTTATAAAACTGTTATATTAAAGGTTTATAAATGTGCGGCTTTTTTTCCCTAGGAACTCATTATATCTGCTCTGAACATTATGGTACCATTGGTTTAAGCATGTAAGTGTCTCTGAGTCCAGTGACCTTTGCTATGTTTGTCTGATTTTCTGTGCTTCCATCCCTCTTGGCATCTTTCTTTTGTTTGTGTGTGTCCATAATATTAGCATTTGTGCAACTTAGCTGGTTGCATATTGTTTTCCTGATGGAATAACTCTTACTCAACCTTGCTATGACACTCATTACGGTAAGAATACAAGGTCAGCAGGGAGACTTTCTTCAGAAAAGGCAGTGAGGTGTAACGAATAGGAGGATGGGAACATTGCTTTAAAACCACTAATATCATTGCAGGGGAGAGAGAACCAGAACCAGCCAGTGGTTGAGCTAATGATACTGTCTTCAGGGTTGGTATTAGAGACCCCACTACTGGTGATAGATGACATTTTATTGATCTACAGCCAAAGCTAAATAAGACATGATTCAGATGGTTTTACATGACTGGACACTTAAATTCTAACAGTGATGGACTTATTCGACTTAATCGTGTTTTTTTTTCTAATGTGTCTTTTTTTTGTTTGTTCTTCTCATTTCTTGTTTTTCTCTAAATATCCCAGAATTCCCCAAAAAAGTCCAAGAGATGCAGCAGATCAAAGTCCGCTGAGAAGAAACTGTGTGCTTCAGTGGAGACCTTAGATATTCTGCATCTCTCTGTGTTCAGTGGTCCATCGTGTCTGCTTCATTCAGTACACGTTGTCATTTCATATAGATAGATAGATAGATAGATAGATAGATAGATAGATAGATAGATAGATAGATAGATAGATAGATAGATAGAT
>JAUYWH010000002.1:8771519-8796158 GCA_034779795.1 Ctenopoma multispine
GTTGAAGGTTCACGGGCGCAAGGTGGCAGGCACCTTCAAAGTTTCCCCAGGAACTTTCTAGTTATTATTATTATTATTATTATTACACTTTATACAGTGTAATGAAAACGGCCCCTTCATGTTTTTTTGTTTTTTGCCAAATTTAAATGAAGCAGATCACATTTAAATAATACACAAAGATAACCCAAGTAAATTCAATATGCAGTTTTTAAGTGATGATTTTATTTATTAAGGTGGACAAGCTGTCCAAACCTGCCGAAGGTAAACATACTCAATTCACTCAAATGTCTTCCAAGTTAAATGCCCATATACGGTAGGTAATTTCTCCCAACCCTTTCATACAAAAAGTCACGGTTTGTTTATAAGAGCTTCCTCATGTACAGAGGCAGGCTTTTGTTGAAACTGTACCCCTATTGACATCAAGTGTCAAAACGACACCTGGTAATGCCTAAAATTGTCAAAAATGCTAGACAACAACTGAGCAAATACAGCCATTTGGTTGGGATTAGTCATAAAGACATCTGATTTAGGTTTAGACACAAGGTAAACATGGTATGGTTACTAAAAAGTCTAAAAAAGCCTTAAAATTACTACTGTCTTTGCTTCACACAACATGACGTTTGGAAAACCCTGTCTCCTAAGTTTGTATATGATGAAACTGCTATCCCGATTACGTTTTTATACCGGATGTAATTGCAACATCAATACGTTTTCTGGTAATGTAATCATTATGTCCACCATTAGCCTAAATGAGAAGTCTCAAATACGCTGATACTGAACATATCAATGAAATGTTCCCATGCAATGTATTTTTGTACACCAAAATATCGATCTGATTTTCTATCGACGAAAATATCCGACGTTGCATTTCAACATCCAGATTTATCCAACATTCATAAAAAGTGTTTTATGTTTGGGATCAGGCATCACAGCAGTGGGGGAAAGACTGTGGCCTAAGTTAATGAGTAAAAATGTCATTTTTTTACAGTCACTTCACACACACAATGTCTGCATTTAAACCAAAACAACCCTAACCTCAGTACTTTTCTTGGCTAAACCCAAATTCACAGAGGACTTTGGTCTTGAACTCAGGTCTCTGGCATGTCCTGCACAGTGAACACTGTCCATTCAACTCAACCACTGCCTTTCAAGTCGCTTTGCGTTAATAACAGTAGCTTGTCATTTGTTCACAGAAATACATTTCAGCACATAACAATTATGTTCTCTACGAAAACGTAATCGGGATTGCAGTTTCTGCGTATCTAATCATAATCTTTAGTAGACAGGGTTGGGTTTTAACCAATCGCTTTCATCATGTTACTGGTAACAATAACCTCAATAAAAAGTTGTCTTATACTGAACTTGAATTCCTGTCTGCTTTGTAAAAGTCCTGTCCTGCAATGGAAAGAGATAACTAACTTGTTTTTTGTTTATTTATGGTATAGGCAGATTGACCATGCATTTAATCATGAATCCTGATGCTGCATGAAAGAAACTGTGATGATATTTTGCCCTACCCTAGTATGAGATACTGTATATCACAAATTGCTGTTTTTATTGGTTAATTTCAAGAAATTGGAGAATTGGGTTGGAATGAATGGAGACTAAAACTGCTCTGGCAGAAAACTCACATTATTAAGAGTTGTTCCTCTTGCATGCATAATTGCTAGTTTAAAGTATTTAATGGGCTGATAAGTCATTTTAAAGCTGTTATTTTTTACATAAAACATAATAAAAAACTATTTCACTTTCTTGTCAAGGTGAAAATAAGGTTAAAGTCAGAGTCCCACATTAGATGTGGAGGATGGTTCGTCATGGACATGAGAGAAATGTATAGGTGTTGGGGGCATTAATGAACCTCCCTACATGGAGAATCTCATATACTGCATGAGTTACGACTTGCTGGATCATAGTGACCTTATCAACCAGATTTTTACTAGGTGAAGAGGAACGTCTCACATCTAGATTTGCAGAGCCTCAAAATATCTGAAAATGCAAGTGCATACAGAAAACTGTTGATGACTGCCATGATCTAGTGTCTAACTATTAGAACAGCTCTCCATAAGGTCGATGTGATCAACCTTTGTTGAGACATTGTTGAGACAACCTCCACTCGTGATTAGAGACACATCCATCTTTACCTTCATGAGAAACCAGTATCTCTGGTTCTTCAATACAGCTGATCTTATTCTAACAGGAGTTTTTTTAAACACCATACTGCAAGAGAGATACCCACCTGAAAAAGACGTTAGAGGCATGGTAAGTACAGTATATTGTATGAATAAAAGTTGCTTTGCCCTTATTGTGGAACATCTGAAAAGCCCTGCAAAGCTTGAGTGAGATCAGCTGTGATTTTACACATTTGCAATGTTCAACGATCACAAAATCCAAAGAGGAACATTTTTGTAAGACAGCTATTGAGACCTATTAGTTTTACTGCTCAAACAAGAGAAGAAAAATTCACCATGGCATATTGACAGTATAAAAGAACAAGACTCTTACTGTGTGTCAAACAAGATATCAGATAAACATGTCTGTTGTGTTGTGAATCTAACTACTAGTGTAAGAAAAGTCTTCCTTGATCAAAAACAAATACAATATGAAAGGTAAACTTTAATATATATTTAATATCATAGTATTTGGCATTTCACATCATCTTATCTTATCTTATCTTAATCCAGCATCAATTTGAAGTACCTCAAAGTAGTACTTGAATGTAGTAGTGGGATCACAGAGCAAAACCAATATTTTTTTTAGGAGAAAAATCTTTTAAAAAGCTTGGTGTTGTGTGTCTCCCTATGACTCTAAGAAACCTTGACTCAAAGCTGTTCCTCTCTGCTGCACACCACCAACTCCCTCTGGATGCTCCTACAACTCTGCTGTCACCACATGCTCTATTTCCCCTCCAAATGTGAATACTATCAATCCCTCTGTCTTCTGTACTGCTTAGTGACAAGCATTTTCGTGTCTGTCTGTGTGTGTGTGTGTGTGTGTGTGTGTGTGTGTGCGAGAGTGTGGATATAGTTTTTAGATTTGTATACGTGTGTATGTGCTCCGTGCCTGTACGCATGAATGAATGTATGTGTGTGTGTTTCTAGTGTTTTCACTGTTTGCTCTGCAATTAAATAGACTCCCACAGAATTCCATTAGTCTCCATTTCGGTGGAGAGTTTTACTGTTCCTGACATGTTTCCAAGTACTTGTTAGTGTGTGTCTGTGTGTGTGCCTGTACATGGTGAGACTAGGGCTCTCTAGTGAAGGGAGCAGAGGGAATAGTAACACTAAATGCCGGACATCTTGGATAGCTTCCAATCAGATACAGTGCAATACCTTGCTTCTTCCTCCTCAGGCTGGGTTGACATTTAATTCCTCTGTCCTAGTGACCAATGCATAAAAGAAAAGGTTCTGCTGTAATTACAGCCAAGGTCAGTGCAGTGGAGTGTAGTGTGCTGTAATGTTAAGATGTTGAATGGAAGCTTTTATGTTGTTATTATTCAGTCATGCATACACACTCACACTAGTTCGCACATATGTGAAAAAAGGAAAGTCAACTCATTTTATTCAAACAAAGCCATTATTACTATCCCACATAAATACATTGCAAAAGGCAAAAAACCCTTCCATGAAATGATGAATATAAAGCAGCATGTCATTCAGGATGTTTGCATACTTAATTTAATCCGTTTATAGCTATTTCAGTTAACTGGCATAGAAGCTATGCATGTCATGAATTCAGCCTCCTAGTAATGGTTTTAACATAATGGTTTGGCTTTACTCTGCCAGTAAGAGAAATATGTGGCACTCCGTGTTCAATAATGACCTGTCAGTCAAAGAAAAGTGACACCATAGCAACCGTGGACATACACTCAAGCAAATACACACACACACACACACACACACACACACACACACACACACACACACACACACACACACACACACACACACACAGACATACAAAGACATGCATTAAAACACACTGCTAAATGCACATGCAAAAGCAACCAAGAGCATTTGTTCATCCATCTCTACCATGCTCATTAACAGTGTGCAGATGCTGTTTTACCGTCTAACCCTGCCAAAGCGTTACAATCCAGCCTAGCTTAACGCTGGTCAACTGACACAATGGTGCAACACCTTGTTATAACTTCAGCTTTTTTTTTTTTTTATTCTCACTTACTGCAGGTCTTTACACTGCCAACTGTTTCTCTCTCCTTCCAGCTCTTCTTATCCCTTACTCCTCTCTTGTTTTGTTGCCTGCTGCAGGCTCATTAGGAGCTTACCCTGGACCCACGCCTGGCCAAAGAAGCTGTCAATCAAAGCGGATGTACTGTAGTCGTAACAGTGAGGTGTAGTGGCGGTGAGTTAACACAGGGGGGCTGTAGTCTGCCACAAAATGTTTGCCCTTCTAAACCAATCATTTCTATATTCTTAGCATTGCTCCTTAGGTCATGATGTGTCCAAAATAATAACAACTCATATTTCAGGCACAGAAAAGCACATAATATTTTTTTTTGCTTCCTTCCGGAACCATGTTGCACCCTGATAGCCAAACGCCTGTACCATGCAGCCCAAACATGAGAGACAAAGTAATTGAAGGGAGTGCGAGAGAGGTTTGATATCAAACTGTACATGGGATAACACGGAAGCGAGGATGTTAGAAGGATGGACCAGATGGCAGACAGATGGAGGAAAGAGACATAGAGAGAAAGGAGACAGGGCAGGATTGAGGGTGAATCCATTAGCATCTTACTGTGAGGTGTGGCAGAATGCCGGACAGCTAGATGGATGCCTATAGGAGTGCTCACTGAGGGGCCGAGCAGCTGGCTGCTCCCTTCTTCGTCTTTTGTGGATTCACCTGGATACCCTATTGACACATAACGCTGACACAGCACTGGTACCAGACACACAGACTCAAGCATCCACCCACAACTAGTCCCAAACATTCTTAAAATTCATAGCGTGAAGTCCTGTGAATAGAAAAAAAAAACAAACACACTGAGCAATGAGGCAGACAGCCACAGCATTGTTTACAACAGGATTAATATCAATGTAAAGACACACAATTTCAGGGCTTCACTTGATCAACTATGTCAGATGAAAGTCTATGCATCTGTTGCTTTATCAGAACAATGATCACTCTGGAGCAGAGCCCAGTGGGCGAAATGCAAATGAAGACACAATGCTAATAATGCTCTGACTGCTCAGTGGAGAGATGGAGAGACAGAGATGAGTTGGAGAAGAAGTCGAATGCTGAGCAGGTCCTGCCTGAGGCCTGTGAGCCAATATCCGTCACCATGGCATTAATTATATTCTCTATTCATTAGAGCAAACCCCTGGGACTGCAGTTATTAGACACAGTCCAATTAGGCCTGCGGTGAGCTAACGATGCTGGGCCGGGTCGAGGGGCAGTGGGACGGATAAGGAAACGTTGAGGGTTGCAGCAGTGCCTCCATCACCCCCATTTCTGGGAGTGGGTGGACACAAAGCAGATGGAAAATGATGATGTAAGAGGAAATGTAATCTTACAGACCATGTCCTCAAAGAAATCTATTTAAGAGAAAACTAAACAGGGTTTATCTTCTGTAGAGTATTCATATGAAAGAAGTCTTGTGTCAGAGGGTAAGGAGAAAGACTAAATTACATAAAACCTATTTCCCACATTGATGAGGTTTATTTCTTGTGAAAGTTTCAGTGGCAAAGAAAATAGATACTTTATTCATCCTGAAGGGGAAATTCACAAAAGTACAATAACATACTGTAAAAGCGTGATATTGATATGATGGACGTTTGTGTGTGGAACAATGTCAGATGCATTGTTTCATTTCGTTCTGTAAAATCTTGTGTCGCCAATGACAAGTTTTCAAGCCTTTTTTTTTTGGCTTTAAGAAAGCTGCTTTGGAAAAATTACTGTTCCGTGAAAGACAATGACATCTTCTACTGCTCATTTTTACAGTCCGATAAGGATGCAGTGCAGGTTAGACAGAGCAAAAGTATTGAAGAGATAATACCTCATCTTTATGATTTGGCCTGGAGCTTACAAATCTACAGTAGCTCAGTGTTAACATACAGTATGAGGACAGCTTTACATTCATCAGCACTGAAGCCTATGCAATATAACTGCTTTCAGGTTATCAGTCCTTCCTTTTTGTTGTGACAACTGTATGTGTGCATGTGGCTCTACCAGATCAGGCAAAGCAGATATGCTGTTATGGCTGAAGGTGAGATGAATCAATGTATCAGCACTTATTTGATGCAGAGCCCGTTGCCTTATAGCGTGTCTTTGGTTGATTAAACACATCGACTGGTCTGTCATTGGGCTGGAGGGATGGCCCACTGCAGCACTTCTCCATCATCTCTTAGCCTTAGCTGGAGGCTAAAGGAAAAGAACAACACTGGGCGTAAGGCGATGTCAGCACAATAAATCTGACAACACAGGAAAGCTTTTTTTTCATCCTTAGTGCTTTGCCTCTTCTCACCTTTGTACGATTCCACTGATCAATTCTACAAATCTATTTTTATCTTTTTCTCTTCTTCAAAAAGCAAGGCTATTCATGGCAATAGGAGTCCCATTTGAATGTTAAATAGAAAGCTATACTCTGTAATTGCTTGATCCAGCCCATGCATTACTGAATCAATCATTTCATATTTCTTTTTTCTCTTAGTCCTTTCCTCTTGGCTCTAACTGCCTCTCCTGCTGTCTCTTTAACTATCTCTGCATCTCTCACGGTGAGCTGATGCAATGATATCGATGACTCCCTGACTACAGTGCATCCATGGGCTGATTATGCACTTTTCCCTCCAATCTAATCCAGCTAATGATCCAGGGATTTCATATTTATTAGGCAGCACACCATCATTTATCATTTCCCAGCTCTCCACATAAATAGTCATATTGGCTCTGAGTAAATGAGAAGCAGGCAAAGGCAGAAATTAACTGTATGGAACCAGGGTAGGATAGTACCCCCATATACCATAACATGCCCTGACAAAGAATGTTTTTCTGATTCTCTGCAAAAAAGAGGTGACTTTCCCCTGTCAATCAAAGGCCCATGGTATATATATATATATATGCTCACATCACTGAGTTAAAGACGTTACATCACCGCACTTGTTATGAAAAAGTAAAGACCTCTGGGTTTCATTAAAAGGGCCACTCCACTATTTTTACAAAGTCAAGAGAAAATATCAAATGATTTAATCAGGGTTATAGCAGATTGGTACCGGAGGCCACACTTTTATAACAAAAGCTTATAAATCGCAGCTGCCACCATAACTAAAATGTAAATGTGCAGCTCCTGAAAAATGTGACTACAGCAGCTACAGAGATTCAGTGCTTTGGCTGCTTGTGTTTACTCCTACATGCAAAGTGCAGGCAAAATTTAGCAAGTTAACAAAAGGCTCAGTGATCCTCCCCTCCATAACACACATCTAGTAAATCCATTTCCAGTGCAAACCTTCTGCTTGCTAATTATATCCGGCAATGTAAAGACAGCAATTGCATGTTGTGTTTAATTTTCTTTTAAGTAAAGAAACAATAAAATCTTTCAAAAGTTTATCTACAAAACAAAAATGCAAACGTACTTTGATACCCATACTTAAACCCTTATAGTTAGATCATTGGTTATCAGTACTCATATCAATACCTGCTCCAAGGCTACCACATTTTAATACCCTTCTAACAACAGAGAAACCAGTAGATTAATTGTTAACCCTTTAAAAATGTATTATTGTCCTAGGAAATAGTTGGCTTGTTTGTTTTCCCTCTGTCCACTGGATTTCATTTATCATATTTTACCAGCTCAGCCCAGTCTTGTCAATGAGATGCTGGTCCTCAATGTACCCAAACTTATGACTGAAGAAACATGTAGTGGATTAAAAATGGATTTGATATAGTGTTTGCTTTCAGTCTACCCTATGTTAATTGATCCCATTGATTCTGTCAGGCTGATCCAGAGCCTGCAGGCTCAGAGCCACCCTGCCTCCCTTCAGCTCACATCCCCGCAGACCACAGTTTATATTCCTTACCAACACGCTCAGTATTTCACCAATGAAAAGTGCAGCATACAAATACACTCATTATTTCACAGGGCATGGAATTTACTTTACTCCTGCCCTGTAATAACCACAGCCTGTTGTGAAATATCTATAATGTTGTCTGTGCAAGTATGTGCTGCTCTGTGCGTTCATTCATATGTAATGCAATGAGTTATTGCAATGCAATAAGGGGCTGTGCAGGAAATATGGCATGTCATATACAGTGACCTCAAACTGATGCTGGAGAGATTAGCTTTCCAAAAGCAGTGGAATAGAGTTATGAGAATACTTATTGTCATAGCTCGTGTGAGGTCTGCAGGTAAAGCTAAAGATCAATACTTGGCTCATGCTGTCAGAATGAAGATCCAGTGATCAGCACATGAATGACGCTGACTGACTCTTCCATGGTTGATTGTCTCCTCATGTAAGATGGCAGCACGGCATATTTTGAAGCCTGATGTTTGCATGTTCCATACAACCCTCCCTCTCTCTCTCCCAGAGTGTTGCACAGATTAAAATGCAGAGATTTGTGGAAAATGATATCTATCAGATGCAGCCCGTTACAGCTCTCACACCTCCACACACAGTTTCACCTATACTAACTATTAATTATTAGTATTGATTAAGCTCACACGCTCAGCAGATTTGGTCAGTACAATAGGAAGAAATGTTCAATAACAGCTCAGTACCATTTCTAATTAAATAAGAAAGATTCTGGCAACATTTCCTTGTAATTCTCCTTTCACTCTGTGATTGTGATTCACAGTGTTGAACAGCACCAGAACACAGTGCTGCTACATCTTTTTGTCACTTGCTATAATTCCGACAGCTGATAAATAGAGGTCATAACTATTCCCGGCTCAGGTCTAAGGCAGATATGCAAAGTGTCCGAGTCTCGTTGTCCTGTGCTGATAGAGTAATAGAGGTGAAACAAAAGCTGGAATAAAAGAAACGGTGAAATGAAACAACCAAACAATAGAATGACTGAGGAGGAAGAGTAAGGAGTAACAAAGGTCATGTGGATGGAATTTAAAACACAGATCTTGATTACACAAAGACTGCACAGGCCACACATTCAAACTGACCAGGTTATATTTACTCCTCTGTAAAAGGAGGAGGGTGTAAACTGGGGCTTTGATGTATTTTTTTATGGTCAGGCAGGGAAGAGCCGTTTTCAGAGATTGCCTCTAATGAACTCACCCATGTTGAAGAACAAAGTAGGGTGACATTAATTCTTAATAGGAGCATTAAAAGCTAAGTTAATGGAGAATAGTGAGCATTTGTGATTAACTGGCTAAATTAATAGCGGGTGTCAGATTAAAAATTTGCTGAACTCAGACTGCAGCTTTTCAGAGGATACTGGATAAGGCTGCTGTTCTTTATTGCTGTAAATATGTTGCAGTACATATAAACTCCACCAAATACAATTTATAGCTATTTTACTTCAAAGTATTTTCTAAAATGTATGTGGCACTCTCTTTAATGGTTCATACTGCAGGGAGCCACACGAGGGTCACAAAGGTATTGTTTTATTTTTATTTTTTGACAACTATTAGAAATAATAAAGAGTGCATGTGCTGTTATTTTTATCTTTAAAACTGGGCTACAGAGGTCTAGTAAACTAACCAGTGGTGACTCAAGTGACAAGTCACTTTGTCAAACTTTACACAGACTTTTGTCTTACATTATGCAATAAGACCCAACACATTTGATTCACTTTGATGTGTGAATAGTTACCTGGCATTTTTGAGTGGCTAGTATATCTATTTATCAAAAAAAGCAAAAACAAAAAACACTGGTCAGTAGAAGAAGTAGAGCTTTAGATATGATTTTTAAAATTCAACCTTCCTTGTCCTGAGTAGTGACACAATAACTGACCCCTCTCTGCCAGTCCTTACCTGCCTGTATTTAAAGTTGTATCTCATATTTTACAGTCTCCTTTGTCCCTGACTTTGCAGTAGTCTTTTTCATGTCTGTAAATCTACAAAGGTCTGTGTCAGTGTTGTTGCTGGTTAGTACCTTCAAATATGTTTCAGAAAAGAGCAATTTAAATTAAATTTGATAACAATATAAAGTGCTGTTTTATTTATCTGTATGACTATTTCCTGTTTTTTCAATGACACTGCACATTTACTAGATTCCTTGTTTGTTTCCTGTTTGATTTTTTGCTGTTGATGCTACCCAGTGCTGAATTTTTAAGCTTTTTGCTTTAAACAGTTTGCAGTGTCCTTTAAAATTATTTTTCTTTCCATGCTAATAGTCAACAAAGGAAGGGTGAGCGTGATATCAGATAGTTAATTAAAGGGACTTTATATTATTGACACCTTCTGCATTTAAACTGACCTTCTGTTACTCTGGTCAGCGTGCCAGCACATTCGTCTTTGAATAACATGAATGCTTTACTGTATAATTCATCTCTTTCTCTCTCTCTTAGAGAGTCTTATGTGTTGCATGCAAATAAGATAAAAAATTTTATACATTCAAAGTATAGTAGTGCATTATTTCTGCTTTTTGTAGATCTATGTGGAATCCAACAGTCTTTCCTTAACTTGCTAGTTAGGAGCAGAGACATTTTGTAATTTATTATATAAATACTTTTCAAAAACAACATAGTCACTGATAATCAGTAGTAAAACATTTTAACCTAACAAGAAAGAAGTCCAGTTGCCATGTCTCGACGTCCAGATAACTCCACCTGGTTGAATGAGAATCTTTACAGACAGGTTAAGCAAATGTTGAGACAAAGTTCTAAGTAGCCTAGGCTCAGTCTAGGTAAAAAAAACAGACTTATGTTTTTTCAGCTGAAGAAGAATTCAGCTTCGGCACATACATGAACAGCATTAACTCAGAAAAACACCTCTCACTCATCCTTACTTCATAGAACACTCTCTATTCCTCTCCACAGTCTTCAGACTAAAAATCAATCCTTCCGTGGAGCAGCAGCCCATTTGTCCTTGGCTTTGACAGTAGCTTGGGTCAATAAAGGCACTGCATTGCTACTTCGTTCGTTGGGCCTCCCAGCAAAGCCTCTGCTTGGCGCAGCAACACTCTGGCGTCCATGATAGATGGCACAGGCATATGAATGGAATCGCTGGAGCAAGCCAGAGCCACTGGTTTGACACATTTTGTTGCCTCTCCTGCTTTTATCTAATGGTGGTGCATCAGATGATAAATTGACAGCAATTTTGAGTCAGCCCTATAGATATGGATACCACAGTAGATAATGTTGGTTATGTATTGGAAACCCAGTCTTTCAGTGAATATAGACTCAGCGAAGAGAGACCACATGTAAGTTATAAATAAACTTAAGAACCAAAGAACTGCTCTCAACCTAAGCCGCTCTTTTTCTTTACTTGATAAAAGACATTCACTACTGGGGTATAGCAAAGCAGGATATACAGTAGTTCACACTCCATGAACACAACCAGTGTTCCATGGCAAATCTACAGCCCAACCTGGAGCATGTGGGAATGCACCCAGCATGAGACATGAGACACAGGGACTCCAAAAACTCAGAACGCTTAACCTGCTCAAGTGGATTAATGACCATGTAGTTTGTGCGCTGCTCGGAGGTCATATGCTGTTAGATCTTTCTCTTAGTGTTCTGAGGCTAAAGACAAAAATGTGAGCAGTTCATAGGTATGCACAGTTATTTCTAAATGGCACGTGGTCCTAAGTGACTCATACATCAGGTGGGTGTTGACCAAATTCTCCTTAGTGTGCAGGAGCGCAGCTGGGATAAACCCAATAGCAACAACCTTAGAGGGCTAAGTATACCAACAGAACATACAATTTTTCCTTTAAAAGTTAGTTAAAACATAATGATTTGCTCTTGGTCTAATAAGTAAGTACCAGTGAGAAGAATACTTTATTTATTTACTTCATTGCTTATTTATTTCTGTGAATCAAAGTGTCAAAGACATAATTCAACACCTAGCTGGTGAACTTAGTGCAGAGTTTGGCAATTAAAGAGCCCCACACTTCGCTCAAGAATTATGGAGACCAAGAACAGAGATTAAGAGAAAGTGAGCATTGGAGGTGAGAAACTCAACCGATAATGCGGCTCAGTCCCTGCTGAATGTGTAAATAAGCACATGAATATGAACATGTCGTTTGCAATGTTGTGTTCACAATTTTATATCTTCTAACAAATTAAATAATTGTTATCGTAGGCTCACATAGTTTAACCAGTATCTGAAACACTGAGCCATGCTGCTGGTGTGTCTGAAAACATGTTGTCATTCTTGTGGTATGAACAAAAAAAGTTTAACTTACATAGTTTATAAGGGCTGGCTTTAGATCTTTCTATATATATAAACTTTCATACTATAGATCTTTATCAGCTTTATGGTTGGGTTGTTTTTTATTTAGCCCGGCACTCTTTACTTCCTGTACTTTAAATCTGTTGGTGAAGGAGAATGTGTAGCAAATTATCTTAGCGTTAATAAAAGACAGCTTAGCCTGACTAAGAGGATAATTAACCAAAATCCTTTAATTTACTTGATTGTCCCTAGGATGAACATCCGATTTACTAATTAACCTGTTGCAGCCCACTTCCTTCATTCACAGTAATGAGCAGACTGGTGAATGCAATCAGCCTGACCCTATCATTATTTGTCATGAATAAATGCATGTGTTACCATTATTATCAATTACATGTGCTGCAATATATAATCATGCAGAAATTATGCATATCTATTCAGCTCCTAACCTCTTTCTTTCTAATTCTTTCCAGAATTGCTCATTTAGAAACATAAGACAACATCTTGGCAATAACAAGCAACAGACTCTGAGAACACAGACAGACGGATATAAATACACGCTCACACACACACACACACACACACACACAGACAGACACATACATATACAGTATATATAGTATATACACACAGAATACACAGTGTATCGTCAGTAGAGTGGAGGCTCTTCATATGATATCAAAACAATGTGTCAACTTTAATTGTGACTAATGTATAGTCACAGCTTGTAAAGTACAACACAGTTAAACGAATAACCACACTGGGACAGGCCCTTTTTAACATAGAGCTAACACAGTTTGACCGTGCCACTTCCTATTCTCTAAACTTTGCATCATGTGGCTCAGCTACTTCCTCTTTTGATACGTATCAATACTGACAACTGTATTTACTTTCCACCACATGCTTAACGGAGAGTTATTGAAGAGAAACTTTGCTGTGTGTATAGCACTGTTCTAGTTTTGCTTCAGACGTGGATCAGTCATGGATGGAGATGTGCTGTCTTTGTCATCTTCCTCATCAATATCGTCTTCAGCAGCAGCAGCAGCAGAAACGCAGAAAGATACTTCACCTAAGAGTGATATCAGCCTCCCTCAGAGCCAACAGGAACACAAATCAGCAGAAGAATTATGGTATGTACCCTGTGTTCATGTTTTTTTTGACATCAAAACAGCAATGAAAAATATTAAACTATTCTACCATTCACAGTGTCAAATACTATCTGAAATTAAAATCAACAGCTATCTGACTAAATGTCAATAAATAATGAAAAAAACATATTTATTACGAGGAATTATGAATTACATAAGTTCCTGTAATTACCAAGTTTACTTAAATGACTCACCTAAAGTTTAGAATTAATTGAAACAATAGAATAAACACAATATTTCCTGTAACCTCGGAAGTTCTAGAAATAGTTTAAAAGCACATTATAGATACATTATATTTTGATCACGCTGGTCGAGCTGCTTGGTAAAAACGTTCACTTCCGTCACAGGAATAAAGTGTGACTGTGGAGTTCCCCATGAGGTCATACAGATAAAACACAGATTCCAGTTCAGTATTTCACTAATACTGATATTCCCTTGTATAAACATTAAATAATTTCACTTCTTTTAAATTTCAGTGACTCATAGTCATGGCCATGCTTCATAATTGCCATGACCCCACTACCTACACAAATAATTAGTCTGCCTTAAAATAACCATGTTGAAATAGCAAAACTTCACACTTCTCTGTAATAGAATCTGACTGTCTGACCAGCTCCCTATGGACACATGTCTATGTGATGAGTGATATTTGGCAGAGCTGCCACTAGCAAGAAGGAAAGATATTGTCACGCTCTTTATCATATGCTGTGACAGTGAATTAACATATTACTGTGGAAAGTCCTGGCATTTCTGTGTCCTTCCAAGACAGTATATGACTGAAAACTTTGTTAAACTGGGTCACACAGTGTAAATGCACAGTAAGAGAAGCCAAAAAAGAAAAGGCTCTGGATCAGGAAGACATGGTGTGGTCCCAGTAGAATGAAATAATACACAGCGCTGACTTGCCAAGACAGGGTATTTAACTTTGGCATTTTGTACTCATACTGGCCACTAAAATTAGGCCTGTTTCATTTTGTTTAATTTCAGCTTTTGCCTTCATCCTACACCTTCCAAACTGCAAAGCTGTTGGTTCAGTGTGGATGATTCACTCATTAGTAGCCATAAACATATTTCACCAAAGCCCTTTCCTGGCTTGTTGAACCCAGAGGGATGACAGATGGCTCAGCTTGTAGAGTGAGACAAATATTTGGACTCTGGGTAAACTTAACTTTCTTCGTAGAAACTCTTTTTGATTACCTGGTGAGGACATTTTGATTCACAGAACCTGTAATACACAGTGCAGTGCCTCTTTATTTGTTACACTTAAATGATTCAAATCATTATAACACATTTCAATAGTACACAAAGATAATCTGAATAAATACAAAATGCTGTTATGAAATGACGATTTCATTTATTAAGGAAAAAAAACCTGTCTGACCCTAAATCATGAATGAACCACACTGACCACTGAGTGCCACACCCAGTACCGATTACTGTTAGACCTGTTGAATCAAAGAATCACTTAAATAGAAGCGAGAGCCAATATCCACGAATAGAGAAAACTAGGAGCAGTGGCGAATCTTCCTAGTAGTGGCCAGCATACCAAAATTACCAAAAGGGAAACTCATTCAGGAGGTCATAAAAAAGCCAGGGCAACATCTAAAGAATCGCAGGCCTCACCTGTCTAAGTTAAGGTTCATGATTCAACAATAAGAAAGAGACAAAAATGACATCAATGGCAGAGTTCCAAGGCAGAGGCCCCAGCTGACCAAGAAGAACATATAGGCTTGTCTCACATTTGGTAAGAAACATATCGATTCCCCCCAAGACTTTTGGTAACATATTCTGTGGACTGATGAGACAAAAGTTTAACTTTTTGGAAGGTGTGTGTCACATTACAAATGGTGTTAAACTAACACAGCATCTAACAAATAGACCATCATACCAACAGTCAAACTGCTTTGCAGCTTCAGGACCTGGGCGATTTGCCGTAATTGATGAAACCATGAATTCTGTGCTCTACCAGAAAATCCCAAATTACAATATCCAGCCATCAGTTTGTGACCTCAAGCTCAAGAGCACTTGAGTTATGCAGCAAGACGATGATTAAGTGATGATTAAAAAATTAAGGTTTTGAGGTTTTGAAGTCCAGACATGAGAGATGGAGGCGTGACCTTAACTAGGGGTGGCAGGGGTGGCACGACCAGTCATTAGGTTTAGGGGGAAATTACCTTTTCACATAGGCATTTTTTATTTACCTGGGTTATCCTGTGCAATATTAAAATTAATTTGAAGATCTGAATCATTTGTGTGTAATAAATATGAAAAAAGTGGGCAAATACTTTTTTCCAGCACTGTATCTTTGGAACATTACAATTAATTTTATGGACAACATTTTACTATGTTAGTATAATATTGTTTCTTACAATGTTACCTTAATAAAATGTCTTGACCCACATAGGGTCTTATAAGACACTGTAATGTCGTCTAGCTGTTTTCTTGAAAATGTAATTAAAATTCCCTCTCATGCTGTAACCTAGATAAGAAGATTGATACCATTTCTGTTTATACGTCAAGACATTAGGAAGCCAGCAACTCATTATTAACTAACACTGTATACTGTGTTTCTTTAAACTTGTACACAAATCAGTGAGTCAAAACAATAACTTCTGATTTTACCAGACATGTTAGCATAAGGTCGCCCGGTAGCCTGTGGAAACTCCAGAAAATCACTAGACCCCGAAGAAAAACAGTCCCAGTATTTAGAAACCCCACCTAGAAGTTGCACTTTTACAGTACAGATTCTAGGGGCTTTCTCTTTGGGTTTTCACTGCATTGGACAGAGTTTAGCTATTTCCCCATTTCCTGTCATTATGTACAGCTATCCCCCACACGCACATCTAACTACTTACATGTCACTTTTGGTATAAGTAACCTTTACATAGCCTTGACCTGGCAACAACTGACAACTTTCTGAGATCGTGTAACACCAGTTCTCACATAGCAGGACACTGTAAATAAGTGGATGAAAGCATGTGTTTGCGTGGGAGTTTAGCCATGAGCAGGATAAGATGTGATCACAGATTGATTCTTTGCAGCACTTATCTCTTGGAGGCTACAGCCATCCTACAGCATGTTTGTGCGAAGATGCCCTTGGGCTTACATGTAGTGCCCTGTGTTCTTCCGTGAGGAGATTCCCCCTGGGCTTTAGCCTCCCTGTCAGCTACTCCTTTAAGAATAAACCTCAGAATTTGGCTGGTGACAGGGAAGCTAGTTTGACTAATTAAACTTTGCAAATATTGTTCTTTTCTCCTGGAGGTTTAATAGATATCAACATTTTCCAGAGATCACCACCCACATTGTTTCCAGAGGCTATCGATATGCAAATGAATATGATAGTAAACACAGATTTCGATTGGCCAGGAGAACAGATGTAAAGAAATACACCACTTTGTTTGTGTGTGCGTCTGAGTGTCTTGAGTGCATAAAGTGACTGTGCATGCATGTGTGTGCGTGGGTGTGCATAATAGCTCCGATTCGCTTCTCTGTAAGTGCACTCTGTGTGAGTGGGCGTTCAAAAGTACCTGGACATTTTTTTACATGTGCAGATATGTATTTGCTTGTTAATGGAAATTCTCTGCTAATATTGTTCATCATATCTTTATTTATGACACACATTCTCTGTATAGTGTTAATACAACAAAAATACTTTTTGTATGTGGGTGTTGGTGTGTGTGCAGGACAGATGATGTGAGTTCCGTGGGTGACAGGTTGCTGTCTACAGAGGAGCAGGTCACTCTGATCACAGAGAGTATGTCAGTCACCTCCACTGACCAGGAAAAACTGCTGCTGCTTAATAGGAACACTGAGCTCCGCAGAGTCAACAAAGAGGTAAAACGTCAAACTAAACTAGTGCCGATTCTCTACAGATCCACATTTGATGTTGGCAATTACATTTCATTCTCTTGGAAGAGTGTGGGTGGTGTGAGAAAACTGCTGCTAAGCTTTGAAGAATCATCATTAATGTTACATTTTTCACAATTATACAACCTTTGCTTCCTGATTTTAATTAGATGCTGCTTTTAGAAAAAAGAAGGCAAGGGAGAATAACTCTGATGACTCTGTTAAATGACTCTCTGCTGATGCACACTGTCAAGTATTAAATGAAAGTACAAGTATAGAGTGTTTTAGCTCACTAACCTAAAGTCACTTCCTGATGCCCACACTGTTTTAAGTATAGACTGACAGCGATGGTGGTAAAAATGAAATGAACAGTGCTATCAGTAGCTGCAACAGAGCCAACAGCAGTGACGATTATGTGAAGGTGATGATAATGGTGTGTTACAGCTGATGAAGTTGAATGAGGACTGGGACCAAGTGTACCGCAGTGCCACGCTGGGTCTGCAGCACAGAGTGGAAGCACTGGAGCTGGAGAATACAGCCATTAAACAGCTTAACAGTAGACTACTACTCAAGGTGGAGCATCAGCAGGTAAACATGCATTTACAAACTCCCCAAGATCAATGCATTGATATATACCCCCGAAGTCGATATACAGCATGGGGGAATTCCAAAACTGTAGTAGAGCATTGTGGTAGTTACTGTAACATTTGTGGTTCACATGTGTGATGTTTATTACTTTGCACGGTTGCAGAGTGCAAAGGAGTACTATGAGCAGGCAGTGATGCAGGAGCTGAAGAAAAACCAGGAGCTGCAAGAATACATCAGGTTGCTGGAGAACAGGATGCACCATCCAGAGATAGACTGCACACCTGCCAAACAGGTATTATACCTCCCATTGGGTCTTGTTAAATTATACGATTTTACATATTACTTTATGAAAGTATTGTCTTAAGTGTTGTTCATTGCTTTTGTCTTGTGTTTTCACTAAAGGGCAGCTTTAATGCTCTGGTACGTGGTCCTGTTTCATGCCCTACCAGTAATCCCGGAGTTCCAGACTTGTCACCCAATCACATCTCTGGATACCAGCCTTCATTCTCCTTTTTCCCAGCTTCTTCCAGCCTGGAGGCAGGGCGGCAGAGGAAGAGCCATAACAGTAGTACACCACTGGGAGCACTGGGAGACTCCCAGCATGAAATGCAGGATCTAAAGGAGCAGCTAGAGGTACTAAGGTGTCAGGTATGTCGGACAGGCTGCTCTGTTCAGCACAGCATCAAAAAATGTCTGATGTGATGAAAACAGAACTGATGTCAACTCACTGTTGCCAGGGAAGGATTTGCTTAATGCTTAAACAGAAACTTGATTTAGACAGTGGAACTGCTCCACCAAGTGGCGGCTTTGTGCTGGTTTGGAATTTGCTCCACACAGCATAATAAAAAATAAAATCTGCAGATCACAAAATACTGCATGGCTTTGATATTGGCCCACTGCCATATTGATGTTTTGTGTCATCAGACCCAGATTTATGAAGCAGAGTACCAGACGGAGCATAATGACCACAAACACACACAACAGGAGAACCGGAGGCTGAGGAGGAAGAGGGAGGAGATGCGCCAACAGGTGGCACTACTGCAAGAGCAGGTAGTGTTTTAATTGTCAATACACATGCACACAAACACACACACAAATGTAAATGACACATATGAATAATACAGTATAACAATGCTTATAATGCGACTGCTTAAACTGAAAGTTGATTCAGTGCTGTTTTGTTGACAGTGTTAATGTCATGTTGGATTTTTAAATGTGGAATGTATAGGTTAAATATTGTTAAATATGATTAAATAGTTTGGATTGTATAGTTAATGCAATAACATTTAAAATAGACTTTAGTATTTATGTAATTTAAAATAAGAAAGAAAAAAATAATGATGTGGACATTGTGATGTTTTTACTGATTGTCTTTGTTGTTCTGTTGATATTGATAAAGCTCAAGGTTTATGAGGATGACTTCCGACGGGAGCGATCCGACAAACAGATGCTGCAGCGACTGTTGTTAAAGAAAACCACCCCAAACAAGGACCCTGTGCTTATTCACCGCTGCAATAATGAGCAGCAGCCACTAGGGGGAGACAAGAGAATACAAAGTGGACAGAAAACAAAAGAGCACCACCCACTCTGTCCTAAGCATCCAAACAGGGAAATGAGTCCGAATGAGGCTCAGAGGGAGAAAATCTTGACCCTGCATGAAGTTTAAACCAGGGAAAGCAAAAATCATTAATGTGACAGAAAATGACATAAATTAGAAAATCGGCAGAACAATGTACAAGTAATAATCTATTTTCTGTTGTCTGTATGTAACAGCAGCATTATCTAGGTATCTCTGAAAATCTGAACATGTTAAAAAATAGATGTGGCCCAGCACGAAAAAATCCTTGCGTCATTTTACAACAGTATGTGTTCTTCATGGTTTGTTGTTGTCAAACTTCATAAAAGGTTAAAGGTAATTGTAGTTCATAGCGATGTTTATTTATTGTAACACAATCAGTTATTAACTTTGGTATATTCAACATATATGTCTCTAATATTAGATCGATTTGTTTATATATATATATACTTGTTAAAGCACTATAAATAGTATAATCAAATAAATAATAATTGATCTAAAAATGCTGGTGGTTTGTTTGTTCCACATTTTTCACAATATTTTTGATTTTGTCGATTTTTGTCATTTAGTGTGTAAAATATTTTCTTCCTAGCACATGACAAGATGTGCTTGCAATGACGACAAACATGAAAGTTCCATTTAAGTGGTCATACTCCCAGGACAGCTGTTACGGGTCAGTGAGATGCTTCTGAAGCGTATACTTATATACTGCAGAGTTAATGTTTGCACTGTAACTGAAGGAAGCTGAAATATTTACTGCTGTTCTTTCCTGGTCATTTGTCCACGTCTCAACTGAAACTATTGACTAATGTCCTCAGGCAGACACTGTGTTACTGGGGGTTTCCTGTGTAGATTTTCTTAGCATTCTTTTTCCTGTATAAAATTGTAAAACATTCCTCAACTCCAATAATGGTGTGTAAAATAATAGCACCTATAGTACTGAACCTACCATATATATTATAACTGGACAAAGCTGTTATATGTGTATACTGTAAGTAGAAACTAAAACAAAAAAAAAAGAAAAACTATAGAAAAATTAATAATATTCTATATGTGACTGATATTATAATAACAATTGAAAAAGAAGATGGTTAAAAATATTTTTTGTTAAAGTGAAAGAAGAATATTCAAATTTTTTTCTCTAATTCATTCTTCAAAAACCAAAAAAGTCCTCCCACACATAATATGAAATAAGCCTTTGTCCTATCAGTCATTATTCCTTGATTCGCTTCCTGACTAGGAAGTGAAAACTTAAAATAAGGTTATGATAAAAAGCTCAAATGACTCAGTACTTAACTGAACTTACTTACTTAAAAAAATATCCTCTGTGTCTATAAAACAAAGAGTCTTTGTTTCCTGCTGGGACAAGTCCTGTAGGTTTAACAGACCTGTCTTTGATTGCTCAATCACACCTTGACACCACAACAATGCAGAGACAAAGTGAATGCATGATGTAATGGGGTTTTTTGTCTTTGTTTCCCTTTCTGGGAAACATAATATAAAAGATATATTTTAAGATGCTGATAGGAGAAATGGAGTTTCACAATGGTGCTCTCTGCACTATATAATCTCCGCCACAGATGAATTTGTCAGTATCTGGTATTAGAGTCCCAAAGAGAAAGCAGGAGAACACTGACCAGCAGACAGGTAAAGGGCATAATAATATTTATTATTTTTATTTATTTATACTGGCAGATACAGTAAAGATTTTAGATGGAACACTACATAATGAGTATAATTTGAGAGTAAATTTCAAATAGTGTATACAGTGCAAAGGCAAAATTTGTTTGTGCTATGTTAATGTAACCCATTTTTTAAATATAGAACTATAAGAAGGAATAATTTCCCTTTTCAGATAATAGTCATGTTATACATTGTACAGTACATATTTTTTATGTACTAAATTAAACTGTGGTTTTGTCACAGGTAGTCTCAGTCTCACCTGTACTGCTTAAAGGACTGTACTCAGTTGCCTTGTAAAGACTGTAATATTCATTTTTGCACCTGTTTTAGGTTGATAGATAATTAGAACCTAACAAAGAGATTTTTAACAAAGACAAGTCCCACCCACATTCCACCTAAATGTGGGCAGGCCATGCCTCCATAAACAAGCAAAAGATTTTTTTCCACTGAATTTTTGTCACACTTAATTTCTCTCTCTGTTCTCCATCCTAACATGACAAACAGCATCTGCCTTAATTTTTTGAAAGCATAAAATCTGAGGCATCAGCAGTGAAACAGTCTCATAGACATGGCAACATCTACAGCTAAAGTGCAGGAGACCTACAATAAGGAGGGCTACCTCTCAGCGCTGCCTGTGTTGGATGAGACAGAGCTGAGGGAGGCCAGACATGCCTTTTCTGAGCTAGAGAAGGAATTTGGTAAGTACCACTGGAAGCTCCAGGGCACTGGAGGTAGTCAAAAAATAATGTACAGGCAGAAACTAGTTAATATAACAACTGATATGATATTACAACTGTGTAAAACTGTAAGTGAATTTTATGTGTGTGCATTTCTTTAAAATGCTTAAGCATTGCACTGCTGCATTTTTTTGTCATTGGAGGGATTATGATTTTGTTTGCATCACCAGGTGAAGAATATACCACGTACAGCCTCCACAATGTTCACCTTCAGTATCCCTGGGTGATGAGCCTGACCAAACACCCACGTGTTTTACAAGTGGTCACAGCTGTCCTGGGCTCTGATGTCATCTTGCTGGACTCTCGCTTCATCTGTAAATACCCAGCACTCAAACCAGGCAATACCCAGCCGAATGAAGAAGGAGTAACCAAACCTGATGGGGCTACTGAAGAGGATGGACTTCCATATGTGGCCTGGCATCAGGATATGAAGTACATTTTACATACTGAAGAAACACGGGGAAGATTTTGGATTCTGTGAAGGTTTTTGTTTTTTTCTAAACGTAGCTGTTTTGTTCACAGGTACTGGGGTATTGCTGGTGGCCCTGTTCTGTCTGTCTGGCTTGCTTTGGATGACTCACTTAAAGAGAACGGTGCCCTTCAGGTTATCCCAGGTAACAAACATCCCTCAGCTACTCTGTAAATATGTTTCTGGCTAAACCTTAACAAAAAAATGTAGGCATGTCTCCATTAAAGGCACAACTTCATCTGTGCTTCACAAAATTGATTTTTCTGATCTTTATGCCAATGTAGGCAGCCACTGCTCTGGCATGTTGCCCCATCGTCAAGCCTCCCGTCGTGGGAACATGCTGTCAGTCAACCAGGAGATCCCAGCAGAGCTTGTGCAGGTGGAGGAAGCTCTGTTTTGCCCTCTGTTAGCTGGGCAGATGTCTGTGAGTTTGTTTTATTTTTAAAGTTAAGAAGGTTGTAAAAATGGATGCATACAAGACAAGGTTAGGTTGATTTTGGACTTACTTTTGAAATTTCTGTTTGGTTTCCATAGATTCATGATGGACTCCTCGTACATGCCAGTGATGCAAATACATCACAGAAGAGACGCTGTGGGTTTGTTATCCGTTATGTTCCCACCTGTGCATATCCCATAGAGGTGCGACAGATATTATTACAGATTCATTTATAGATTCTAAGCAAATTCTAATTTCACAGACTTGCACTCCACTGTATTAACCCTGATTTTTTTTTCTTGTTAGGATCCTGACCGTCCCAGGAAGTTTCATGCAACAGTGCTGATCAATGGAGCAGACACGTTTAACAATTTCTCCAACCAAAGCGAATGAAGAATTCCAGGAGACTTCTTACTTACAATCGCAAATGCTTTCACATTCTTCATGAATATCTTATATATTCATGAAATATCTAATTTATCAAAATATTTCTATAACATAGTTTGCACTAAAGTGTATAGAACTGAAATGTCTCTGTTGTGAATAAATGTTGTTTTACTGTTTAGAAAATGTTCATATTGTGCCTATTTTGTTTTATATAGCTTACAAAAATTGGCAGAATAACCTGGTACAGTCAGTAACTTCATGATTTCTGTTTTCTCACTTCAATTACATTTTGTCAAATATTAAGGGCTCATGTGCACCTATATTAAATCAATAAAGTATTTAAATTTAACCCAAAAGACTCTGTGGGGGTAAATCTTTTGTAATTATAAAATACTCAATCCTCAAGTGAACACTTGAGTCACTGAAGCACAAACACACCTTGTTTTAGTGTGAAATAGGTTTATCTAAAATATCTACCTGCAAAATGAATTAGTAATTCAATTTGTCTCTTGGTGTATTAGAATCATGGTTCAAAGCGTTCATATGCAAACACTGCGCTCTATAAAAATTGTATTTCTTACCACTATCTTAGCACCATTCAGGGTTATCTGTTTGTATCGTTGTATTGTGAAAAAGGCCGTCGAAATATAGGTCAATGTACTGATGTAGAAAATGTTGAACATTCAGAATTCAGTCAAAGGTATATTGTACTTCACTACTATTACTTTAATATAATTAGTTATTAGTTATTTTTGCAGGATTGGGTTCTTATAAAATCATTATATGTTAATAAAATGCAGATGTATCATTTATTGATTGACCTCGTGTCACTATATAAGGTAGTTAAAATCAGCCCCACCTTTACTGTTTGTTCCACAATGAGGTAACATTAATAATTTTCACCTTTGAGAATTGTTCAAACCAATCTGGACTAGTTTTTTACACATATATTATCATCAGCATCTGATTCTACATTGTTTAAAACATATCGATTTCTTAGTGGAGTACTTCTACTTCTACTGTAGATGTCTTTTGTCTTATATTATTTTATTATAGACACATGATAATGATAAAGTATTTCGCTCACTTTTCCCGTTTTTTGTCTTTGTCTCACAGTGACAGTTCGTGGTCTTCTGTTGCACACGTTTACATGAAACAATTAGGGAGCCAGATGAGAGACAAGTCTCAGGAGGGCTGCCACTGTCAGGCGTAAGGAGAACTTGAGGTGTGAGCAGAAAGCTGTGCAAGACTCAGCTGGAATTAATGAAAGCAATAAATTACTGGAAAATTAATATCAGATATTTCACCAATTCCCTCAGACGTCTTGCAGTTCTTCTTTCATAGCATTACTGTCTGAACTCAGTCGTTGGATCCAACTAAAAAAATTATAAAAACTACTCCTCTTACAGAACAGAATAAAAACAGAACAGTTAAATGTGGATTATTAAATATCAGATCTCTCTCGTCTAAA
>JAUYWH010000002.1:8827180-8862951 GCA_034779795.1 Ctenopoma multispine
GGGTCCTTCTCTCTCAGCTTCAGTGAGCTTTTACAGACATGCACAATAACAGTAAAATGGAAATTGTTGTACATAAACAGTATACAGAAATACGGTGAACAGTGAAATGTATTTAGAATTGCATATTGCCGGAAACTTTATTCAGTCCAAATAAATTGAAGTTTAATTAAATAATTTACTTAGAAAACCTAACATAAGACTTTGCCTATTGTAATCTCATGTTGCACCGTTACTGTTACATGCTAATGATCTGTAGGGCACTACAGTGTACACCACAGTTGTTTTTCCTTTGTGCTTCCTTATTCTTTCTATCAGTGTTAAAAGAAATGTACATACTTATTGAGCTATGTCAAAACATATTTATCATATCTGTATTGTAGTAAATCATTTTATTGTATTTTATTTTAGCAATCAACATTAAAAGTTTTAAAATGTGATTTAGTTACACTTGTTTTTGTTTTAATAAAACACTGAGGTAAAAACACATTAATTAGTGTTGTTTTTATGATAAGGACAAATCAAATATATGCAGAGTAAGAAAACTCAACAAAGAACTTCTATCTATGCATACGAGGGTTATACTTCCACAGAGGTGTGTTTAAAATGAAAAGCAATGCTGGGAAAAGGGACGTTCTGTTTATTCCAGTCTGTGCTGTTTAAGTTAATATGTGACAATAGGTCAAGATAGGTCAAATTCATCCTTGTCCTGGACGGCTCTGTGTCATGCATGCTTAGCTCATTCCTCAAGCCTACGGCACAGTTCAGCAAGAACAGAAGAGCTTTGCAAAGTGCTGGAAATGTAGGCTCCATTAGACTTATTATTAAAGTGAGTCGTCACTAACAAGTACACCAACTAAACATTTCCCTAATGTAAAAAAGAAAATACTGGCTTTTAAATTGTAGTTGTTTCCATTTCCTATCTACTAAAAAACCACCTAACACTTATCTAGCTGATACCAGCTGTCACTGGCCAACCTGCAGACGCAGGCCTATGTGATAATTATATTATATACTTTATATAGCCACATAGTTTGAACAGGACGTGGTATAAGATGATAATCTCAATGTACAGCACTGCACAGCAAGGGGCAAATCATTTTATATACTGTATAAAAACCATAAAACATCATTTAAAATGTTTAAGAAATTTAACTGAAGGCACCTTTCACACGTGAAGACAATCTCAACATGGAAGAAGCTTTATTTTCAGCTGAATGGGCCATGTTTCATCGTAACAGAGTTTTAGATTATTTCCCCTTCACTTCTAAATTCAGTTTTACTATATAAAACAGCCTTTTTCCACACATGATCAGAAAGGCAACCACAGAACTACACAGAAATGGTGGTTCTGCACGGCCAACTGATGTTATTCGTGCATTATTTGAACTCCAGTGATTTTGGTCTCAGAACATTATTGCTCAAACAGTAACTGTGCAAAGTAGGCCCAAATACAGGGGGGTGCTATAATTCACATGTTCACAATTACAGCCAAAGGACTCTCAAGATGATCCCTCTGATACTGAATGATTATAGTTTGACACTTCAATGAGATTATGGTCTGGATCTCTGAAGTACAGAGAGGTGATGATCCCCACAGCTCCAGTCCGCTCCACTGGACCTTCTTCTATTTTGACTCCACAAACCTGCAGAGGAGAAGCAACAAGCCACTGACACAGAGAATTGATGATATAAATGTCAACTGTCAGGTAATCTTAAAAGAGTAATAACCCTACAAGCTTGTGACGTACCTTCAGATGTGCAGCGACTGTAGCCAGAGAGGTTGTGGTGATGAGGCACAGATCTGCAGAGCCTGAAGTTGGGTGTTTGGCTTTAGGCTCAAACTCCTGTCCCAGCTGGTGAAGGTTAAACTTCTGCTGCCCAAAACTCAGAGCCTTACGGTTTCCCTTAAAATTGCAGAGTTGGCATGTGTGAGTGTGTGTTTAAAAGTTCCTGAGAAGTCCATCTCTTCCATCATAACTGAGTGGAGAGGACTGCTATCAGCTGTCATGCAAGCAAAGCCTGCCATCTAGTGGATTTCCTCTCACAAATTATTATTATAAATAAGGAATGATTGATGCTGATATTGTAATTAATTAGCAATAGGCTACTTCTTCCCCAACAGTGAAGTAGTAGTAGTACTAGTAGTAGTGACATACCTTGAAAGTGGTGACCTCCATACCCAGGACTGAGGTGTAAAAGCTGATGGTGTCTGGTACACTTCTCACTGTTAGAACCAAATGGTCGAGGTGGCTCACTTGAACTGGACATGTTTTTTTGAATTTAACAACTCCTATTGTTTGAACGGGAAGCGTCTTGAAAAAAAGATGAGAACAGTATATTTAGACTTGATACTGACTAAACAGCAACTGTCCTGTGTAACAACAGCGCCACCGCGTGGCAAATGATCTCTGCGTGGCTGTACGCATTAACATAAGTTGATATGGTTTGGTAATGACTTACTTAACGCTAATGTTAAATTGAATACCACCTATATGAACCTATATCACGAATATAGGTTCAGTATAAAATGTGCCTGCTTTGAAGCGATCTAGCTGATCGCGAAAGGAAAGGAAAGGAGGGTACGAGTGAACTGTCGTTACAGCCGTTTCATCCATACAAAAAAAGTTGAATGCGACTGGAAGGACGACGAGGAAAGGAGCAGCCTAATGTTAACTGTCGGTTCATGAAATTAGCGAGAAGAATCTGAATTCATTTACCTTGAAGAACGTCCTCTGAAAATGCAACAGACGGCTCCCAGCTATCTGGAGCGCCATACTGGAGGTGATCTGACAGAGGTACTTCCTTGTTTTTTCAGTGCAGTCAGTGAACTAGCCGCAGCTCCACACAGCAACGAGTAATGTTATATTCCAGTTAAGAGAAGCTGCTTTAGTTCAGAGTTTTTATAAGTTTGATTAATGGCCATCCCATATTTCAGAGCTTATCAAAGCATGCTATTGAAGCACAGTTCAAACAAAGCTATTATTTTTATGTGCAAACTGAACATGAATGCATGTTGGGTGCTCTTCCTACCAGTAGATGTCCTGTTAACACTGCTTCACCAGGTGCAAGTGACCTAGTGCATCATAAATTATTACAGCCATCCTGTCCCCTCCACACAGTCATTACGCTCCTTATTCAGTCCTATGGATCAACTTTTGAGGATTTTTAAAAGCCCATATTAGAACAAGTAGGAAAAAAATATAATTGAACCATCAAATTCTGTAGCATAACAACTTGTTTAATTCACCAGTTGGTTTCATTTAACACCCAGTTAACATACTGCACTGGGTGGGTCACAAAACAAGGCCGAAACTAAAGCATGGCCTAAGAGGGAACATACGTTCATTTACATTTTTATGGTATTCAACAATGACAACGTCTTGCATTCAAACCTCACCCCACAAAGGGAAGTTATAATTATGGCAAAGACATCAAACAGTGAAACAAGAAACCTGACAGGAGGGCATTAATAGTAATGCCGTTTTCTTCCTTTAGCCAATGTTCCTGTTCATCAACAGCGCTACTAAAAACCTACAGAACTTCTGAATAAACTTAACTTTTAAACACATTTTAAAATGTAATAAGTCTTCATTTAAGATTTTAGGCATTAACAAGAGTTTTTAACAATAGCATACATTTATACCGTGGTTTATATTTCCCTACGTTCACTTTTCCATGTATTGCACACTGATATGATCATCTGCTCTGGAGGCAGGAGGGCACAGTGAGTGAGTGTCCCGACTTTCTACTGAAGTCTTCCTATGACAGAAGGACCGATGGTAACTGGTGATTTGGTAAATGCTTAAGTAAACCTACAAATAAAGATATCTTTTGTGCCTTGAGTTGAGAAAGCAAGTTTACATTTCATTTGAGGCCAATTTCTGATCATTTACATCTAGGCCAATACCAGTCTAAAGAAAGTTATCAGTCAAAATGAAAGATAAAATGTCAGTGGAAAAAACAATCATATCAACTGTTTATGGATAACAGAGCAAAATGATTGTGGAATTGTTGTACATCACAAAAGTAAATGTCCCTATAAATGAGAGGAATATAGCAAAAGCAACTATATTTTAAATTTCTGAAATGTCTTGCCTGCTACTATAATATCTTTCTGGTGGGAAAATTGACATGCCAGGAACTTATCAACCCATCTACTACCAATATTGAAACATTCCTGATTTCCAATAGTTTTTAATGATCAATAGAGATGCTGCCTGATTCCAAAATAAACCTGCACTTTTCAAAAGTAACCTAGTTGAAATCATCTTAATTCTTATGTCTGTACAAAATTCTATTTTTTTTTAATAATTCAGCACACAGAGAATTTTCATGGTATATGCCACTTCAGAAGAGCAGTGGGTTTCTTTCAGGTGAACAAAAAAGGGAGAGTCACACAGTAAATAGCAAACCAATTCATGTCCCACATTCTGTGGACATCACAATCTCTGAATAATTATTTTGTGTACACTAATGCCCCCCTTTTGATTAACACCAAATGTAGGGACATTGAGATAGAAAGTAATTGCAGCCAACAGGACCCTAATCTTCATTTACAATCCAAAACCAATTCATTGATAAAAAGTATGATTCAAAATTATTTTTACAAGCTTATTTACAGCTAATACTTTGACCTGGGGTAACTAAGAAGTGTACCAGTACCCAACTTATGGCATGTAGAGCGCCATTTACGAGCTAATACAAAATAGCAGATTCGAAGTGCCTGAAATACCTGCAAGTGTGCAGCTTTTATAACCAGGGGATTCCTTATGAGACAGGTGTGTTTGTACATGTGGAGTTAAAACTGTTAAGTCATTACAGGTCAGTTTAAATTGCATGCATTGCTTGTGTCTGTTTGGACTGCGTTAACAAATGTCTTACTAGAGATTGAATCTGTCCCAGTGTTACAATATTGAGCACCCCAAATCAAACTTGTGACTGCAATATGACCAAACTCACAAATGGTACAAAGGAAGTACATTTCAACAGTGAGACATATTTCCTCAAAGCCTTTCATGGACTTAGGATATTAGATTATTTAGGTGGAGACAAAAGGCCTGCAGTCGGTTATGGGCTACACCACACTCTCTCGGTTGGCTGATACCAAGACGGCCCTGCGGCATATGGGGCAGGTGGAGTTCTCGGATAGCCAACGATCAATGCAGTGCACATGGTACTCATGTGAGCAGGGCAGCTTACGTAGTTTGTTACCTTCTGCATACTCTGTTATGCAGACACTGCAAGTCTTCAATGCATCACTCTCACCAAAGTTACGCATGGAAAGGTTGTCAATCTGCTCTTTAGTCAGCCCTTGGGGCTGGTCATCATCATCATCGTTTAGGAGGAAGAAGTGGGCGAGTCGCAGTAAAGGCAGTGAGCTGGTATCATCTAGGCTGATAGGTGGTCTAGGTCTAGCCCTGCCACCTGAGCCAGGTGGACTAGTGGCAATGCCCTCATCCATATCAGTCTCAGCTGTCCTTGCTCTAACTCCAGTTGCCAAAGGTGGCTCCTCAACCTCAGCAGCAGGAGCAGCAGCATGATTGTTAAGGGCTTCAGCCAGATCTGCAGGTGTGCTGGCTCCACGGTTTGAATCTGAAGAATCTGAGTCTGAATCCATGAGGTCACCAAAACCAGTCATTATCTGCCTAATCATAGATTGAACAGCCATTGAGGTTACCTCTCCTAAACCTGGATCAGAGATTCTTCGGATAGGAATTCGAATAGTGCTGACATAGGTCCTCACACCAGCACGCTCAGAGCGTGAGAAAGTCCTACGAAACCCACCACGCTCACTCTCATAAAGAAATGTGTTGTTTGAGTTCTGTGAGCGTGAGCGTGTGCGACTAGCAATGCTATCTCTTTGCCGATATTCACCTGGACGCACACGACGCACCTGGAGATCAAGCATAATAGTTGGGGGGCGACGCCCTGCTGCACCCCCTTCTCCCCCAGTAGCTTCTCCTTCCTGAGATCCAACCTGGTGGGCTTCTGGGACTGACTCTGCAGCAGCCCTAGATGGCTGAACATCACTGTCAGTGGTGCTTTGTCTAGAAAGGACATGTTGTCGAGTCCGAGAACTGCCCTCCACTTGAGACACAGGGGTATTGGTGGCAGAGCTGGGACCTTGAGAGCTGTGAGCATGACGTGGATTAGAGAGACCATCCAGCTGATCCAAACTGAGAGGGGAACGACTCCTTGCTGTGCGGGCCCTGGTCCTCCGTGGTTCTGGACTGCGGCTGCAAGGTCTCCTTTGCCCTCTACGAGGTGAAGGAGAAAGTGGGGGTTGTGCTGGCAGCGCAGCGGGTGAGCTTGGAGGTTCTTCAAAAATCTCCTGTGAAACCACCTCTTCTACCTCAGCTTGCGGTTCCACTATGACAGCCAACTCTTCTACAACTGGTTCTTCCACCACTTCTGTCTCCATGGGGACCTGTGATTCAACATTTTCCTCCACCACTTGACCCTCTGCAGAGGCTTCTGTAGACTCCTGCTCTCTTTCAGCAGCTGCCTGCTGTTCAGCCAGGTTGCGGTTCATACTTATTTCCAAGCTGAAGCGAAAATCTCCACTGTTTGGGTTAGTCTGGCTTACTGCCCGCCACGACTGGTTTCCACGATGACCAGTTCTGGTTGTGTTGCCTGTGCGTCTCACTGTGTGCAGCCAGTCCAGCAGACTATCCCCACTGGCAGGATCCTCAGAGCTTTCTGGTTGCTCTGAAAATGAGCACAGTTAACAAGTCAAAAATTATAACTGAATTTGACAGTAAACTACAGAGTCAAACAAAGTCAAACTTACCACCAGGCTCTCCTGCACTTTCGGTATTAGGAGTGTTATTCTGCTGTTCTGGACCTGGACCTGCACCTTTGATTTGCTGAAGTCTATTAAACAACTCATCCTCTGTTACCTCTCCTGAAAGAAACAAAACAGAAAAAAAATCAAAACTCCTTTAAGGCAATTTTTGTTTTTTATTCTAATAATGTTTAGTTTACTTTTTCTTTAGTCTCAGCTTTAATATAAGCTGGGATAAAGATATTGCAGTAGAGTAGGAGGTAAAGGACTGCGATGTCAACGACATAACGATACATTTGTATTCTCTAGTGCACATGACACGTAGGTGGCTGAATGATTGTTATGGAGCAATGCCGCTGCATTTTGTAAGTCCGACTGGAAATTAAACTAATACAAAAGTTGTGTTGGTCCAAAAAGTTGTTTGGTTTTGCAACTGGACAACATCAGCATACCACTGACCATTCAGTGCACTTTGCTTGCAAGGTACTCCAAACTTACATTTCCCCTCCCACTGTCCTTGGACAGAAACCAATTGGGTGCCTTGGATGTCTATAGGCTGTTACAGTCTAAGAACAATGGCAAATCCACAACTAGAGAAAACCTAAGCTTAACTGTTCTCATAATTCCTCATCTACTGGACGACATGGAAATGTGTAAAGATGGGAAAGGACAAATTTTACCAATAGATTGTAAAAGGAAGATTTTAATATCATATACCAAATTTGACTGAAATGTTTGCAATAGGAATCCTGTGAAATGTCCTGAGACACTCTTTTGTTATATTTGTTCTCTATACCAAAGGTGGGTTGCAGTGTAATTTATGTGACACACAGCACAACTATGTAACAGACAGGTAGTATATTTACTTGTTCTTAACCATTTATCTCTATTCTGAATCTCTACTTTATTGAAAAGTTACTATAGCATACTTGTTAGCCCAGATCTATTACTTCTGATGTGAAGCACCCATCGTATGCTCCAAATAAACGTTTTGAGTAAGCCACAGGCTTTTAATGTAACAATAACGTTATCTCTTTAGTTTCTCTAAACCTATGTTAGCAGACTTTGAAAGAGAAGAGATGAATATAGTATTAGTCTGACTTGGCACACAAGAGAGCAGAGACAAAGACAATGGGGATTTAATTTTTAGATGAAAAGTAACCTATCCACACCGAACTGTACAACAGAAGTGACTAGCCAAAATAAAGTCAAAATGACAGAAGCTTTGGGGGATAAGTTGCTGAAGCTTTTTGAGAGACATCAGTGTGTTATTTTATGAGAAAAGAGAACTGTTGAGCTTTTCAGTTATTTGAAATACTGCAGATGCCAACATTTCCACAGTCAGAACATACTTTCACAAACATGAAACCCTTTGTAATGGGTTTATTACCTGGCGTGCCCAAAAGGTTGTTGTCTCTCATGAGGCGATAGTCCTCATCACTGAGATTGTTGACAAACTGGTAGAAGGCCTCCTCCCTGTCCAAGCGGTCCAGCTGCCTCCTGCGCTGTGACTCTGGCTGGTCATTGCCACTCTGCTCTGAACTGTCAGACCCTTCCATTGATTCAAAAGGAAGGGAGGTCGAGGGATCTTCTCCAATCTTCAGCAAGACCCAGTTGCTGCATATTATATACACACATTATTATATATATATATATACACAAAATACAAATATACACACAAAGAACAAGAACTAATGAGATTCAAGGCGGAAAGATTACTATTAAAAATGGGTCGTAAAACAAAATTAACTAACAAAGGTCCACGACAATGCCTTTACACCTTCAAGTATCCTCATTCTATTAGTTATTGAGGTGTAATGGCCGAATCGGCGTATTACTGTCAATCCAATAAACTGTCATCAAAAGAAAACGTCACAGAATCACAATCAGACACATTCAATGTGTGCGAGTGTAATGTTAATATTAGCTACTAGGTAGCTAATATTATGATTGGTTTAGCTCCATTGGTTACAAAGCAATCTGACACAGCTAATAACTTACTATAAACGCAACGATAAGTGAGCCACTGCGTTTACCGTAACACATAACGTACTTTCCTAAACAAAATCAACAGGAATGTTTCATAGCCGTATATAATATGAATCGCCTGTGTCTTTCTAAAACCCCATAGGAATAACGTTATGTTGGTCTAAGTCGAGATAAAAACAAAATGGCATCATCTAGCTTACCGTCTGTTAGCCAGCTAACACTGAACACGGTTGCTAGCAGTGTCAACTTCAACTAGTTAGTAACGTTACTATCTATGATGTAGAAACTCCTGTGTTTGTAAAATGATACTATAACATATATATAGAGAAAATGGTTATCCGGTCAGTATGGCACAGTGTGTATCGCTGACTTAAAACATGCTTCTGACATGACACAACAACACCGGTTGAGTTTGCCAAAGGCTAAAGCTAGTTAGCCTAACGTTACCTAGCCGAGAAGCTAACTACATTCACCAACAACGGCATTTGTAGCCTTAGCTAACGCTAACTTAGCCTGCAACTTCGTGCTAAGTGTATCCCGTTATATCATCTTGACGTAAACCATTTTAGTACAAAAGGAAACATGGCATGAAATTGATATTTGTCTTGTTTACTGTTAGTAAACATTCACAGAAAACGCAACGGTTTCATTAGCATAAGTACAATGGCGCTACCATTAGCATCACCGCAAGCTAACCAAGCAATCGACGTCAACCAATGACGTTCACAACCAGTACCTAACCAAAGCAAACAAGCTAAAATTAGCCAGCAAAATAAAATAAAGATAGCCAAGAGAAAAACATAATCTCTCACCAAGTCACATCTACATTACCTGTTCGGTGATGTTAGCAGCAATATGATCTTACTGCCAAGTTACGACGCAGCCTGGACCTCGCTTCTTATTGGGATTTTCCGGTTCACCTTAAAAGTAGCGTCACGCCTCTAGATGGCGTTGTTCAGTTATTTTGAAGTTGACCGTGAACTGAAAACAGATAAGCGAGTGAATAAATGTAAGCCCCTTTAAATAAAAGAAAATAACTTTAGTATGAATGTAATCATTCCACTGTGGCATTTGTTTTCTTAATACTTTCTAAACACAGCATTGAATCAGACCTCTTATGGCTATTTCTGCTGATTTTCTACTCAGTAGGCTAATAATTAGATTTTACAAAGTGTTACAAAGTTACAATTATTATAGAGATTCTTACAGAATGATAATATGTACTCTGTTTTAATTAAGGACAAAAACATTTTTATTAGTCTGGGATGTTTCATATTGTATTATTGTATTGGAGTCTTGAGGCTTATAATAGGAAAAATGCACCAGTAGAGGAAATTAGCAATAGACAATAAACAGAGCTGTAAGAGTTGAAATGGCTTACCACGTACCAAGTTCAAAGTACAATAAAGAACAAACAAAATTTTAAAAAATCTGCAGTGAATTTTCTTAATATTCAGGATTATTGTAGTCTGTAATGTTAGTTGTCATATTTGAGCTTTAGTTCCTTTAAACGTTTAATCAGAAAAAGTAATAAACGGTTTGCCATTTCCTGTTCAGACGATAATAGATACTACAGTAAAAATCAGGACTGTAAAGTAACTACGTAATTCATTTTCTGTTTAATGAACGCATTCACTGTTTCATGTTTTGTTTTTCAGTTTAGGTCAGCTTGAAAATTACTGAACACCGCCCTCTAGAGGCGCCACGCCACTTTTAAGGTGGACTGAAACATTCCTACAGGAAACTGTGAATATGAAACCAGGTTTATTCGCATCTTCTAATGTTGTCTGAAAAACGATGGACTGTTCGACCAAGTGCAGTGACAGGATCTCATTTCCTTTATTTTAAGAAGATTACAATGATCTTCCGGAAAACGCGACTTCTTCCCCGGGATAAAGCTCCCAGGTACACAGAGGCTTTGCAATATGGTGAACGTCGACCAATCGTAGTAAAGGAGGCGCACATCCATGACGAGGAAGGGTGAATTTTACGCAGCAAGTGTAGCTGTCTGAGAGACTTGACCCAGGGCAATGAGAGAACATTAAGCGTTAGAGAAAAAAGATGTGTCTTACAGACAGTGTGCCAGCGTTCAGCTGCAGCGTCACGATGCGTTTGTAAATGCAAATACTTTTATGTTATAAAGAATTCAGCTAAAAGGAGGACAAAAAAAAAACATTTCAGTATTCAGTATTTGGTTTGGACAGTGTCACTGTTCCGCTGTAGCATCATGATGTGTGTGTAAATAGGAAATACTCTTTTACGTTCTGCAGAATTCAGGCTGAAGGACTAACATCTGTACAGTGGGCTTAAATTGGCTGCTTTTAGGAGGCTTTTAATGTAATCATAAATACTGCCAAATATAAATAACACATTTGTCTCAACGAGCTTTACAATCTGTACATCATACAACCCCCTCTGTCCTTACACCCTTGAATCACATAAGGAGAAAGTCTTGGAAGATGCTTGAGGAGGAGTAACAGAAGGGGGATGCTTCTTGCAATGTCTTAATCTTGAATAGCATCCAACGACTCATCATCATAAAGTATTATGTCATTATCACACAAATATTGAATCACATTTTGACCGTGTTATCCAGGGTCTTCTTAAAATGGTGCTTTGTTCTCTTATTTAAGACAATAACATACAAATGGTCAGTGTTCATGACAGAATGAGTCAGTGGGTTTCAAGTATAAATAATCATAAACAATCATATTTGACAGGTTCATTAATGCCTTATTTATTATTTATTTAATGCCTTCTTTCTAAAAAAGTGAAAATCTCCATAAGCTGACACTGTGGTAACATATATTAACCTGATTGGTGCACACACATCCTCAGTTGTTCTCATACTGGAAACCTGTCAAATACTAGTTTATTTCCTTCTCTAGTCATTTTTCTCACATAGCTACAAACATTTTGTTTGTTTGTTTTTTAGAGGATGAAACACCAGAGGTGTTTAGCAGGCTCTATACTTCTCTCACCAGTGGCCCTATAACAGTATCTACTTACAGGACGTTTGTTAACCAGTGTGACAAAAACTACCCAGCAACAACAGCTGCAGCTACAGTATCACTGACACATTTGGGAAAATTGCGTTATTCCCTAATACCTGGAGGGGCGACAGAGGCTCAGTTGGTAGAGCGGTTGCCTATGAAACCCAGGGTTGGTGGTTTGACTCCCAGTTCCTGGTCACATGTCAAAGTGTCCCCGGACAGAATACTGAACCCCAAACCCTTGGTGCCTAAAGTGCAGCTGCCTGTTCACAAGAATTTCCTCAACGGGATTATTAAACTATCAGTTATATATATATTGTTTTAATAGCTAAAAGACATTTACCTGTAAGCAGCAAGCTGGCTGAATTTAACGCATCAGATTTGTCTGTGAAGGTTTGTATTTAAAGAACAAGTTTGCCAGCCACACAAACATGTGTGATTTGATTCAACAAGTACTTACCTACATTACAAAATACTGCAGCAGCAGACCCATTCTTTCAAAATGTTATGTTAGACGTCTTGGTAATTATACAAACACAACACACAAATATGTCCTAATGAGAGAGCCACCTATATGGTTGTCTATGCAATGTGAGCACACATTGACAAAACAACTAGCGTTTCATTTAATAACCACAGGTGTACCTGATCCGTTGCATTAGACGATGCATCTTATAATTTGCTCGCTCCCTTATCTGCTATGGGTGACTAAAGAACAAAAACAATGCTAATACCACCTGACAATTTTGGAGGCATACATCACAGGATTTGTTTATGGCCTGAGACAGTATCTCCAGCTCCAATTAAGCATGCCAGAATGAGTTGCAGTGTGGACCACAGCAGCCCAGCTCAGAGTTATGGATGAGCAGTCACTCTAGCAATGCCTGACCCTGAGTGCTAATTAGATATGACATTAAAATAACATGAGCCAAGCCAGACTTATGCAGAAATTAAAATGCTTTTCATCTAAGAATCTCCTAACATAACAAATGGGGGACAGACTAATTTGAATTGTTATGGTTGTATTTACACTTACACATTTTGAGGCAGGAACAAATACTGAATATAACAGATTATTCCTTTTTGCTATTGTTGTAGTAGTACCACTATGATGAGGGAATTTTTGCTTAACAGATACTTCACTCTGACATCCCAGTAAGATGTTTGCAATCTTAAGTATTTTCAAAAACTGCATGGTATTATATTTTGTAATCATTATTTTGAATGGACTGTATTGTTTGCAGTGAAGTTGTGTGAAGATTTTATGTTTGTTTACACTGTAGATACTGGCCACAGCAATGAGTGGGCAGTAAGAAACACAACCCAACTCTCTTCAGAAAGCAGCATTCAAAATCTTATTTTAATTTGTATATTTACTCCATAAACATTATTACAAAACTCAGCAAGTTACCAATATTACATTATCACCATACAGGCTTGATCACAAATATTTAAAACCTTTGCAACAGTTACAACAAAACAAAAAAACAAAATAATACTCAAATAATTTACATGAAAATCTATAAAACAGCAAAATGTTCACAAATTATATTTTTTTCCAAGTTTTCATTTTTTTTCTTTGCTTATTTGTGTTTTGCACAGTAACACAACACTCTCACAACAAGATCATGGTCTTATTACAAAACTCCCAACAAAATGTAAATATTTCTAGTTTTCTGTTGATACTTTCATATTTTGGTTTTTAAAACCAGAAACTTGTCATTGTATATCCTTTCCACTGCCCATAGAGGCGCATAAAAGGTTACTCACACACACAAATACTTCACAGCACTTTCTAAGAAAAATATACACTTACAAAATATGTTACAAATTGGCACACAAAAAATATACAAGATTTTGTAGTGTCAAGAGTTCATTAAGATTCCTTCTGGTAACAACTCTAGACAGTATATATAAAGCTCGGTAATCTTTTAATGAAAAGAGCAAAAGTAATTCCAATCAATGTCAAAGAATCATGAAGTGAATACATCAAATAACAAAACATAACATAACATTATAATATACATTCATAAAGAGGGTTAGGTACCTAATCTATTTTGCATTTCTTTTTTTGTTATCTCTGGGAAAACAAACCAAAAAAAGAAAAGTAAAAAAAAGTCAGCTTTCTTAGCACCATTAACATGAGGCAGCTCAACAGTGGCACATTTTAAAAACATAAAGAAGAAAAAAGAGAAAATAAAAAATGAACTCAGAGAAGTACATTCAATTTGACAATAGGCAGAAATGAGAGAAGGCAGACTAAATGGGCTTGCAGCCAATGTGGAGCTTCCCATCAGCAGCTTGTCTTGGTCCTAACCCTGATACACTGGAGAAAAGAAACAAAGGATCATGGCAGAGAGGAGACAAAAAAAAGACAGAGAAAGACTGATTATGATTCTTGCCTTATGCAAGCAATCAATTACTATCACCTGTGCGTCAGAATTATCATATCCAGTGTGACAAGGCCTGTTTTTAAATGAAGCTTCAATTTGTCCACACATCTTCAGCCAGTCTCATATAATTACTAGTATGCTTAAAAATGAAAGAGAGAGAGAAAAACTATAGTCCTCTTGTTTGAGTACACAATATATTTGTAATAGATATTGTAATCAGATGAAGGGCTTCGGCATTTGTCCTGAAATTCACTTAGTACATAACGGTTTTATAACAGATTAAGTATGATTGTGCAGTTCCTTTTTCAGATGCATTTATTTCAGGGCAATGAGGCAGTGACTTAGCCTAAAGTAATTAATTTAAATGGCATGGGAATACACTGGATCAGATAGTACTAATGCATTTATATTCAACTTGTGCATTTATTTGGCCTTGCCAAAATCTTGACCCACTGAAATTGAGACGACAATTAAAGGCAGCACATATAAGAAAGTATCTTCAAAGAAAGTAAAATTAAGACACCATGTGAGAAATGATAAAGTATGACAGTGTACAAAATACATGAGAATGTCAAGAAAAAATTACCATTTCAGGTAAGACTGATGTAAAATTCCCATGTGGAGCTAATTCGAAGACATGCTTTCTTTCATTTACAAGATTACTGATTCCATTTGTACTGCAAACTGCTTTCACATTTGCTTTAAATATAACTGCAAAAAATGTAATGTTCATTCACAACTGATGCGTGCATCAGAATCTCTAAGAGTAATAAACTGCCTTGAATTTCCAGTACAAAACAGCTATTCAGTGAGGCACAGCCTCAACTGACAAATAATTTCCTTGCTTACCCTCAAACATCTGCACTACACTCTCCTTGGTCCAGAGAAAGCTCATTTGAACATCTCTTTTTTCATCTTCTCCCTCTACAGTAGCCTTCAGAGCAGATCTCCCCTTTGCCTCTCTTTTGTTGCTTCTCAGTGCCAGGCAATGTTGAGGTAAATTGAATTTGGCAAACAAAGTGGGGAAAACGAGGAGAATTCAGAGTCTTTCTGATTTGGTTTAGTGAGTAGTGGTGTACCACTGCCAGCTGTTGGTGCCTTTCATCAGAGAAGAGAGAAAAGTCCCAAATAAAGAATTCCTGTAGTGGCAAGTCTCTGTAAGGAGTCTCCAACCCGAGCAGCCAATATTCCAATGGATAGAAAAGAGGAACAGCCAATATTCACACATATATAAGAGGTCATTTACACAGCATTGTTACTTTTGGCACATTGATTTTAAGATTATAATTATCTTTTTTGCAAATATTGCATGTCCCTGTACAACAACATTGACAAAAATACTCTGAGGGTGGAGCTTTTATGAATTTGCAAGGCGTAAAAATGTAAATTTAGATAACCAGTTCCTCTAAACTCCAGAAGAAAAAGAAACACTTGATAAAAGAAAATAAGGAGTCACTCCAACTTTCAGGGGGGGTGGGGGAAAGACATCGTCTGATATGTCATCAATACAAAATGGTCCCATCTTGTGTTTTCAAGATGTCTTGGGCTTAAACTTGGCTCATTATTTGTAGGTGTCCCTCTTGAAATGAGCCAGGCAGTGTATGAAGGACAGCAACAACAGGACATCCATATTCTGCATACAAAAACAGATGAGGAGGAGGGGTGCGTAGATGTCACTCAATGCATTTGTGTATATAGCTACATCTTTAGGGAAAAGGGGGAATAAATACATAATTCAGGGGAGCAAGTTCTGCTGAGAAAATACAAAAACAAAGTTCCTCAAAAAGGCGACAGAACTGTTTTCAAGGCTTATTCTTTTTTTCAGACAGGAATAAAACAAAAACAACTATAAGAAGAACAAACAAAGCAGAAACAACAAAAGCAAGAAAAATGCAGCCATGTTCGTTTCAAATCTCAATCAAGCTTGACACAATCACTCAATAGGTAGTTTGCAAAGTACAAGAAGTTTGTCATGCAGATATTAATTTCCTCTTCAGGGGGGTTAAAAGGAAGTGGGAGTAGTCGGGGAACGTAGTACTCATGCAGCTCTGGCATAGCGTCAGTGTAGGTATGCTTGGGAGGGAGGGCTGAGCAGGTAGTGGGGGAAAGTGAGAAGGGGTGAAACAGCAGCTGATAACAAAATATTACCTCAGTTTCTCAAAAGAGGTCATCAGTGCTATGTCCTTATTTGGGTCTCTCTCAGCTCGCTTCCCCTTCAGTGTCTCAATCCGAGGGAACTTTGCACTGGTCTTGTGGCGATATAGCTTTTTGTGTGCGGGCCCAGGGTTAATAAAGCTGGGTTTATCAAACATGTTACAGCCCAGAGCTAGTTGAGGAAATAAGGGATGAGATGGGCTGAATTTGGCCTGGTTTTTACTTCCCTTTCCCCCTGCCTTTCTGCCTCTCCCAGCCCCTGTTAGCACTGCTCCTTTTTTCTTTAGGTCAGCTTCTGTGCCTGCCAAGATTTTGAGGGTCTTTAGGTTGAGGCTATTTGCCTCAGAGGGCATACAGGCCTCCGACATGGGATTCCACAGTGGCTCGATGGAGGCCATCATGAACCTTTGGACTTCAGCCATGCCAGAGACAATGTTGGACAAGATATTGGAGGGCTCCTCAAATTCTCTCTGGTCGTCCCCTACCAGACTGTTGCTTTCTGACCAGCCGGTGCCAGACCAGTCCCCAGTGCTGCTGCTGCTGTCGGTCAGACCTGTGCCACAAGCACCTGCCTGGTTCTTTGCTGCCTTACCCTCTAACATAGCCTTTATTTTTTTGGTGGAACGTGAGTTCTGTTTGGGGGTCTTGACCTTTTCCGACTTGGGAACTCTGGGAGCCCTGACTTTCTTTGGGCCCTGCCCTGCAGCTGTCTGTTTGCAATTGCTTTTTCTCTTTGACTTAATGGTTTTTGCACCAGCCAACATCTCACCAGTCTGTTCATCAAATTCAGTAGGTCCCAGCTCCTTTTTATCTAAACATAACACACCCTGATTATTAAAGTTGTGCAGTGGAAATTGGTCTTCCACTGTGTATGCATTTGCTGTGTGCTCTTGTTGCTGCATAACGTCACAGTTCCATTTTACCTCTGTATTGCAGTCCATAGTTATATCATTCACATCCTGGTATTCTCCAACATTCCCTGCTATCTTCATCTCACGCCCTACCACCTGGGGGGACAGGTTGGGGGTCTCAGGTGGGGAAAGCTCTGACAGCGATGAGTGTCTAAATTTGTCAGGGGTGAAGTTGGAGATATCCAGCAGGTCTGAGGACTCCCTGAGTGGAGTAAGGGCGTCCACACTCTGCTGAATCACCACTTTAGGACTGCAATGAGCTAAGAAACTGTCTCGGCCTTCCTCCTCACCCTCTCTCTCACAAGACTTGAGGCTGAGGGAGCTGTAATTGCTAGAGGAGGCTGACAGAGAGCCCACTGAGTCATAGCTGATGAGCCTGCCATTGTCTGTGCACAGGGACCCTCTCTGGTATTGCACCTGGCCCTCCACACATGCAGACTGACACACTTGCAGATCTGCCCCAGGCTGCAGCCCAGCCTCAGTCAGGTAGCTCTTCTCATAAAGCAGCCTGTCAGCCTCGGGGCTCAGCTGGCTGTAGTTAGACACTGGCAGGCTGTCATTCAGGGGAACAGCAGCTGGGAAGTTGTTGGGTAAGATGGGTGTCTCGGGAGTCTCAGGCCCAAAGCTCTGGCTGTGACTTGCACAGAGCTGTGGGTGCCACATCTGGGAGAAGTTTGGGCAGTTCTGGGGAGACTGCTGGAGCTCAGACTCAGATGGAGGAGAGAGGACGCAGCTCTGAGCGAGTTGTAGAGAAGAAAACTGTTTCTCCTCTAGGGACAGCCCCAGAGGATACTGCTGCCTAGAGGGCTGCTGGGGGAAATAAGAGATAGCTGCTCCACTGGAGGAGTCTGTAGCATCTAATAGGGTCTGCAGGTAGCCCCCCGGGATGACAGGGACACCCGCCTCCACCTCTTCTGAAGAGGGAGTCTTGTCAGGTGAGCAGGTGGACGAAACAAAGGGGAATTTCTCCTCAGATGTGTGAGCAGTGGTGGTATTGTCAGAGAAATGGGGTTTGACTGTAGCTGAGCTAATGCCTGCCTCTTCTAACCCAGCAGCAGGGTCCTCAATCTGTGCCGCAGCGACACAGGCATCCGTTTCATTTGTCATGCTCCTCCCCTCCTCTCCTTCTGCTTCTTTCATTTTCTTGCTCCTCAGCCTAGCTTCGCTTTTGAATTTCCTTATCCTGACTGTTTTATTTCCTCCCAGTCTCCTCCCCTCCTTCTCCTCCCTCTCCTGGGAGCGGCTCTTGGCTGTGACTATGTGCGTGATGGAGTTTGTGTCTAATATGACTGGGAGGCCTGGGGCTGCTATTATTCCCCCTACCATGGGGGTGGCCTCCTCTTTAGTGACACCTCTATGGCCTTGATCAGAGAGAGGGGAGCCCTGTGCTATTGCTGATTGCTCCACAGCGTGAATCCTCTGAACCTTAAGCCTGTTTGCAATCTTGTATTTCCTTTTGGGATGACAAGAATTAAAAGGGCGATGATGGCGTCCGTTTAGATGAAAACTGCATTGTTGTTTATCTCTGGCAGCCAGCTTAAGCTGTTCCTGTCTCTCTCTTTGCTTCTCCTGCCAGAAATCCTTCAGAGGAGCCAGTGTCTCATATTTGCTTACTGTGTCTGCGTTTAAGCTCACAGTAGCATCCATAGGGTCTAACTTGCCCAGTTTCACTGACATGAGTCTCTCTCCTTTAAACCTGTTGATGATGATGTACTTGATGACTACAGGTGGCTCTTTCCGGCAGGATTTCCGGCGTTTTTTAGGGCACCAGTCAACATCCTCCTCCTCTTTCTGACCAGCGGGAGCTTTCTCTTTTTTCTCTGCATTCTTCTCACTTTCCAGCGAGTCAACGTCATATAAGTAATCATCGCTGTATCTAACCTTTCTCTTGGAACGCAGGCCATAGTTAAGAGGGTGAGAGGGGCTGAGGAATCTCTTTGAGTGGCCCTTTTTAAATTTGCCCTCCTGTAGGGTGTCTGAGGAGGAGCCAGTGCAGGAGCTGTCATCACTGAATTCGCCTGACTCCTCTGTGGAATTAAAGTCCATTAGGTAGTTGACTTTGGAAGTGGACATGGGTGAGCCTTGGGAGCCATGAAGGGGGCTCCTACCACTGCAGTCCCCAGCCTTTCCTTCCTGCCCTGTTTCCAGGATAAGCGCATCTGTTTTAGGCTGAAGCTCCTCAATACTCCTCCTTAAGACTCCTGCTCCTTCCTCCTTCTTGGCACAGTTGGCCAGAACACTAGGGAAGAAGTTGAACTGTGTCTCCTCCTGGAGCACATTTGTTTTTTCCCTCATATTGTCCTGGAAAGACTCGTAACGAATCTTCAGCGAACAGACATCACTGCTTAAAGTTGAATCATCGTCCTCATCGTCAAATAGATTGTCAACATCTTCCTCAGAGAAGAGGTTGACTGACAGTTCATTTTTAGAACAAAGGTCCAGCAGTTCCATTTTACTCTCACTGATGAATGACTCAAAGTATCCCCAGTCCTGGCCAGCGTTGGCCAGCAGAACCTCCTCTCCACTCACTTTGTCAAGTAACAGTCCTTCATACAAGTTCTTAGCAGTTGCATCATCCTCTGGGTCATCACAGTCTTCCGTTGTTTTGTTTCCATCCACTCTCTTGCCCTCACCTGGGGCTTTCGGCAGAGGAAAGCTAAGTAGCTGGTCAGAGAGGAGCTGTTCTCCATAATGACTCACTGCCTCCCCCGCATGGCTCAGGCACTGGATGCTGATGTTGCTTATGTCGGAGAAGTCCTCTCGGCTCACATCACCTATCCGTACACTTAGCCCAGTCTCTACGTCAGCGTTGGCGTTAGGGTCATGGGGGGGGTTCTGGATGGCATTAGGATCAGTAGCATCACGGGTCTCAATGAAGCAGCCAAGGCAGGTGCGGCTAGGCTGAAGAAGACACTCCTCTGTCAGTGCAGACACAGTGCCAGGCTCCATCATTGTCGCTGGCAGAGGAAGGGAAACAGGCAGCGGAAGGGACGTTTTCTGAGTGTCTTCTGTTGGGCCCCAGGAGTTTACAGCTGAGACAGGAAGTGATGTAGAAGTGAGTGCACGGTGAAGGTGGGGGACTACAGTTGGAGCATCACCAGAGGGAAGGCAGGGGGGCACTGTCAGGCCCAAAGAGGGGTCAGTGGCAAGGGGAAGGGGGAGGGTAGTCGTCTGGTGTGTTGGACAGGCCCGTTGTGAAGTCTCTGCAGTGGGAGGAGATGAAGATGGAGAGAGAGCAGCATCAATGAGCCCACACAGACTCAAATCACCACTCTGCTCACATACCCCTGCAGAGACAAAAAAAAGAAAAGATTTAAGTTTTTTCAACTATTTGAACTGTAAATGTGAAGTTAAATTACGTGTTTTTGTCCTGTAATTACACTGACATTTCTTCTGGCTAACAAAATGCAATTAGTGTCAATTAACCCCCTAGAGCTCAAAATGTCATTTTGAGATGCCAGTCTTAAACATTAATAATTCAGTTTTGATACTAGGTTCAGTAAGAGGTATTAGCAATGTCAAGTTGGGTAATGACAACTTCTTTCCCATTACTGATTGATGTTCAAATGTAAAAGTCAAGACTAAGGAAGAAGTAACACAGCTATACAAAATTCATACCATATTCTCAGAACACATAAAATACGAGGAAGATGATTCACAGGTTGAATCCCCTGCTGAAAAAGTGATAAAGAGCTGATAGGAATGCGGTTGTTCTACTTAACAGAACTAAATTTGATCACATGTTTACGAGAAGGAGTAAAAAGTTCTCAGAAACAGAAACTCTCTGTGAGTTACGGAGTGGCTTGTACAATTATGTCATGAGATCATAGTTACTAATAGCTTGAATTTGTGTTAAATAAAGCTTTCATTCATAGACAGTAAAGAGTAGGAAAATTAAATTCAAAGCATTACAAATTGTTTTAACAAAAGGAATTTTGGCTCAAATATACACTATTTTATGAAATTACTATGGTATTACATATCTTACTTTAACGATCTGCGAGCTGTATATGAGATCAAATTAATGCAGTTATTGTACTTTACCTCCCCCTTATATTGTGCCTGTATACAATACATGCAGATATAACTTCAACGATCTTAAGTAGCAAGACACCACAAGATTACACAGATTGGCAGCAACAATAGCAGTAATGACTAAATTGAAAGTAGGTTTTGGTGATTTTCTACAGGTCGATTGTGACAATGTCTTAATCAGTTGAAGACATCCATCTGATGAGTAACAATCAAAATCCACAGAAGCGGGCTTGTAGCAGCAGGCAGATAGCTTTGTTTGCTCTGCATAATTAGATGACAGCAGCGGAGGCAGGTACGTACACATGGGACACGACAGGCCCATATGTTGGAGACTGTATAACCAATATCATCTACACCTGCTTCTCTCCACAATCCCAAGCTGCAGCAGTGTAAATATTCTTTAAAACCATGCCAGAAAAAAAATTTAAATTAAAAAAACAAACCACAGTAAAGTGTTCACGGAGGTTAACTAGCAGCATCCCTAATTTTAAAATGGATGCACCTAATCATTATTGAGGAAGTGATAAATGCTTGAGGGGCAGACTGCTTAACAAACAGTGTACAACATGGCTGTACTGGTGGTGAGCAAATCTTTGAATATGGATATGATTTGAGAGTGATTTAATGAGGTAATGAAATTTCTGAGAGTCGTTCGCTCTGGATCTGCAGACACATTGGTGCAACCAGAACGCCTACTAAAAGCATACAACTGTGCTACTGTCATCTTTAATGAAGAAAATCTCAGGAGAAATATGCATCTTCTCCTTTCCTCTAGGAGTCAGAAAACTGTTATAGCAGCAACTCGTCAGAGGCTGCAGAAGCATCACAGCGAGGCGTTTGCCATCAGTTCAATCTGTGAGCCAAAATGACCTCAGAGCAAAAGCATGTTACTGACACATGTTCTCTGTGGAGAGTCAGGACAGAGCTCTTTTTCTACATTTATTATTACATCTTCAGCCACACCGCATTGTATGGCACTTATTGTAAAGACAAGATCATAGAAAGACTACAGAGCTATTTTCTCCAGACATTGACACAATTAATTTGACTTGATTTGAAATTATATGTAAATAGTGCCAGTACTTGAAATTTACCAAGTCATTTTCCAGCACTCATATACAAGACAAAGATAAGAAATGATTACTTATCTCTTTCATTAGCCCTACAAAGAAGCACAGTCACAGAAAAGGGGAAATTACAAAAAAGGGGAGAAATTAACTTCCTTTATCCCCGTGTGTTCGCATGAAACCTAAGCTTCCACCTAATATTGCCAAAAGATTGTTCAAAATTGCTGTGAAACATTAAACTCATATTGAGAAATGTGTTTCCTCAGGGTTTATAATGGATTAACAATCTATCCTATCCAGTGTGTGTGCATATAATTTTCTGGTGTGTGTGTGTGTGTGTGTGTGTGTGAAAGAGAGCATGTATGGATGCATGTATGTGTGTATGAGAGGGAGAGTGATAGAGTGTGAGTATTAGCTTGGGGGTATAGTGTTATCGAGAGGCCATCTGTCTCCAGCTGGACCATTAGCTCTTCAGCTGTTCAGAATGTGCCACAGATCAGTCAGTAAGACAGGTACACAAACACACACATGCACACACACAGGGTCTTACTGCTATGACGGTAGCTGACAAATCAAGTCTGACATTAGAGGTCAAAGGGGGACCAGTAGCTTCATATTCACAGATATGGTACAGCATAATGTTACTACTGCATCTGAGCTGGCAAACGTAAACAAGATAAACATCCGAAATACTCACTGCTGCCAGAAATCAATGTGCAGCTTACAGAAAGAGCAGCTCATTTACTAATAAAAAGCAAGGTTTGTACACTTGAGGACTCAAGGAGAAGCGCTCCTCGAATAGAAATGGAGGCTGGATGTGACACAGCTCATGCAAGCTGGCGTAGACATTCACCAGTGCACATATGGAAGGACTTCGGCTGCTGGCAGGTGGTGGTGATCTTCTGATCCCCAGCCCTGCCAAGCCCAGCCATGCTAGACAGCCTGACAGCCGCCAAACTAGACCAGACCAGACCAGTTAGCACTCAGAGCTCTCTGAGTCTCACCTATTATTCTAGACATGACAGTCAGGGCTTCATCGACCTGAGGTAAGCCCGAACTGCCCTGTGCCAGCCGGCTCTGCAGGGAGACAAGCTCATGCAGAGGGACATGGACATGAAGGGAGAGACAAGTTGGCATCTGTGGCTTCATCTATTAGTGTGTCAGGTGCCACACACATGCACATACACACATACATATTTTTTTCTCTCACTAGATGCACTTTATAAATAGGACAAAATTTATATATGAAGACCATCTGTCTCCAGTATTAACATGAATAAATTCATACTTCCATTCCATATCACAATATGAAGTACAATGCAAATCAAAACAGCTGACATGGCCTTTTCCTCTTTTTAATGGCTTTTTGAATTCATTGCTCATTCCCCTCCCCCTTTTCCATCCCATCTTCCTCTTTTTTCTGTTCACTATCTCCTTCCCTTCCAACTTCCCTGCTCTGTATCCCTGTTATACGGAGGCTTTTACATTTGTAAAATGCCAAGCTAGCCGTTCTGCAGTCACGGCCACCCGAGGCGTTCACTCATCCAGCTGGTAAGTCAGCCACAGAAGCCGCTTGCTACCTATTGCTCCATCTTCACTATATGACATTTTGTGAATGGTGGAGGGAAATCAATCCAGCCAGTACGGGATGTTCATAATAAGTGGTGAGTAACTGCAGCATGATTCACGGCCATCCTCCTCAGAGAGCTGCCCTATTCCTTCTCAATGGAGCTGCTTTCACCCTTTCTGCTACCACTCTTTTTTGTACTCTTATTCATTGTTCTCACTCTCTTTTTTCCTGTATTTTTTTCTTTTCAATGCCTCTTAAGGAACAGACTATTGCCAAGGATAATCTGTGTAATTCTCACAGTGGGAACCGGTCAGTCCCCCATGAGCCTGACTAGGCCTGAAACACTAAGATAAAGCTCGTATAAAGATCAGTGGTGCTTGGTAAAGGTAAACTATAGGGGGCAGTACGTAGTGGCAAAACAAGTCTTGGACAATGCACAACATCAATGGGCTTACAGAACTATACCTAGCTAGAATAAAGTTTAATAGAAAGAGCTGAATGATTTATGTTGGGAGTTCACAGAGGCAGCAGGTCCAACCTGCAATAATCAACACACACACACACACACACACACACACACACACACCTTCTTTGGCTTTTGTTAATGAATGTGAATATATTAGTGGCTGCACCCCCTTTCACATTCTCTTTTCCATTTAATGCAAAAAGGTAGATGTCATATTTCTGAGTTGTGGAAGCATCAGGAGAGAGGATTAACAATAGCTTAAAAAGCTTCATCAATGTTTCGTTTCCACTTTTCATTTAAAAAAGACAGGGTGTGTTTTACATTCCATTTTTTTTGTCAAAGAGCTTAAAACCGAGGGTGAAACACAAATTCACAAAAGCTAGTTCCATTGTATAAGGTAATGGTAATTGTCTTTTCAAACTTTTCAAGCTGTTGTGAGAGTAACTGAATTCATTCAGCCTTCATTTATTCTAACAAGCGCTTGATTACTCTTGGGAAAATTTATTTTCTTCTCTTACTATGGGTCAACAACTGCTGTGTCTAAATGTTCAAAGCGATATTAAAAAAAACTCTAAATTAACATTCCTATCTGCATTCGTTATTTAAAAATAGGTTATATATATGATGCATATTATATAGCTATGGAAAAAAGTTATCACCTGTGTTCTCCTCTACATTTGCATTCTCTGGTTCCGAAGTCTTCACGATCAATGTGAGACCGCTGTCTGTTAACACATCCATCAATACGGCTCAACGCTGCACCTCCTACGCGTCATTTTGACCCACCTGTTGAAAGAGAGAGCCACGGAGAAAGAGAAGATAGAGAAATAGAAAGAGATAGTATGAGGGGAACTGTTAAAGGGTGACTGCAATGTGTCTAATGCAGAATAACATTAACAGCTCTACATTACATTTCATTACAACAAAGACTGACACTAGACACAGACAAACACAAAGTTGCAGTAAGTGAAGAAAAAGCTTCAAACATGATAGAGACATCAAAGAGGCCCTTGGGGCAGCAAACAATCATTCATTTCTTCTCTCTATCACAGATTCGTGCCCAAGATTAATTTAAACTTTGCCAACCAGGAAAGTACACAAAGAATCACAGATGAGATCACTATGGCAACTGTATGCCATACTATCCTATTTTGAGCTTCATTTAACATTTATAGCAGAGTTGTTAACCTATGCGAACCTTACATGGGCGGCTCTGAGCATATTTGTTTATTGTAATTAGCTGGCTCCCTCCCTCCTGTGTGCCTCAGCAGCAAGAAAACCAACCCGGCTCAAAGAGGAGAGATTAAAGAGATGTGACTGAGGTGGTGACAGCAAACTACGAACACTGACAATACTTTTTGCTTTAGAAAGTGAAGGTGAAAGTGGAGGTGGGGGATGATTGAGTGTATGTGTAGCAGGATGCAGTGCACTGCGTACAATGTAATACAAAACAATACGTTAAGGTAGACAGAGAGAAGAGGCTGAAGTTTGTCAGCCTCTTAAAATCAACTAGGGTGGCACGGAGAAGAGAAAGAAAATGAATCTAGAGTGATTTTGGAAAGAATAATGATGATACACAACAATATGGGCCAGTAAATGATGAACATTTTATGTTGTGGCCTCCTGCCTTCTTTTATTGTTTTCTTTTTTCAGTTGCTGCAGTCCTTCTCTGGAGGAGTGGTGCTGCAGGATGACAAATGAGCCAGGGGAGGGGATCTAATAACATGATCTCCTTGTGGTGTGAAAAGGGTGGCTGGGAGATTAAGACAGACGGCAGACAATAAGACAAAGGTAGTGTGCTGCTGACTACAAACAACTGCCATCTCTTTCATCCTGTTCCTTCTAAATGTCATTAGCTGTTCACTGGCCTGAGCTGAAGCACTACCTGAAGGGAAACCCTGCTTCAGCTTAAAGTTGCAAACACGCCGGCTCGGTGGGTAATTATCTCATGAGCCATCGCATCTGCTCATGTGTGCAGCAGGTACAGGCACCCTGTAGGAACACCCAGCGAGAACCTGTTCATGTCTTTATAGAAAAATGCTCCTACTCCAAAAGCTGGGAGAAGTGCACCTTGCATGTACCTATGAGCTGGCTTTGAGGTCATCTTGCACAAATTCAGCACACTGAGAAATTGATATTCTACATTTGGTAATAAAGACATTGTCTTTGACAAAGCATGAATTGGAATTGGATATCCTTCTTGACCCAGATGACCTAAGCTCAGACTTATCAATGCAACAATCCCTAGGACTCAGAAAAACAGAAGTCACAGCAGCCCCCTATTAAAAATAGCCTGTAGCCACCGAGCAGTGTCCCCAGAGTGGCAGGGACACAACTCACAGCTGGGATGCTGGTCAGACTACAGAGGTCCTGCCAGAACTCAGCGCCTAAAGCTGCTTGTGGATGTGTAGCGAGGTCTCTGCATGTGTGTGCGTTTATGCCCAATTGCATGTGTGTTAGACAAAGCCCCAAGGCTGAGGATCCACAGCATCAGCATCCACTGGCAGAAGCTGCACATACATTCACATGAAGAGTGAGAGAGGGAAAGAGAGCGAGAGAGAGAGAGGTGGAGGGAATAAAAACGAAAGCCGGGCATTTCACAGCACTCACAACACCCCTCCTGCCAGCCAGCTCCAATGCCTCAAATGTGTTTATTTTCCACATTATTCATGATTCTCCTCCATGCTCCCTTCGCTCTCCCTCCCTTCACCATCTCCACCACTCTGTCAAGACCTGACGAGAGGCCATTTCAATAATGAAGATGGACTAACTGCAATAGAGAGTGCACATAAATTGAAGCTACAGCCAACAAGCATGTCTAATTTGCCAAACGGTTAAGCCTGATGTCTGGGTGCAGCTTTAAGAGAGCGCTGCGACTACCGTCAACAGGTTTGTGCTGACCTGATTCATCCATCCACATCATTAATACTTCACAGAGGGCGCCACCATTTAACTCTGCTGCAGGAAACCGCTCTTTAAACACCACACATTAGGGCACATAATCACTGTGCACTCGTTTCTGGAGCATTCAGCAGGTGTAGGAATATGGCTAGTACTTCTGACCCGTTCACCGTTTTTGCATATGCGCTGCGGTTCTTTGTACACTGTGAAACAAAAATAGAGACAAAGCGCGGAAAGTGGGGTTTGATTTATCCTTTTAAACCCTCGTCCACCTCCTGCACACACAAACACATGTGTTAATGTGCAAGCTGGATAACAAGATAAGAACATGTTTACTTGCTCTATATGGAACTTATCAGCACGACAATCTAATTCCTGCAAGTCTCTTCCTGGGTCCCCGTTTCAATGCATTTTTCCTCGATTCAATTGCATTTCTCTTCAATGAAGCGGCAACAAGAGGAAGAGGAATGGTAGGAGTGGGATTGTGTATAATTGCTGAAAATACGAAGCAAGGTCCCACAGCAGTAATATATGAAGGTACAAAGGGCCCATTGTGTCAACACATAGAGAGAGTCAGGGGCCAAGGAATAGCTCCCCAACAGAGGAGCTCTCAAAGAGGACTAAGCGCCACAGGGAAAACTGATCCAAACAGACAGCGCTGAAATGGCGACTCCTCTTTTCAGCACAGGTATACAGTTTCAGAGCAGGTTCACTGGCTAGCTGCAGACAGGCTGAGTAAACTGCCTCACACGAAACTCCCAGTAATACCTCAGAGCTCCTGAGCCTGAAGCAATACACGGTAGAAGTACAGAGAAACACAAACCCAATGTAGACACAGGTACACAATAGTATTTAAAAATAACACAAACACACTGTATTTACAGACACTTATTTCCAGGTAAGAACTTGGCTTTGATCCTAAAAGCCAAAATCCATTTTAAAAAAACCTTCACTCACAAGCACATTGTTAATAGCAGTGATGGTCTGGATTCCTTTTAATAGAAGTACAGACCCTTTAATTTTGAGTACATTCTTAAAATGCCCATGTTTGACCTTAGAATTTGACCTGTCATACTATTATGAAGAGGATGAATATTTTCCAGCAACTAGAGACACACTAGAAATCTAAGGACAGTACTACAATAAAGCGATAACATGCATATTCCACACAGGCAAGCCTCTACTTAGTGCACTAAGCCGCCACGCCACTTGATTATTTTGTATCATTAACTAATCGTTATCATTGTTTTGTTAACTTATAGGTGGACTACAGACCTCTTTGTCCTGTTAATGTCTCTCTGTTCCTTCCTGCTGTTACTGTGCGGTAACACACTGGTGTTCTCGCTTTCTGTTTTTCTCTCACACACAAGCATTGTTCTTGTCGAAGGTCAACAGTTCTCCTCGCAACTGATATGTCAGAGCTCTCCTACTCTGAGGGCCATGACACGCGAGGCAAACCTCGGAAATGCAGCACTGCCAGTGGATGACAGATCAAGCACTTTGCATCACCTCACATCGCTTTATGTCTTCTATTAAATGCTGCATCTGAACATGTCACAAGGACAACAGCTGACTGCCATGTATGTATGCTCTGGAGCTGCACGAGTGGAAATGACATGTGAGCTGCCAGTGTTTGTAATTAGGGCTGGTTGATAAGACAATGTCAGAATTTATGAGTTTTATTTCTTTCTGTCAATATACTAATATTTAGTCACATTAAGACCAGAAATATGGTACATAAGGCAAAACTCATGTATAAAACAAAACATAAACAAACATTTTGCATATTTACATATGTGAAACAAGAACTTACCTTATAAATATCTTAGCAGATATGCAGCAATATTAGCATTCTTTTAGAGTCATGTTTTTTTCTGGCCATGTGATGAATGTAAGTCCAATATTCACTCTCTTTTAGCTCAGCTTAGGTCTCTATTAACTCTTGAGGCAAATATATTGACACTTTAGGTTTAAAACGATTCACTATGTGAACCAGTTAGTTGCTAATAGTGTCTCTCTGCTGTGTGGTGCTTGAGCAGATACTGTACTTAGAGTAGGTAGAGCTTTTTGTGCTGTACCTGCAGACATGAGTGATCAGAGTAGACAGACAGAAAGAAAATATTAAAGTTGCAGCCATAAAACAAAACAAAACAAAAGTTAATAGACACTATACAGCTCCCTGGAGCTAGGGGGGACTGCAATCGAGTGAGATTTTTCTATGGTTTCATCACTAACAATCATCCCTTTCTCATTACATGTAGTCATTTTATACACTGTTTTAATTATACTGATTATGTCACAAAACAGACTTTGATGCAATTCCACCGTCAATAAACAACTTACAGGATTTACTGACAAACAGGGAATTAATGATAATATTTAAATGCAAAAACAGTATACAAATATAAATTATATATATTTAGAATATTAAATACACTGTTATGTCAGGGACATAACAGAATGTAGGTGTTTCCTGAATCGTGCCTGTGTTTTTGTTTCAGCCACGTCTCTTCACAAAGCTTCAATTGGCTGATTGTGTCATGAAGACTGCTTGTCAGGTAATATCTTTGCTGCAGCTCAAGTCAAATCTGAATAATTTTGTATCTGACGCATGAAGGCAAACGGAGAAAATCATTCTTTATCTGTATCTGAATTCAATGGTGCCTGTTGCATGTGCTTCTGCTAGCTGTTTGCATTCTCTGCTAGCTGTTTGGTGCTGTATTTGATCAAACATCCTCACCTAAAATCCCTGACATTGCCACCGTGATGGCAGAGATATGGTATCTGCTTGAGATAATCATTGTCAATCTCAGGTGGCTGAAGAGCCCAGGAAGCATCTGATTGTAAAGATTCAGTAAAAATCAGGGGTCTACAGCTGGATCTTTATCAGCGCTGTACAAGCTGCAACTGTATCCACATTTTATATGTAGTGCCTCTGCCTGCCTCAGAATGAATGTGTAGACCTCTGAATGTATGTCAAAATACAGCGTTCCAATCCTGATGCTCAGTATGTGGCATCAGAAACAAGTATATTTAGTCTTATGTGCTTTCATTTCATGTTTGCTGAAAATGACTACTACTGGCTAAATGGACATTGGCTTGTTAGTTTCGACTGACACCTCGAGAAGAAAGGTGCACATAGTGTATGATATATAACTTTTATAGATATTAACTGATAAGTATATCTGTTTACTTTTTGCACAACCTGAGCTATGGGAGGAAGAGGAGGGGAGGATGGAAATAAGCAGAGGGAAGGTCCAGAGTGTGCACAGACAGCCAATAACAAAAGATGTGCTGCTTCTCTTCACACGCTACTGCTAAATGTGTTTACAGTCCTGCCTCCTTCATACATGTACAGCTGATCAATTAAAACAAGACACCTGTTTAAAACATAAAAAATGATGTAGTCTAAATGGGAATAGGATCCAGCCGGTGAATGACAGAGAGAAGAATGGCAATAAGGCAGGCAGTAGGCGAGGTGTTAAAAGTTGATTAGGTTGTTAAAGGTCACATAGTCAGGCCTCATCAACTGTCCCAGTGGAGCACAAGAAGCTGCTCAGGGCCTCAGCACTGGCGCTAATGAGACAGAAGCAATGGCATCCTCACCCACATATGGATATATCCTGATTCCATGTACAGCACTCTTCTTATGGTATACGAGAGTGCGCACCAGCAACCAGTTAATGTGATGACATTAACAAAAACACATCTCGACTAGCCTGAGGTTGCTGTAACAAGGCACGCACAAGAACACACAGTGCAGAGCAAGGCTGGGTGAGGCATGTAAAGCAAAATTATTTGATCACAGAAACTGGAAATGCCTTGTAGGTTTTAAACATGCTAATACATACAGGACAGACACACACACACAAACGCGCATACATGGGCTAACACACCATAAAGTTTCACATTACAGATTAATTTGCTCATTTGAGCAAATCTATGTTTTGTCCACCCACTTCTCTTGAAGGGTCAGTCTTATGAAACTATTGCGTATTTAATGAGGCTCTGCATACAAGCAGCTCTGCATGCACACACACACATTCCCATACACAGTCATTATATACACAGTGCTCCCACTCAGTATGGTTAAAAAGATGCTGATGTATGAGTAACTGCTGATAAATACAAGATGTATTCACCCCACAGAAAGACAGAGCCAAAACTACTGATCATGACCATCCCTTCAAACTCCTGACTGATGCACACATAGCACGCACACAATGACACAGTCTTTGTATCGCATGCATCAACTAATCTTTACTGCAACAGTGAAAAAAAAAGCCATCAGAGACGCAATTATCATATTTCCAACAGGTGCATTTATTAGAGCCATGCTTCATTTGCTTTGCTGAATCTAAACCAGTCTGGGGGAGACTGGGGGCCATTACACCGCAGTGATCAGTGCTAATACACTGACATAATGTCCTGCAGGTTTACATGCCTGCAGAGGTACTCTGTCAATGCCTGTTTCTACCACAACAATGCCTGTCAGACACATTATGGGTTGAACTGATCAATATTTTTTATTACCACCACTTTGTTCTCCCGCTCTCACATAAGCTCCAGAATAATTGACATTTATGCAATTTTCAGGGCCACTGCCTTTCTTTTCTTCACAAGTGAGCATATGTGTGTGTCTGTGCATGTGTGCCTGTGTTCCTTACTATAAATGAACATGTGGCAGCATTTGCTTCTGGTTATGCATTAGACAGTTATGTATCTGACAGTGCAGGAGCGTGTTTATGTGCTGAACTAAGCGTGTGTGTGTGCATGCTTTGCTAGTCTGTTCAACTTAAAGTTAGAGTCCTCTCATAATGAGAAGCCCTTAAAGGTGAGGCTGGATCACAGAGAAAGGGCATCAGAACAAGAAGTGATGATGGTCGCTATGGTGCTGGCCTCCATGGTAGCCAATCACAGTTGAGAAGAAAAACAGCACATGTAGCAACACAGAACTATACCGTATTCATTTTTATTCAAGCTCTGCAAGAATAGGCCTGCCTACAGCAGACATGGTGGAAAAAAACAAAATCACACTCAATATCAGTGTTGGCTACAACTGCCATCAATGGCTAATCAATAGAGCAGTGCACCTATGGGAGACACGTTCCATTAAGTCTGCGGGTCAATGTGTTTGCCAGCAGATACCACTGGTTTATTTTCCCTGACACTTGTCCCCAGGCCTACACCCCACATGCCTGATTAACTGCCCGGCTTGGCTCCATTGATGTGTATCAGTGGTCACCCCCAGAGTCGTATCACTCTGTGAATCTCAAACAGAGACAGAGAGTGAACACACATGTGACCTCTGACTTCTGACCCCTGACCTAGGATGACCCTCGTGTAATTAGGTGTGTGTGTGTTTACCAAACATCTGCCCCCGTTACTCTGCTGTCAGAAATATAGAATCACATTTACAACTCAGACACAAATATTATTAGTGAGTTATGATGCAGAGGTGGGCAAAATATTGAGCAAGATAACAAACTGACAAAAAATTCCAGCCAAATTTCAACCACCCAATATGTTACAGTATTGGCTGCTTTAACGAGACAGTGAAAATGTGGGTTTAATTTTTACACCAGTGGTCATTTGTCCTTTGGTGGATATTTCCGTTTTTTTGTCAACAGCCAGCTCTTTTGTCACCACGTACATGTCATCACTACACAGACTGACAAACAGAATGTGAGAACACGCACGTAACACAAGAGCTAGTAATTAATGAAATGACCTCTGAATGCTGCACCTACAGCAGCTCCCTCTCATCACAGCTACACGCACACACTCACACACATACAGTACAAGAATAGAATGGCTGTCTGTAGCTGCTGGAACCTGCCAATTATTCTGTACTTTACTGGACCCTCGCTGCATCTGAGGTGTGATTGGAATAACAACCATCCTCCAAAGCACGCAATTCTCCATTCCTTGTAGGGCAGCAATGTAACCAGCAGGGGAAGAAGGAAGGGAGTGTGACGAGATGGTAGGATGTAGGATGTGTGTGAGATGAAGGAAGAGGAGAAGGGAAAAAGCCAAGGATAACGCGATAAAGGCGAGGAAGGGGAGAGGAGGAGAAGTCAAAGCTGGAGCTCCCTGGCAACATGCAGAGGCAGAGGTAGTGTGAGAGTGAGCGCTGTCTGAGTGACACTCACTCTCATATCCCCCCCTCTGGGGAAATAACCCCCTTAATCCAGCATGCTCTTTCAGATAGACAAGATCCCCCTTCTTCTCCCTGCAAGGATATGAAACGCTCCCCCTTGTGATTCAAATACCAGTGATGGGCTGGAAATCAAATAGACAACAATGTGACGTGGCACAGCTAGAGAAAGACATCAATGTCCCCATCTCCTCCTCTCTGGCAGCTGACTCGCTGCCACATAAGGAGGCACAAAGTCATTGGTTCACATCAAAAGAAGTGGCCTGCCATTGGCTCGTTTGTTGGGAGGTGGCATAACACTGGCAGTGAGAGGCACAATATTAGATAGTCAGGCACATTTGGAGCAAACACCTGCTTTTCATAGGAGATTAAAGACTTATTTCATGTTATAACATTTGTATTTTTATGTTAGGAAACACTGACCTAAATATGCAGCTCCTTTGCTTTTATTTCATAAAATTACCCACTATAGTCTTCCCGCTGTTTTTAATGCCAAATCCCTCTTTGAAATATCCTTTTTCATAAGCACACACAATGTGACAAACACTCGAAGATAGAGTTAATTAACAGTACACAGCACTGGACGGACCATGGAATCAATAAAGTCAAGGCGGGCCCAGTCGCAGCAGGCCAAGCGGTAGGACCCGCCAACCACACAGCCTTTTCAGTGTGAACCAAGGGAGGTCTTTTTCTCTCCATACTGGTAAATCACTCCACAGCCAGGCTGCTTGGTACACAGAGCGAGCTGCAGAGCTAGGCCGACACAGTGTGATATTATATTAGCATTACAAAGGCTTTCCCACCATCTGTGACACACAGTGGAAAAAATCACTTTTCTGTTTCCAAGCCATGAGTGCTGATGTTTCCATAGGTTCTGTGAGGAGGGCTGATGGGAGTGTGGCTGGGGATGACAAACAAAACATGCAAAACATGCGATTCACCTCACCAGTACAGTACATACAGCACACGAACACGGTCAAAGCCTTGTGCTAATTATAAGACTTTTCAGCTCATTGTTAACAAATAAGGCTATTTACAGCCATTCTAAACGTATTAACGCCACGGCACTACATGCTGTGGCATTTCTACAATGATTCAGAAAGACAGGTCATTTATGATCATTACTAGCATAGCGTATGATAAAAGAAGCCATAAAGTACTATGTTCTCCTTAGTTAGAGTTCTGTGCTTCACTCAGAAGCCTAGGGGAGTAAACAGACTTGGCTCATCCACACAGCTCTCCTTGCTTTCCACTGTAGCCTGTTGTCACTAGCCCCTGGTCGTACGCCAGTCGCCTACTTGGCAGGGAGAGGTGCTGTACAAAGCAACTGGCAGGTCTGGTAAATAATGCTGATGGAGTGTGATAGAGAGAGAAGCATCTCCTTTATTCCACACAGCTACTCTATCTGTTTCAGCAGGGAGAGAGGACAGACAAATGTCGCCTGCTTTTTTCCTGTCTATTTGACTAGGGAAGCAGGAAAAAGCCCAACCTAGCTAGCTCCTCTTTGTGATTTCTTTCATGATGTTTGTCAGCTTAAGAAAAACCTATAGCCCCCAATGACTTACCAGCACACCCAACGCTGCAAGAGCAGACAACCTGCCAACAGCTGGGATTTACAGTTGAAATTTCATGCATACAATTACACAGATGAAGGAGGGACAAGTGGACAATAGCAATGCAGCGTTGAGGGGAAACACTCATCCAGGCAATCATGCAAAGCCCTCTACTTAGTGAGTGAAACAGGAGAGAGGGACCGTAGAAGAGAGACATGATTATCATACACTGTATGACTGACTTCATGGTTCAAGCTTCAGTGTCGACACAGAAACATGAACAGCCTCCTGCGAACACTGTCTATTCATCAACGACGCAGTCTGAATAAAGGGTGCGTGAACGCAAAAAGCAAGCTTTAAGTTCAGTCACTGTAATATTGTTAGAATTTGTTTATGCTACTCTCTGCATGCTGGCACTTTGGCAGACCAGAACCTGGGTCATAAATGGCCCATTTCTCGTTATCCCCGCTGACTATTACGACCAGCTCATCAGTGCCTCCTGTGTAAGGACATGAAAGGAGGATGTGCAGCTAACCTATGTCTAATAAGAGCAAGCCCTGCATAGCATGTGCACACATTCAGTAGGTTTAGGAAAAGGAAGCATCAACACAAACACAAAAAAAGTGTAAACGACAGCACATGATCCCCTAGAGACTCTGTGTCAACCTATAATTCATATATACAGTGGCTTGCGAAAGTATCCGGCCCCCTTGAACTTTTTTACATTTTGTCACATTACAGCCACAAACATGAATCAATTCTATTGGAATTCCACGTGAAAGACCAATACAAAGTGGT
>JAUYWH010000002.1:8864692-8941420 GCA_034779795.1 Ctenopoma multispine
TATATCAGGGCGAGCATCGCTCTGCGGTGAGCTGAAAAAACAAAGCAGCCGATGACCTCACATTTTTCTTACAGTCATTGTTTCATTTTAATTGAGCAGGCTGTAGTGACTCTGACACATTAAGACTGTGTGATCTTCACACATGGGTGTATCTTCAAGGCCCTTGGTGTGTTTGTGTATGGGTGTCAATGTGAGAAAGTGTGTGGGTGTATTTGCTTGACTATATCTTTGTGTAAGAGAAAAAAGGGAATGACGTGATGATGAGAGTGACTGAGCGAGAAGGAGAGAAATAATATGGACATGAGGGCTGAGAGCGAATGAGACAACATGGTGGTGATGGGAGAGAAGGAGCGGGAGGGAGGGGAGGTTGTTCTCTGTGAGCCCAGGGGGTAGGTAAGATTACAGATGTATACACAATGTTCTGGAGCATAGGCCTAGTGTTGCTGTTTCTCCAGAGCTGCTTGCTGCAGTTCACTCTGTGCCTTGTTCTGCACAATGCCCAGGGCAGCCATTCAGAGACGCTCCCCCAGTAGCAGTACAGATAAACTCTCATATCCAAAAAAACAGAGTTCCTCCAGCATAAGAGCACTGTTGTCGACGTGCCCTTAAAAACATTTTATCTTCGCTGCAATGTTATTTGTCATTAGCAGCAGGCTGTCCTAAGTGCATTTGCAGCTGGCTCTTCTGTTGTTACACATTTTTACTATTATTACTGTTATTTCTAATCTGAAAATGTAGGGCAGTAAGTAATTGCTCCTCCTTAAACCCCTTACATTATCATTACACTCCATTTAATGTCAATACTACAATTATCTCAACTGTCATGTAAATATCCAGGCTCATGTTAGTCAAATTAAGGTAGAAATAACCCGATTAACCTGGATTAGTTGTCTGTCTTGTGAACTACTGTTGTAGGTACAGAGTTTAGTCTGACTTTCTTTGTTCTGATTATTCTGATTATCTTGAACATTGGTGCAGATATGTGCAGTAGAGGAGAGTCTTTTCTGAGTGACAGCGAAAAGCAGCAGGCAAAAGCAATAAATCCGAACAATCGTCCTCCTTTTACCTTCTCTTAATATGCACGACTAACATGATTATATTTAGTTTCTGCAGGCTACAACAACCGACACCAAACCTGATGATCAAAAAACAAAAATCCCATAAACTCAGACTACTGGGGAATATATGAAAGCTTTAGCTGAACAATTAGCCTGATCTTTTTTTCCTCATTAAGAGGGTTATAGTGTGCATGTAAGGGAAAACTGTCTTGCTACGATTTGCATGTCGAATACAATCAGTAAGTGCTGGTATTGTTATAGTGTCAGGAAAGAAAATACAAAATCTTTTGTCACTGTTTCTGTGTCAATTGGCAATACAGTGTTGCTGAAGCAGTGATATCAAAATATGCCTTTTGCATACTGCACTTAGAAGAAACACTGCTGTGTGTGAGTTCTTTTGCAAATGAAATATGTTACGCAGTTTGTTGTTAATTTCCTTTTTTTTAATCTTCAGTTCTTTCTTTATTTTATTTATAATTTATGCAACAAAAAATGTGTGAGGTGCTATCTTGCAGGCAGACATCATAAAAAGAAAACTCTGAGCTCATGACCCCATTCAATTATTTCCTTAAGCTTGAAGAGACTGACACTTCTGCTGGGTAGGACAGGTGTTTCAAATCAGATCAATGAATTTAACAGATTAGTCAAAGACCTGAGAATAAAACTGATGTTCACACATCAGGAAAATGCAGGAGAAAAATGACAATTCTGTAGAATATTTTACATTCAAATGATTAACAATAACATATTAACATCGAATTGAAACATTACTTAATGCAATGTTTATTTTTATTTTCTTTATTTCTTCCATAATTTGAACATAAAAATGACTTTTAATCTGTTTTTTTTTACGTTTGTGGCTGTTTCAGAATATGTGAACATATTTTTTGTTCTGGTTTATCAGTTGTAAACTTTTAGAGATCTGTGTGTCTCTGTGAAACTTTGTTAAAATAACATTTGGATCAGGGTAATGAGTGATCAACGTTTTAATCCTGTATCATGACGACTACAAGCACGATCAAGAGAAATCAGAAAAAAACAATATATCCAGAAACATCTAAGCAGCCAGCTTTCCAATCAGCCTCACTTACTTACTGACTGATAAAATCACAAATCAGAGCCAACTAAAAGCTATTTTTCTGAAGAGCTCTGACCATTCAGCCTTAACTGTAATGTGAGTTCAGAGCATACCGTGAAATGTTTGTGCCATAAACTTTTACTTCTGTGTCGGCCCTATTGTTTTGATATTGTCAACACATAAATAAAAATAAATACATTTTTATGCATGTTGAGCAGTCATAGCTAATCTTAAGTTTACTTTAGATTTGTAGCACGTTTCTCCACGACAGAGTGATAAACTATTCCACGCAAGTTCATACAGTACAGACAGTATTGTAGGAGTGCGGAGCCTCACAAAGGTGAGGACTTTTTTTTCTCTTAAAGCAAAACTGTAAACACACTGTAGTTTCTTTTAAACAGGATTGTTATGAGCACAGCAGAAATACATTTATGCAAACTGCTACATTAAAACAGGTTACTGCTTTCACACAGCATATGGGTGTAGCTGTTGTGTTATGGGTGTAGCTGTATGTTGTGTTGTCAGTGTCCATATGTAATGTAATGCCAGTGTGTATTGTCACTATCTTTATCACTATATATAAATGCTGCTTGAGGGAAAATGCCAACAGAATATTATGATGTGATTAACTCAATGCAGACCGCTTACTAAACATTTTACTAATTAAAACCACAGACAGAAAACTAGAGGCATCTCTCTTTTGTATATAATCATAAATCATATGTGGGGTGCTTCACGCTCCTCACAGGAGAAGCCAACCTGAACTGTCCTCGGGGCTCATCAGGAAACTATGATCAGCTTTTGAATGGGATGAGAGGAGCTGATTTGATTGGCCATTATTGAAGCTTCCCTGCTGATAATTTATTCTTAACTAACAATGTATTCATCTGGTTGCAGTCCCTCTTTCTAGACTGCATAGCACTGATTTCTGGTCACCAATATTAATAGTACATTTGGAGCACAACCATGGGTACCTGGAGTTTGCCCTTTTAGCTTTATCTTTACACCCAGAGTTATTAGGAGAGATCCAACCTACATGTTTGTTACATTTTTTTAAACTTAATTTCTGTACTTACAATGTACCAACTACTAAATAAAATTGTTATGTTTTCTACTTTGTGCTTTATGACTGCATGTCACAGTGCTAGGTATGTAAAATGTAATAAAATAAAAGTGAATGAATATTTACCATCTGCTTTATGGATTTTTATGACCTGAAAGAAGAACCTCACAGCCCACACTGACCTGCAAGCCCGCACCCTGCTCATGAATATTTATGAGAAACTGAAGATAGAACCGACATCCGTAATAATATCAAACAGAACTTCAGTATGTCTCAGTTTAGTGTTGCAAAGTCAGAAACCTTGACCCTAATCATCTCAGGTCAAAACACTAATGTTTATGTCAGCACATCAATTAAAATTCATGCCCGGCTTAAAAAAGGCGAGCTTAATAAAACAGCAGGGAAATTACTCATCAGGCTACAAGAATACATTTCACATATAAAAGTAAATTTTTAATATGAATTCATCAAAATCAAAATGAAATTTACAAACATGCATAACATTAGATTTCAAGTATATAGTAATTATCTTCTCTATCTATATCAAGACAATATTACAGTTTGTATATATACTTAGTTAGATTAACTTTTAACAGAGTAATCAAATAGAAAATGAAATACACAGTGAAATACAAATTTTATTGGATTATATTAAATTTGTAGTTTGAACTTTACGGCAACTACTTTTACTCAAGTAAAAATCGACAGCTGCTATTAGCTTATTTAAAAGGAATAATTATTCCATTTACTTGTGGTATTTATGGAGCTCCAGCTGCAGACCTGTGAATAGTGGTGACCAGGCACACCAGCAGGCTAGAGGTCACATGCAGGTGGAGCATGTGTTCATTATCTTGTGATAAACATGGGGTTTCTGTGTCGTGCTGTGAGTGAAAAGAGACAAATATTTTTTAACCAGCGTTTCTCTAGTCAAAAGCTTGCTTCCTAAAACTCTAAGCCGATGTTGCTGCCTTCACATACTGTGTTTAAAAATGTATTTGGTATTATTTTTCTTTGCTTCTTTGTTGAAATTAAGTTACTGGATCGATATTACATCACTGAAAATATCTATCGTCTATATATCTAAATATTTAAACATATACTATAAGTTCGATTCAGTTGAAACTTAATGTGATAATTTGAGGCAGTCACTGAGCATGAAACTCTTCTTATTCTTTTCTAACCACAAAGTGAAAACTTCAAAATACGATAAGTGGTCCACAACCTGCAGAAAGAGAAACCGCAAACTAAGATAAATCCTTCTCACCCACAAAGAAACTAAAAGATAATTATATATAGATATTAATGTTATTATCTGAAACAAAGGTGGTGGACTATGGCTATTTTTTTTGTGTTTCATTTATTAGATTTTATCAAAGCATCATTACCTCACTTGTTTCTAATGTCTGTTGGTTTATCTCAAACTTCTTAAAATAAGTTTTAAAACAATGAACCACAAACCATGAACCACAACATCCCTGTTTTCCCTCATTTCTTGTCTTGTCTTGTCTGCCACTATGTACAAATAATCATAGTATTTGCAGGTAACACTTAAAATACTATATAATAGAAGATATATTTCAGGTATTCACCTTGTTTATACAGTTTTACCTATATGTGTAAAATATTGTTTGATATCATTTGGTTCGCGTTCTATTCACAGATGTCAATAGGCATCCGATGTATCAACATTTGAGATGAGTCCACACATTATCAAGCATCTCACAGATGTGAGAATATTTTCAGTATTTTCTCTGAAAATACATTTGCTGATCAAAATCAAGGCTACAGTAAGGTTTTGTCATTAGAACAGTGCATCAACTTCACCACAGCACCTCGCTGACCTTGTTAGATGTCGATTTTTTCCTGACAATTACAGCCCAGTATTAGACTTTTGTCCTGTGCCATGCCGTGGCGGCCTTGCTGCCTGTACCCAGCTTCTCCTGTGTGAATGACAGCTGATAAAAGCCCTAGGCTTTTGCTGGCGTCACTATGTAATTCCACTGCAGGGGAGTGTGCTTTTAGCTATGAAGCCCACTGCCACAAGAGCACTAAACACACAGCCGCAAACCCTCGCCAAATTGCCTTAAGCTCCAGAGACATTTCATCTGACATTTTATTGACAGAGACGATTGTCACTATTCTAACTGTGTGTTATTTATCGTATTGCATCAGTAGTCTTGCATATACCACCACCAACACTGAAGCACAACAGCAAGTGATAAGGCTGGTAGCTGCATCAAATACAGCCACCCTAATTATGAGGTTCCGCATTAAAATTTCATAACAAAAAACAAGATGACAATAAAGCCTCTCAAGTCAATAATGCACCAAGGCGGCACAATACAAAATTAATTTCAACAAACCAGAAACCTCAAGTAAAACACTGAACCCAGCTTATTTATACTTGCAAACGTGTGTGCAGACGTGAGCGTGTGTGTGTGTGTGTGTGTGTTAGAGGGAGAAAAAGAGAGAGAGAGAGAGACCTTGAGTGCAATGGGAGGAGTAGATGCTGCAGCATTCAGGGAGGGAAAGCAAAGCTAATTGTGAGTCAGACTCTCTCTTTCTCTCTGTTCGGCCCTTACCTCCCTCCTTCCACTTCCACTCTCCCCTTCTACTCCCTCTTTCAGCACTTAAGCAGCTGCCTCCACTTATGCAGGGCACATTTTAGATGACAGGAGGGAGGGAGAAAAAGGGGAAGAAGGGAATGACTGGGGGTTGAGGGTTAGCAGGAGGAGCACTGGGGGAGGGAAACAAAAGGTTGCACAATGATTGCACAACGATTCAAAAGCTGTTAAAGGGGGACATTCCAGCCATAGGTGAGGATGCTCCTCCTGCTCTGAAAACCTATGCTGCTATACATCAAAGAGGAGAAGGTTAACTGCTAGACACAGTAACCTCTGTAATAAAACTGTTTTCTAATGACCATCAAAGAGTGTTTACTACCTCAGGTGATAAATGGCTGTATGCATGGGCAAACTCTCTCCTCGGGCTCAGAGGAGACATGCGGATGAAAAACACAACAATGGGATGGAATATCCTTTTGAATGCTTCTGTAGGATCTTTTAGGGCATAAACAACTGAATCCCATGATCTAATTACTGTCTGATGTCAACACACACACATGTTCAGTGATAATTCCAGGACTGTAATGGGACTGATCAAAAACTCTTTTACAGGTAAAGTGCTACAGAATGAACACCGACTATTATGCAGAGCCATATTTAATTAAAGCTACAAACTACAACACTTTAAACTCTCGGTATCGTAAGACCCGAAACCAATCCATTCTGCTCTGCCTAGATCTCGCTGCTTCACAATCCTGTTCTACCGTCTGCTAAGCTTCACCATGCTTTGGACAGCCCTTCAGGTATTAGTCAGAATTGATTTATAATAAACAAGAATGCTGAAAAATTTACTATTTTCTTATTGGTTAGAAGGGAGAGCCTCTCTCAAAAACTTTTACAAACAAAAATGTCTTAAATGTCTTGTGATTATACAACCTCTCCACCACAGATTTTAAAACATATTTCTACTAAAAAGAATCAAAAATGTATCACATCAACTACACACAAAAATGGTTCAAAATATTATTACATTTATTTCAGTATCTTTGTTAGGTCAAGGTGTTCCACTAGGTGTTAATACAAATTCTGACCAACACATCCTTATCACATGAAGTTCACATATCTCAGAGTCTGATTCAGTGACAATGCATTTTTTAAACAGTCCATAAAAGTTATCTCAGCACACAGAACATGTTATCCTGTAGTTTGTCTTAGATATTTGTCTTAAAGATGAAATACATGAAAAAAATACAATTTTACAAGCACCAGTTTTTATTAGTAAGTACAACTTTGACTAAAGGTCAAGGATCATAGATTAAGTTAACTACTAAGGTTAATGTGGTCATGCTCAAAGATTGATGGCTTACAATGAGAAATGAACAACATTATCTGTGTTAAAGATCAGTTCACCTATCAGTTTACAGCATCACCTTCCATCTTTATTCTTGTCATATCAAAATAGCTACTAGACAGCGTTATTGCCAATTCATTAACAGCGTGGACTCAATGTCTAGAACAAAATACGTGCACATAGCAAAAAAGCTGATTTAATTTTTTTTCCTCTTCAGTGTGGTGGGCCAGTGTCTTCATCCGGAGCTACCTACTAATGCAGTTTTTGTTTATTATGCCATGAAAAACAGTTAATTCACTCTAACACTGCAGTGGAGATTTAAACTAAACTGAAGACATCAACATGTATGGCAGCTGTCACATTAATGTATTTAATACTATGAACTAATTATTCTGAAGATATTTTTCTGGCGTAATGCAATCATCTAACCTATTGAAACAATTATTGGTGGCATGTGAATTATAAATAGAATAAATACTCGCTTGTTGTTTAGTTGTAATCAAGGCATAAAAACATGACTATACTGTCATCTACAAACGCTGGTGACAAAAGGACAGAATGGTTGTAAGGTTTATTTTTGCCCTGGTGACTGTGGTGATGGATGAGAATCAGATGACTAACACTCTCCACTTATTATATGAACTTTGTTAAAGCTAGTGTTGAAGGGCAATGGGGGTGCAGGAGTGATGTAGGAGACTGTCTGCTGCTACACTGAATACTGAGGTGTTTCACAACATGAAATAACCCACAACTATTTATCTTAACATGTGCATAACATAACATTTACTATACTATACAACAAATGTTGTCCAGCATTTTGGTTATTCTCAACCATGGATGACAGAGTTTGGATGAGGTTGGATAGTGGCTCTGACACTCACTAGTCTTCAGCCTCCTTCCTTCTGCTTAGTGTACAGTGTCAGGGTGCTGGATTTGAAACTCTCCGTGGATTGTAAGAACCTTCCTTGGCTTGATGTCCGTGGGTTCTCCTCTTTTGCATAGCTTATTATCCAAACAGTGAAGATGATGACAGGCAGTGCGTAGCCACTACTCACACTATTACCTAACAACATCAAAATAAGACTCTTAGCTTATCTTAGCTAAGCATAAAGACTGGAAGCAGATGTAAACAGCTAGGCTGGCAAGAAAAAATACAACTACCAACAACGAGGCCTATTTCAGTCATTTGAAAACAATCTGAACTGTGGGTGGCATTACTCAATATTTTCATATTAACATTGCATTAATTCACTCATTGTATGATGAAAAGGGTCACTCACAGTGCCTCGGTGAAGCATTATCACCAAACTCCGGAGTTCTACTGGCCATTTAGCCTCTGTTAACACACTCTTCATTGTTTTGGTGCTTTAGTTTTACCACTTGCACAACTGCGTTATGGTTTGGACTGAGTCACCCTCATCTGATCAGATAAAACACTGATTTTAGACTGAAAAGCAGTGATCAACACAATACCTGCCCGGCATCCAACTGTCAAGTCAATCCAGATATTTTTCTCAGGAGATGGTGGAGACTAAACTAGTGCTATAAGGAGAGCAAATATTCAGGTTCCAGGCCAGCTGGACCGAAAATGTCAATGTTGTCCTGTGTGTGCAGGATGTGAGAGCAGGAATTTGTTAGCCATCTGTGGGCTTGTTTTTACTTTCCGTCCATCTCTTTCAGGTATTATTTTACCTTTTCATTAAATGGTTGGCACATGTAGGATGTTTGTGTAGGTAAGTCACCTGTTGTTCCAACATTTCTGCTCAAGTTAACTATGAACATTACAGCAAAGCAAACATACGAATAATAGCTCAGAAGAAGCTAATATACTGTAGTCGCTCATCTGTCAGCGTGTCCAGTTGTTCCCATTGTGTCAAAAAACACTTTTTTTTAGTTTCTTCAATGACAAACAATTCAGTCATTATTATCCACTGCATCTTTGGCTCCCCAATTTCTTCTTTTCTAACACAATAAATGTCCTGCTAATATGTCCACAGTCTCCTGAGCCAAGACAAAAGCAGCTCATTGATAATAGCTCAATACGTGAGCTTGGAGGTCTGCCCGGGGGCTTTGAGGAATTTTCAGTCAATAAGTGACCATTATGGATCGCACATAGCACTTTTTAAAACTGCATTTTTAGGCTGAAATTGCAGTAGCTGAAGTTTGAATGTAAACTTCTGAAACACTATTATCCCCACCAAAAACAAGTTCAAGATAAGAAATAATAAACAGCTGTATTTCTAGTAGTAATAATGATCCTTAGCATATATTTTATCCATTATATATTACATCCTTATTATTTTTCTCAGTCACAGTCTTTTATCCATATTTTGTTTATCAAAATGAGACCTTAAAATGAAGTCAGTTTTCTTCCACATCACAAAATCCATTCCATTACTCTCACAGTAAAGATTTCCCTTTGTTCTCTGAGCCACAAATTATTTCCCCGTTGCTTCAGAAGGCGACTCCTTTACTTGGCTTCAAAACCAAAGGACAGGGGCAGGCGGGGTGGAAGGAGGGGGTAGCAGAGGACAGAAGAAGAAGAATGGAGATACACAGCAAAGAAGAGAGAGAAAGAATGAGGGGATGGCAAAGGGAGGGCGGGGGGTGGTGGGGGGCAAAGAGATAAGACAAAAAAAATGCAGAGAAAGGTGTCAGTGAGAGTGTGTGTTCAATGTGTTTGTATGTACTGGAAGGGTAATAATGAGGAGGGCATGGCATAGAACAACAGCTCTACTCTGCCCTTCAGACCATCTACAAACTCAAATCTTCATATTCACACACCATCTCTGTTTGCTAATATGCTGCCTTTCTTTGATATTTGTTTTCCTTTTTTTAAAGTCATTGATGTTATTAGTTTTTGAAACCCAGCTTAGAGGCTTATTGATAGGGCTGTGCAGATGGAAATATAAATGTCCTCAGAATCTCTGATGAGTGAGAACAATAATTGTTGTCTGGTGCCCGCGTGAAGCTGCCGCATGTCTACAACACAGAAACCACGCCAGGAGGGAGTTTCTGTCTTTTCCTGCACCAAGATGCTCCTGTATGTTGCAGTTTTGGCTGCTGTGCTTCTAGGGTCCTTTACCAATAATAAATAAAAATCCAGTTTCTTGTGAAACACTTAATCAGGCCGTATGGAATCAGTGAGAGCAGCAAAAAGAGCACACTGTCACGGCTTTAATGTGTATCTCACTGTGTTCGTGTGTGGGGGGGGTGGGGTGTGTGTGGGGGGGGGGGGTACTATCCTTTCTGATGTGCCACAGCTGAAACTGGCAGACTATCAGTCACAACCCTGTAACACAATGTACAGCATTTCTAAACAGTATAAAGAGATATGACAGCCAAGCAGGCAGAGAGACAGATTGAAGGAGGAAGAGAGAGAAGAGATAGAGACAGAGTGCAAAGAGAGAGTGAGAGTGAGAGAAATGCCATTTTTAGATGCCTGATGTGTAAGCCTAAATGCTTTTCTTTACAACTGGGTCAGAACAGCACATTATTCTAGGCTCGCACAACAAGCATTTAGTCATTTGACAACAGACGAGACTCTAGGTGCAGCAGGTCAAATTGAAACTGTTACCATATTGTGTCTAATAAAGGGAGAAGTTGGCAAGCTGTTTGGGAAAGGGGACAAGCTTTTCTGCGGACAAATGAGAACAAAGCCCCGTCTGCTTCCCTGTTGGTAATCAGGCCTATTGATTAGTGGCTGTGTAGGTCTGTGAGGGGCTGCAGAAGCCTGGGAGCCAGTGGCCATGTGTATATGCACAGGGGTTTTACCAGCACTTATTCTCAGAGCCTGTGGGACAATGCAGCCTCTGAGTGAGGTGATTAAAAGGCCCAAGCTATTGAGTTCCTTCAATCAATGCCCTCCTGTGCTACCGGACAGAGCCGGAGGCTACTTTTCTAAACAACAGACCCATAGACATGCTAACATAATATCACGTCCACGCTAATATCACTTTCTCTTCACCCTCTTCCAAAACCTAAAACCAGCTTTGTTATGTCTCCGCACCAAAGGGATCCAGATCTCTATTGCCCTGATGTATGGCTTGCCTTGACCACACCACACTGCAAAGGGACTTGCCATTTCCATCATTTGCAGTGGCCAATTAAACAAATCTAATACTGAAGAGAGAAGAGCGGCGTGGGATAAAAGTATAGAGCTTTTCATTTAAATGGATAAGGTTAATGAGTTATTTGTATGGTTGACGTATTCCGATGGTTTAAAAGGTTAGGCGCATCTACACAGCTGCCCTTTGGAGTGATCTCCTCTGTTTCACGCTCCCTCAAGCATTGGTAATGAGAGGTCACTGTGCACCATGAGGGCCCTGGGAGCCAGCAGCCTTAGCCAGACAACCACACAGCCACTGTCATATTACTATTTCCTCCAAAATAAACAGGCCTTGAAGAATGGAACAGGTCATTTTGGCCCATTCGCTTAACCTGTCTCTCTCTCTCTCTCTCTCTCTCTCTCTCTCTCTCTCTCTTTCAATATCCTGACAAGTGGTCTGCTCTCAGTTTGCTGTGACCAGAGAACACTCCTCCCTCTTGTTTTTTGGAACATCCACTTTCATATTTTCAATAACAGCAGAATCCTATTTTTGTTTCCTAATGGAGCCTCTCTGTTTTTTTCTTGTCTCAAAATTCCATTTCAGCGAACTGGCCTGTCTTCTTTACATCCGCAGCCATAATCAAACCTGCTATTTTTTTTGTCAGTGCATGAACAACACTGTAAAAAGTACTGCTGACACATAATCAGTCATGGAAAATATAATTCTATCACAGCATTATTATGGACTGAAATACAGGTGAGCAAATCTCGTGCCAGTTTTTATACTGGTCCTGCTCTAAGCACGAACTTGGGCTTGTGCTTATGAAAATCCTGAAAACTATTGATTTGGTAATTATTTCATAAGCTGCTGTGTCAAAATACACACAAGTGCAGAAAAACCCATATCACAGGCGACCAGGCAGCCTGGGGTGTGTTGCTGTCAGGTTTGCCAGTGTGAGCGGACAGAGGCGGTGGGCTCTGCTTAAGACAGAGGATTGGACAAACACAAACAAACGAGGCAGCGGCCACTGTGACTCAGTGCTCTAATGAACCAGCGTATTGACTTGCTGGCTTTCTCTTTCTCTCTGCCTCCATGTCTCTCTCTCACGCACACTTTGCCTCGCTCCCTCTCTCCCTCTGTCTGCTGTGTTTGTATGGATCCCAGCTGCCACTCGGAATACCAATTACTGTAGGCCCAAGAGTGGGGGAAGGAGAGGGAGAGAGATAGAGGGAAAGGGTGAATGAGTGAGAGAAAGAGGAGTGGCAGAGAAGGAATGAGGGAAAGATGGAGGGGAAGAAAGAAAAAAAGGCTCCGGAGAGGAGGAAGGGAAATGGTTGGGTCACTGGGAGGAGATCTAGGGGCTTGTCCTCACTTGGTGGCCAGGATCACCAGCTCAGCATCACGGGTGACGGTAAGGAGGAGGAAGGATGCCTGATGTTGTGGCACCTCGCAAGGAGGGAAAATCAAAAAGTGTCCCCAGATGTAAGACATTTACATTTCTGATGCTGTGACACTACTGCAGCTCATGCACAAGCAGGGAAAATCAAAAGGGACCTTTTCGTGGTCTGACACAAATAGGTGCAGCCTGCACAGGAAGGAAGATGCCAAGTGTTTCACAGGCAAAAGTAACAGTTTCCCTGTGAATTCCTGGGATGGAGCTGGGTGCTACATCTCCCATTAGAAGATATTTGTATTTGATAAAGGGATTTGGACCGTGGAGAGCTTTTGGTTCCAGTGACACTCCTTCTCTCTCTTTCTCTTCTCTCAACCACCGCAACAATTCTCATGACAACCATAATGAGCATGCTCACATTCTGCACGATACCACTAATTTGAGAAATTTCCAGCACAAAGACATAATTAGACAAACTAATTAGACGAAGACTTCGCTGCACAGAGATCCTCCGCAGTTCAACTCATCCGCCTACCTGCCGATGACTAAAATAGGAAGCAGCCGTCAAGCCCATCCATGCTTATGCCCCTCAGTTAGTGCGATGAGATGTTTGTGAGCTGGCGCACAGGGGAGAATAACATGATCTCTCCCAAGGGCTGCAGCCGCTCCTCAGCAGCAGTACAGCAGTGTCTTTGTTGTGGTTTTAGTGTCACAACAGGTAACCGGTCTCACCCAGTCACAGATTGTCTTCCTATTTATATCTGAGGCAGCAACATTGTCTAGATACAGAGAAGAAGCTGGCTGAGAACAATCTGCACAGGCCTACAGCTATACAGTACTGTGTAAGACATATTAATAAATCAGAGGGAGGCATTCAAACGTGCCATGAACACTTAAAAATACACAGAGTTCCGACTGAGGTGTTCGTAGTGAGCTATAGGTGAAGTGGTGGGTTTCCTAATGAAGAATATGAGGAGAGTACTTAGAGAGAGTTGGAGAGGCGATGGAGGCAGAAAGATAATTGATTTTAAAAGTGATGGGAAAACCCACAGGTCTCAGGAGGGAGCAGCAAACCATCTCAATGGATATAAGAGCCCCAGCTGCCTCCAAGAATAATGGAATTAATTCTTAGTCTGACTTAAATACATTTTATAATGGGAACTTAAATTAACATTTCCTAAAGCCCCCAGAGATGGAGTCAAAGTGTAAACTGTTACATTTTTTTTTACTTTCCTTTCCGACAATGGAGTCTTTGTCCTCTGAATATGTGTTCCTTGTAGGCACTCTGTGTTATCCAAACAACAATGTTTGCTCATTATCATTTTTGTACAGTGTAAGATGAAAAAACTTAAATAATTAAATTATTACATGATTGTGGACTGACTCGTGCACGCAGAAAAACATACTTCCACGCCCAAATAGAAGCTCAGGGGGGGTCAAACAAGCATGTGCACATATGTACATACACATTAGTATTTACAACTGCTTGGCAGGCTGACTCTGCATTCACTGTGAAGTCTCAATAGTTGTGAGGAGACTTCTTAGAGAACAGGAGAGGCACAGACAAGCGTTTGTAATTTCTAATTTTAATAACAGTCAGCACAGGGTAGAGAGACTCTATGTATTAGCTGCTCTTGGTACACATAATTCATTTGCACAAACACACACACACATTAGAAACACATGCACTCCATAACACATACTATGCGCATAAATACCCCACCTCTCCAGAGGCCTCATCACTAGAACCAAAAAACACTGCAGCAGCATACATCTTTGATAGTCAGTTTTAAACCTATTAGATCATATGGCCATAAAATATGCACACAGACTGTACACTGGCTCTCCCCTGACAAAGGCTTTCTCTCAATGGAATTACCTGCATAAATACATCATAGGCAGACCCCAAATAGTACACACACAAGGCAAAAAGGCACACTCACTCCTGTTCATATACACACCTCAGAGACAGATCTCAAAGGAGCAGGTTATGCACAGCATCATTACAATATAAAAGGAAATACCTGATGTTGTGATGCTCCCAAAGTACTTAGCCCATTATGACAGAAATATCACTGCATCATAACAGTAACAGAAAATAAAATAAATAAGTGCTGGCAGCAGAAGGAAGATTACTGGCCACTATGTGTGGGGAGCAAGCAGTAGTTGCTGCCTGTACTTTATACAGCTATCATAAACACAGTTTTAATACTACAATTACTTTTACGTAATTACTTGTCCTACAAAGCAATGTGCTAGTTACTGTGGATGATCTGCAAGCACTTACGTGTCTATCTATCTAATATACTATAGGCGGAAGATGTTGCAATATGCACTTTAATAAGTAGAGCTCCACAGCATTTGTAATGAAACTGAATTATTTAATGTAAAAATTATCAAAATGGTTGCATATTATATTTCCCTCAGTAGAATAATCAGTTGACAGCTCGCTTCAGCCCTAGTCTGAACAAACAACAAACTCTATTGCAATGAGAAGATGCCTACAATGAGCTGAGGTCTTATATAATCAGAAAATATATGATTAGAGATTAAGTAAACACTATAAATCTGACTAAACATCCAGTGCTAGTTTTCAGTACATCATAATTTTTGATCATTAGTGCTATAGCAACATATCAGTGAGTACTCAGAAAGTTTACAAAAAGGTCAAAAAGGTGGCCTTAACCATTATAGTTACGATTCTCATCATGATATGACATTATAGAACAACTATTTTTTGCCTGGGCAATAGTTAAACTGGTAACCACTGGAAATTAAGAACGGCACACATACATTTTAAAAAAAACAAATGTACTATCTCATTCAAAAAATCAAATCTAAATACTCTAACTGACCAACACTGGCATTACCCACAAAGGCTGGTAATTATTCAGCAAATCCTTATCTCCTGAATTCCAGCAGTATTCAAAATATTACAAAAAAATCTCTGAGGCTTTATGTGACTAAATGATGAATTAGCTCTTTTATCAGTAACGGCTACGCTGAGGTGCATATTTGACTCCTGAAGAGCATTTTACTGGCTCAACTGTGATATATGTGGGCTGTATTCTGACAGTGCCTCTGAATGATGACTTGGGGAAATGGGTTAGAAGAGCACTGAGAGATAGTGAGTTGAAAAATATCTATTTGCGCATGACAGAGCCTCAGTACGTCACCGAGTGTTGCTGTCAGGGGCGAGCCCAGAATAAATGTGAAGCCGGCATCCTGGCCCTTCATGTCTCTTTATGCTACAATTAGCTACTTGTTTATGACAGCAAAGCTTGGGCCACTGTCATAATGAACAATATATGCACGTGTGCGCGGGGGACTGCGAGTGTGTATGTGAGGAACAGCAGGAGTCACAAAGCTGAGGGAAACCTAGAGCCAGCAGAAATTCTTACTGGAGCGTGCTGGCGCTAAGTCACACAGGAAAACAAGCAAGTACACACAGCTGTACATCCTGGAAGTCAAAGAGCCACAGAACACACTTCATACACTTGTCTGTGATGCATGTGAAATGAGAAGTCCTAATTATTATTTCCATTGTGCCCCACTCCTGTGACAAGGACCACTAGCTGTGAATGATTATAATTATTACCCGTAGTAGAATAGCAGTCATGCTGTTGTATCATCAGCAACATCATACAACAGATCAGGGTCAAATCCAACTTGAAATTCATGTATGCAATTCAATTCACATTCACTGTTAAGATATTCCAAAACATTTCACTTTTGCTTAGATGTGTTTCACATGGATTATGTTTTGCCTCTGGTGTGCTACGGTAAATTAGAAAGTAAAGCATTGTCTGTCAGTTTTTTCTTGTTTTTTTTGTTGTCATTCTGCCATCTACATTAACCACAGCGCATAATAAAATAGCTATTCAATTCAATTATCAGAAATGTTTGATTAGGCCACAAATGGTTCGGTCTCTACGGTGAAATGAATTCCAACAAATCTCCAACTGAACACTGGCAATGTCATAAATCTTAAACACTCAACTTATATGCTGTGAAAAGATTTACAGCAAAATATAGCCTGTCTCTTATTTGTACATAAATTCACAACATCGTTTAGAGCAGCAAACAAGGCTGTCTTGAATGGCTGGTAATTATGTACAGCAGCAAATAAAGCGTGGTTCCTTTCTAAGGCACTGGTGGCTTGTTAAGTGGTGAACAGACAAAACAGCATTTAGAAAATGAAAGATGCAGGGAAACAACCAGGGCACAGTGAGCTTCTCTCCCATTAGAAATAACACTGTCTGTCTCACAACCGTGTGTTTGTTTCAACTTGCTGTGATGGGAGGATGCACCCTGAACCCCCACCACCAACAGTAACTATGTATCTCCTTTTTTTTCTGTCCCCACTCTCACTGTCTGTCCAGCCCTTTATCTAATCTTCCCACCATGTCAATCCCCTCTCTCCTCTGCAGCTCCATTTTTTTCCCTTTCTCACAGTTCAACCTACCCTATGTTTTGCTCCCTTTCTCATCATCAACCTCTTTTTTCATCTCACCCCCTCCCCTTTTTTTCCATCCAAATCAAAGATAAGGCTAATGAAGGTGGCCTATTATTCTAGCATTCCGGACCCTGACAGTATACACATGCAGCGTAACACGGATATGCAGTTCCTCTGGCTCCAACATCAGGAATAAAAAAAAAAAAAAACATGTTCAAATTAGACAAGGGGCGATGAATCTATTAGTGTTATTATATAACAAAAACCAGAGCTGTTATTGCCACTGTGTGTGTCATTACAAAGGGAACAATACATGGGAGCACACTGTGTGAAACCAATTAAAATCCAGTTTCATCATATAGTTTCCTCCCTTCCAAGTCATGTTGTGAATATTCTACTTTCACACCATTCATGTCAGAGCACCTGTGTCCACTGCATTAAATCTGCACCTCTTTCAGCTCCTTCTCAAATTTCCCAGCATCACATCTCACTATGTGTTTCAAGAATCCCACAAAGTACAAGAGGGCCCGAGAGAGTGTGAGTAGAACAGGGGAAATTTCACATTATCTATCCATCTGCAATATAAGAGTCTGATGCGAAAGCAGGAAATGAGCTATGAACATCAAGCCCGCATGCTCATGGTCCCAGTGGCCACCAGCCTACATATTGAGATCAAGTAGGCAACACAGAAAGTGGTTTAATAGACCCTAGCTTAATTGGACTTTTATTTGTTAATGGCAGAAATCCTGATGCATTACTCTAATTATCCTGGCAGAACTAATTCATGTACACGGTGCAAAAACGTGACTGGACTTTGGCATTTAAATAGCATCCAACTGCTTTCCGCTCTGTCTCTTTTTAAACATCCCCTCCTGAAAGTACTCTTGTCTTCTCCTTTCACAGGAATCTCTCTGATAGGACGATGGTTTAAACCTTCGGTGTACTGTAACCACACGTTTGTCATGAATGAACCCACAGAAAGAGGAGCGGAGACTGTTGAAGCTATTTCTCCCCTAAAACAATGGGGCCCACCCAGATTCTATATGTGAGCATGTCCATGTTTGCCAGACCCACAAAGTGCAAAGCAGTCCTAGTGCTGAGGGGAGGGAGAGAGGGCGAGAGGGGGGAAGGCACAGCTCCCCCTGCAGAGCGCTGGTCCAAGACAACCACAGGCAGCCTCTGCTCACATCTATGCTCAGCCCAATCACACATCAACTGTACTGTCAATGCCAACCAGCAGCCAAACTGAGGGAGCGACCCTTAATGTCTTTTCTGATTCTGCTGTTTTTAATTCATTACATGACCGCACTGTTACAGTTTTGCCTCAGCACCTCGCACCTCATACTGACACAGATTTTCCAAAACGGGGCATTCTTTAAAGTAGATTAGCACAGTTTGCCTGTCAGCTACAGATGTAATTTTTGCCTCTCTCAGCTTCTGTGTATGTGTGTGTGAGCGTGCATGTGTGTGTAGCAGGATGTGTTTCAGTATGTTTACGTGTGTGTGCGCATGAGTATGCCAGTGGCGTGCCAGTACAAATGTGTGTGTCTTCCTGGAACAGCTCCCGTCTGGGGGGCAGAGCAGGCAGCAAAGAGCTCAGCAGCGCCTCAGTCCCTCAGGACATGCTGCAGCTCTCTCCTCACGGCCATGAAAAGCAATCAGAGCCCAGCCTCCTCCCCTGGACTTACCTCTGCCTTTAATTACAGAACTCAGCAGCAGAAGCACAGAGAAAGACTGCCTCCGCTGGGCCACAGCCAGCATGTCACAGCCCAAATGCAGAGGCCAAGGTAGACGCAGCAGGCCTCTGCATACAGTGGCCTGACATAAATATAGTGTGCTTAAGCATATAGCCAGTCCTGATGGGCTCAGCATGTTTCTACATACACTGGGACAGAGCAACGGTGCTTCCATACTGTAGCAATACAATGTGCAGAGAAAACTGCAACGCTTCAGACACAAAACACAGCGGGGCTGCACACAGGCTAGAAAAGCCCATTCTATACACTTAAGGAGATAGTATCCCCTGAATCTGTAAAGTCAGAACATGTGCTATAAGCTCTTCTGGAGTAAGAAAATATCACTAAAGAATAATCAAGCATGCAAATAAACATTGATGATACAGCAGTATTGTATCCCGATTGTTGCTTCTTCTTTCAATTTTGCATTACAGTAATCAAAAAGGTGTAAAATATCAATCAGAACCATGATCTTCACATATGAATAACGTGTCCACATGGAAATAAAAAGGATGATTGATGAGGATCAGTTCATTTTGTATAAATGAGACTCTTTCCCCGTTCGACAGATGTGGTAGTAGAGACCTAACACATGTGCCTAAGGCTGAAGCAGAGGAGAAGCCACATAACACACATGGGCTGGGGAAGATAACAGACTATGTACACAAGCTGCTGGCTTTATTGCTGCAACATAACGCTCGGATAGCATTTTAAACACATTTTTAGGAAGCCTGCCAGTGCTGTCCTTGCTCCTGTGGAACAGAGCCACGGTGCCGAAATGTGTCATTGGGCTCAATTTCTCACCCAATTTAAACTGAGCAGAGAATGACACTTTAGAGAAAGCAATGAGACTGACCAGGAGGAGGCATGAATAGCAAACGATGTAAAGACAAACCTCCATGGGAAGCTTGGTGGCACAACACAGAATGAAGACACTGTTAAGTTTCCACATCTATGATGATCTATAAACCAGGCTAGACGGCCGGAGCCGAGGGGCCCTCTCCGTTCTACTCGTCACATACTGTAGCCTTGGTCCCAATGGCACACTATGCCGTCACACATGATAATGACACCCGAATCCACGTGTCAACTCAATTTGGCCCTCTCATAAGCTCTCTTTGACTCAATCAATGCATGGTCTTCCATCTGGTTTCCTCTGCTGTCTTCACATTAGAGAGGGAGAGGACACTAACAAGGATTTCACTAACAGCTCACCATAACTGGCCTCTGGGCCCATGCAGTTCAACACTGCATTGTATTTTTAAAGCAAATCTTCTAACAAGTGCCCAGTGCACGCTGGAAAGCTCAAAAACACCTTTTCAAATAGGCTACAAAAGCTTAAAAACATAGATGAAACCAAGTCATGTCAGGTCAGCAACTGTGCGCCGTGCACATCATTAACCGTGGCGATACATTCAGCAAGTTCTTATTTGAAAATCCCTTCTCACGAACCAATAAACATCAGTCAGGCAAATTTGTAGCTCGTTAAAATTTAATCCAATTAAAATCCTATTTAAAACTAAGTTAACAACTAATTCTAACACCTCCACAAAACCACAGCACAGAGGCTGTTATTATGGGCTGCAGCTCATTATTTTCTAGCATGGCTTGTCTGGCTCGCAGTGTGGCTGACTGGGATATCCAGTAAACATCTGTCATGAGGCATCCTTAAAGGGGAGCACAGACACAGTAAGCTACTGAACTAGTGACCCGACAGTGCAGGCATTCACACGTGCCTTGGTGCACCTGTGTGTGCTCAGCTATATCTGCTGCGCTGTTTAAGGCCAGTTTTAAGAATTTGTTCTTATAAACCGTTCATGAATCATTTATTCGCCTTATCACAGTGGTGGGGCCTAGCTGTACGATGATGTGTTATCCCATTGGGTTTCAATAGCCCATTCATGAATCATTCATTAGTTTGGACTACAGCGTATTTGCCTTTATTCGTTTCCTAGTCATTTTTTTGGGGGGGCAGCATTGCTCGGGACGCATAACGTTGATTCAAAATGACGTCCACAGGCCACTGCTCGTCTTCAAAACACACAAACAGTGCAAGGTAACTGGCTTCAATATGAACAACCACACGTGGCATCTGCATCTGTGTTGTATTTCTGAGGCTAAAGCGAGCAGGACAGAGCCCGTGCTTTAAATATGTAGAGAGAGAGGGGGGGGGGTATTTTCGCAGAGAATGTGTAATCGATGGAGCAGAGACGAATGAATGTAGGCTACGACAGCTGTCCCAAGGAGGTAGGGCTGCTACTACACCGCATGCTTGGTGTGTTCTCCCTTTGAATAAAATGTCCGATCAGATCAAATCAAGGAAAGCAAAGGTATAAATCAGCGTGTGTATAAATCAAGCTGTCATGTGCATACCTACCTAACAGAGCTCGCTCCCTATTCAGAAACAAACGACACGCTGAAAAGCATCATAAGAGCGTTTTTTTTTCACTGCCTACCTCCAGAGCGTATGCGCCCAAACTGCGTTTTTTTCCCCCGTCGCAATGGGATCCTTCTCAGCTGCTTCGGACAGTATCAGAATTGCGTCTTGCCCCCGAAATGCAAACACTTCCCCTGCATGTTCCCCCCACCCTCCCCGCCGCCACCAGCACCACCAGCAGCAGCAGCCCGGGCCTCCGGTTATAGCAGGTGGACGCGCCTCTCAATGATGGAGACAGCGCGACTCTCCTCTCCCCCGCCGCTCCATTTTCAATTACGGAAGAATTCGTATTCCAGGAAACGCGCTATAGGGCAGCCAGCATGTCCTAATATCGCCGCTTTTCTCAGGACAATCAGGGGGTCGTCGCCTCTCAAACTCCCGATTCGCGGCGTCCCCTCGCCTGTTATCTACCTTTTACGAGATGCTTGATGTTGCCATTGTCACGGCGTATTTTTTATTCCTTTTTTTTTTTTTTTTTTTTTTTTGCAGCTGGACCTCTCCCCCTCCTTGCGGCGCGCAGTCTCGTATGCGCGCACTCTATTTGCTCCCCCTCCGATTCTTCTCGGTCCGACCTATGAGCGCGCACAGCCAGCCGACGCAGGGCCACGCACTGCTTTGACGGACGCGCTGAGCAAATCAGGTAGCCCACTCCAAATAGGACTGTATCATAACAGGGCAACTGCAATCACATGAATAATGAATAGGCTACTCATGTATGCCTATGCTGGATGATAGGCCCACTCATAACACTTGGCTTACCGGACTGGAAGCAGTATTTGGAGAGACTTGAGGGTGTCTCTCCCTCTCTCACTCTCTCTCTCACTCTCACTTTCTCTCTCTCTCTCTCGCTCTCTCTCTCTCTCTCTCTCTATCTACCTATCTATGGGTCTGCAAACTGTAAAAAGAGAATTCAATGAGAAATCACTGAATCATCGATTACATGAAAAAGAAAAGGATCAAAACAGACAGTGGGACATTTCTAAGCAAATAAGTAGACATCATGTGTCTCAATAAACATTCAGCTGATCACTTCTGAAGTTTCAGTGTACATGTACATGTGTACAGTTATGTTTATGCTTTTCCACTAACACTTTACTTACGTTTTGTCTTTTGACTAGACAGAATGTAATTCAGAATATAACACAATTAGTCAGCTGAGGAGTAGTTGATGTTAATCATAAGGGCTTTTGATAATGTTTACATGATTAGTTAAGCAAAACTGAAAAATCTTGGCTGGCGACAGCTTCTGATCTTTTGCTGTTTTATTGTCTGCTACAACACGTGAAGACATTACCTTTAGCTCAGAGGTTTGTATCTATTATAAAATCATTTGAAGATAAAACCACTGAGCATTTGTTAAGCTACAGTTAATCATTCTATTCATCATTGATTAATCATCCCATCCTTTTCTCAATGAATAATATATTTGACTAAAAATGGGACCAAAATCAGGAAAAAGTGAAAAACCACATATGTGATGTGTCAAGTTCTGGTTGACATATTTAAACTGTTAGTTTGGTGTGGAACAAGTTTATAACCCAAAGACCCTTTACCATAGTAGAAGGCAAAAAATAAACAGAAAAATATTCAGATTTCATACACTGATAAATATGAAATCATTGATCAATTCTCACATTGTTAGAGAGAAATTCTTTGCGGATTGATTCAATGTATTGCTGAGGTTTAGCATTATACCCTGTAGCCCTAAGGTCTGTTTTCAGTCATCGTGTAGCTCCTCAGTTCCCATCATCACTGGTGTGAAAGTCTGCATATAATCAACATGCGTGATGCCCAGTGAGACAGAACCACTGAACTAAACAATTTATTTAAACTAAATACTTCATTTCCTGTTGTGTGGTTGCTTGATTAAGTCGTAATGGCCTCTAATAAAACAGTTTTTCAACTGCAGCTTGGGCATACATATTATTATCACACATAAAGACAGATATACAGTATATAGGTATATTGAACTTGTTCTCCTGTACGTGCATGCACACAAAAATGTATTGACCAACCATATCTATAAATAACTCTATGAAATGTACACACACACACACACACAGCAAATCACCTTGGAAATAGAAGAGAAGCATTCATTTTATTAGTTTTGTTTTCACTTTCCACGTAAAGTACAAGACTTATGTTAGCGATCTCCATAGTAACAGAAATTATGTCCACGTTTCTTAAAATACCTGTTCATCTGCAGTCATCATTGCAGATGTTTTTAAGGAAGAGATAAATTGGCTTAGTTTACAGCTTCTCTTAAACACCACAAGTTGACAACAAAACTCGAGGCTGACAAGAGCAGCATATGATTTTACCGTTACAGGAGGTAATCGCTACTGTTGTATGACTGTATGGTGAAATATTAAGATTAATTATGCAAATTAGCATTGAAGCTTCAGTGTTTCATACAACAATTGTAATATATTTTGGATTTTCAATTAGACCTGCTATTTGTGAAGATGGCAGACATTCATAAGCTGCATAATATAAAGCAATGATCACCACAGATGGTGTAATTATTAGCAAAGGTCGTCATAACATTTCTTTCAGCAAATGTATAAAAAGTTTCATATCAACCCATACTAAATCAAATGTAAATACTGTCTTTTTCTCTCAATATCATCAGAGAGGCTTAATGTGATTTAAATTAATTATTTAATTAAAAGATAGACGAATTACCCGAAATGTATAAAATATTCTTTAAAATTCTTTAAACTTTAAAATTAAACCTATAAACTTAAAATACTTTTTAATGTAAGAAAGGCAGTGCAGACAAATACAATTAACTACACTAATGTAGAATTAAGCAGGATGTGTCTTTGATTTAAAAACTTTTTAGAAGGCCAATACAGGTATTTTTCATTCGTTTTTTCGATCGTTTTTTCATAATTCAAATGCATTTTAACTGAGTTGACACAGAATACATTCTGGGAATTTATTCAAATACTAGATAAGAATATTTCATCCACATTCACACAAATTGTCCAAAACATAATATATAAACTCACGATGGACAGGAATTTATAAAATATTTAACAACCATAAAACACTGTAATGTAAATGAGAAAAAAATTGATTTACAGAGACCAGAAACAAGTGACGCACTGTTTGCATTTCTGTATGTCAGAGAAGCTGCTTCTCTAACAAGCACTGGTAATGCAACGCCTAAACAGCTGTCCATCACAGCTGGAAGTTTTACAGGTTCTAATTCTTTTTACACAGATGTGGAATGAATTTGTACTGTGTGTGTGTGCGTGTGTGTGTGTGCGTGTGTGCGTGCGTGCGTGCGTGCGTGCGTGTATTTTAGTGTTGGTTCTGCTTGTATGAGTACATCCTACATATTTTCCTTTACATTGTGAATAAAGAGCTCCTGTGTTACATAAATGACAACATAAATAAAGACTCTGCCTATACTCTGTATATTAAAATGTGCGTGTATGTGTCTCTGCTTGCTGTAGTAGAGAAAAAGTAACTAGCTGAGTGTGTACTACTTGATCAAATGCTACTACTAGTTTGATTTGTGTACTAAAAGCTTTTTGTAACCAGAGGAGACGAAAGTAAGTAATAATCTTAAAATTCAGTCAAGTGGTTAATAAGTGTTCAGGTCGAGGTAAGTATGTGTACTGTGAACTATTACAACCCAGTGTAGAAAGATAAGGCTTTACTGGCAGATTTGGCATAGTAATAAAATGTTTTACATAATAAGGTGGGTTTTCCAGGCTGAGCAACTGAAACGTTAATCTAAATTACATGGGCAGATTCTTTGTAACACAATTTAAAGTTTAAATAAATCTACAGGTTATGTCTCTGGCATTTAAAATTAGGGATGACGAGGAGTAGAGAGCAGTATGTAAATGCTGAAATTTTAGGCATTGATGCTCACCAGGTCTGACGGTTGGTGTAAAATCTCTAATAAGAATATGACAGTCGTAACCTGCATGCAGTCGTCTTTGTATTAGCATCACCATGCCTGACCAAACAGCATGAGAAGGGGCCACTTAGTCCGATATGTGAGCTATAAGATGTGATGAGGTTGGTTCAAAAAGCAGCTCTGAGATGTACACACAGGTTTACACTGATTCGTGACTCCATCTTAAAGTCACGAAGACAGCAGAATGACACGGCAAGGCTAGAACAAGCACACAAATCATGCCTCGCACCTAATTACTGTGTTTAAAAGACTTATGACGACCCGATTTAGAGATTTTTACCATACACATTTCTGTAATACTTCTTTGTTTGAATTTGTGAATTTGATTAAGCCTGTTGTAGGTTGTGTAACAGAGAGACAGACAGACGTAGACAGCGAATACTGGAACAACTTCTGTAGGACTCTTTGTCAGCAGCTACATTTTATGTGGGACACAGGAATGTTTTCTGATCCACATTATGCATGTCTGTAGATTCACTCACTTATTACCTAGTTTCAGTTGTGCTGAAACCATGTCACCTGCTGTCCAAATTTAGTGAAAGAAAACTATTTAAACTCTGTAGATTTTCTTTTTTAAGGTGGATTTTAGTAACCCGCACTAGAGTCCTACATATATCACTCTCGATCTACTACGTCTGGCAAGCTTGTGAACCCCTTAGGGTTCTAATTTTCTATAATTTCTTCTGTATAGACTAGTTTTTGGCAGAAGGACCTTTGTGATTAGGGTTGTTGTCTTGCTGTATGATTCTATTCCAGTGGAGCTTCAGTTCACAGAAGAATACGTTGACGTGTTCTTGTCGAATATGCACGTGTCACTATGAAATTCTAACTCTTTAAAGATGACAAGCAGTCTTGGTCCAGAGGCAGCAAAGCAGGCCCAAATGATGATACTGCCACCACCATATTTCACGCGATAACCTCTTTTGTAACCCTTTCCAGCCCAGTGAGCATCAACCACTCTTCTGCTACGGTCTTCAGAAATCCCCTTTGTTCGAGCCATGACATACTTCTACAAACATGTGTTGTCAAGTTGTATAGTGAAGACCAAGATTTATCTTCATTTAACAGGGCAGGTGTCTGATTGTCATGTTACGACTGCAATTCCTGTCTCAAAATTTCAAACAAACTGATAATCCCAAAGTTTCACATACTTTTGCCACACAGATACATACGGTAGGATTGAAACATTATCTGAATAAAGTTTAATTTGGATCTCTTTAGCTAGTTTTCAGAGTTGCGGTAAAATTGGATTATATTTTAGGTCATATTTATGAAGAAAATTCTAAAGGGTTCAGAAACTTTTAGGTGCCACCTTCATACTGTTCCTGCCTGTAGCATATTACACAAAATAGCCAAGGGTTTAGAAAATGGAAAAAAAGACCCAAGTAGCAGAGTTCACCGCATTGCAACCCTGTGGAATCATAATAAGGTGTTTTTACAATTACCTTGTTAACAAGAGAAAACTATTGTTCAAAAGTTCTTGTTTCCTGTGATTCTAAAAAAATATTTGAATTCATAAGATTCTATTTGCAGTAAGCAAACATATTACAGATGTGCGTCTCTGCTCAAGGGTTGCATCATCTGCTGCATACTATATAAAACCAAATATATCTGTGTTTATTGACTTTAAAAGGCTCAGCCGTGTGAGTGCAAGTGCACGCATGTCTGAATATTCATTCTCAGTTTGACCAGGAGCATTGATATAGTACACAGGGATTACGCACATAAATTTACACTCCCACACAAAACGGTGGAAATAACTACATCTTCTCTGAGGCATCGATGCATATTTATCAAGGCGTAGACGCCCTTGGCCACATACTAGTTCCATTGTAGTGGTATGGGAGTGAGCTGACTATCTGGTGCAGAGGGATCGCCCTGAGTCTCAGCCTGCTCTGCCTGTTATTATGATGAAAAAGAGTGCGTCAGACTTCAGCAACAGGCCAAAGAAGGGTCAGCAGGGATTTGACGTGTGTGGCCATACTCCTCTTATCACCTGTACACTCTCAGCTGCTTTCATGGGACTAAAAACACAGCTTTTGTTTAGAGATTAAACATATTAAATCCATCACTGAATCACCATGCAGGATGATGTGGTATGTACAGACAGAAAGAGTGGGTGCAACAAGACGATATAATTCTGTCTGCACATTTGCAGTATGTTCTTTGAAAATCTTTCCTTCTGTAGAAGGTCACGGCTTACATTAGGGACTGACTCTCCTGCTGCAGTCCATATTAAAGACGTTATTAGAGGCCTTTGGGTGCAGGTCTTCTTTTGCGCCTGCAGAATGCGATATGGTAAACAGGGAGATGGCTTCCTCATTACCTCCTGCAGACTATCGGCTCACAACAGCACTAATCACATGCATGCTATACAGAACAATTAAGGGTTATTGAACAACAGATTTTGTGATTCAGTTTAAGTACAAATAGCCAGAAATCAAAAACCTTCTCCTCGTAAGTCCATCTCAGATTGCTCGGTAACTTTAATACTTCAGAGTGTTGTGTCCTTGACCATGTGCAGCACACAAAACGTTTTTGCCTCAGCAAAGAAGTGGGGGGAAAGAAATCTGTTCTGTGTAATATCTAAAGCTCTCTCACAGATCCCTGGCTGATCATAGTGAATTATGTTCACTGCATAATTAGCGACTAACCTGTTAGGGCAACAGCTGAACGTTGTTGGGAGCCACTAATGAATAGTCTCATAATCTCTTCCTAGGTTAAATTAGAAGGACGTCATTAACATCAACTCATCTGCCTGGACATCTGACGCATGAAAGGAGACCCATCCAGCCAGTAATCAGCCAGTTGGTTTGCTTTTAAGCAGGGCTCTATCAAAGTCTACTTTCATCTATAACGTGACTTTCTGAGGAGGTGATGGAGGCTTCATTATGCAGTGAAGCAGGGCTTGGTCTGACACGTTAAGTCAGTGTTTTTGTTATTGTCATTTTCAATTATAATCCTGCGCGAAAGGCCTCACAGAAAGTGTTGTCTAATGTATCAAGTCCCAGAGGAAGATTCAGAGAGCTGCACTGTCATTCTGACCAGCAGACAATAACCACAGTAAGAAAAGGTTCATACATTTAAAGCTTCAGCCTTTCTGACAAATCTTAAGCACTTGATGACACATAAATAATCATTATCCGTCAACTACAATAGATCTACAATAATTACTTTGACTGCTCTCACAAGTTACACAGATTCAACTTCTACACATTTTTTTCTATTAATTTATAGGTTTGTTTAATACATTTCTGTTTACATTTCATAATGGTTTAAAACTAAATTATAAAAAAAGCTTTAACGTCCAGCAGCCAGTTAGCTTAGTAAGTACAAAGGCTGGAAAGTTAACCCAGCTCTATTCAAAGGTAACAAATCAGCCTATCAGCACCTCTAAAGCTCACTAATTAACATGTTATATCTTGTTTGTTTATTCCAACAACCAAAGTACAAAGTGCAAAAACTACAGTTTGCCATTTTACAGGGGTTATGTGTGCGACTGTTTGACTAGAACCATTAACTTCTTTGAGTCTTTGCTAGTTTCCTGGCAACTGTTCAGAGCCAACAAATAGTACGGCACATAAAACGGTGAATTGTCCCTTCTTTTCTTAGGTTTTTATACAGATCAAACAAACAACTTATAACGTGTTAATTAGTGAGCTTTAGAAGCGCTGGTATTTGCATTGTGTTACTGTGGGACAGATCCAGGCTAGCTACTTCCCAACTACAGTTTTTATGCTAAGCTACTGCATGTAGAATGTAGCTTTATTTTAAATACGATTAGTATTTAGGAGAGTTTATTTCCCAAAATGCTCCTTTAAATTCAAACTGTTCCTTTGTAAGGTGAAGGACAGACAGGAAAATTATATCTTTACCAATATTACACTTGTCAAGAAAGGAAATAAACATGCATTCAAAAATGTAAAGAATCTAAACAACAAAAACGGGTCAAAATACAATTTCTTGAAATAGAATTTTGTTATTTCCTTTTTAGAGATAATAGAGATGAGGTATATGATAAAGTATATGTCTGTAGTGTATTTATGGTCATATCACCCAACAGAAATCAGAACAACATCTGGAAACTTTGTTATTGAGACAAACATTTTTTAATCTGTCTGCATTGTACTCAAAGTCACCACAGACCAGAATATCAGAACAACTGACTAATATTTGTTTTCATTTATAGATACAATATATTAACAAAATGTGCATATCACAGTATAACAGCCCTCAGAAAATGAGGACTTACTTGTACTGTCTTTAAACAGTAGCACTTACATGTAACTTCACAAAGTCAACATGTTCTCATCACACAATCCAAAAAGCTGTCTTTGCAGTATTGAAACCCCATGAACAACTTCTCATTAGAAGAGGCCCGTCAACCAAGGCTAAATAATATGACTGAATAATATGTTCACAGAGTAGGCTTTCAAGTTGCTGCCTGTAAATGTGGCTCCAATTGTGGTGAAAACCATTCATGATTTATTAGAGTTGCTTCTTGTCATTCTCAGTGTTATATTTACATGAATGTGACTGTGTGTGTGTGACTGGGGAGCTGTTTTATATGAGTCCAAACATCTATATTATGTTGTGATTTGTCTAGAAGACTTGATTATCTGCCAGATTTGATAGTTTTAAGAACATGCATTGGAAACAGTATCATGGGAATTGTGCTTTACGACTGAATTCCACTGACATATCTGCTTTATGAACATATTACACAAACACAAAACAATCTCAGTTATTTTGGTTTATAACTGGGACCCCTTAACTGCAGAAATAAACTGCAATGTGTACACAAACTTAAAATAAACACGCAAACTAAAGATTCAATTTATTAGTAAAATAGTTTTTAAAAATTTAATCAGTACATTTTGTGTCAAAAATCAAGGCATATGTAAGTCATTACGTGTACTCTCATCTGTTTCCAGTGCAAGGGAAGATGTCAATAAACCTGATGTCAAAAATGAAGAGGAGAGTGGGGGTGGGGGGGGCACAACCATGTTGACTAACAGATGTCTTACCCACACGTATGTGATATACAAGGTCTCTTATGCTTGGCTTCAGCAGACGCAACTGGCATAGAAGCTACATCTCTGGACACCAGCCAGTGCTCAACACACTTGCTCCCTGTTCTGCTGCTCCTCCTCCTTCACTTCGGCAAGCAGTGGGCTTTATTCACATGAGAAGGAGGAGGGATAATCACGTGGGTGGGGGCTTGGCTAGAGTGGGAGTGGGTAGTGGGGCTGCACCTCCCTCCCTCCCTCCCCAGTACCGCACAAACCAGGGATTCCAGCGTAGGCCATCTGTGAGGGATGAAGAGACATGGAGGTGGCAGCTTCTCTCAACAGGAGCAGTTCCCACAGCCCTTCACACTGTTGAGTATCTCCTCCTGCAATTTTTTCCTCTCCTCCTCCTTCTGGGACAAACGCTCAGCCGGTGGTTCGGGTGAGCTCTTGCTGTTGTTCAGTATTTTGCTGTTCTGGGTGTTCCACAGCTCTGCATATAAGCTGCCCGGGGTGCTGAGTAGGGTGTGGTGGTTGCCTTGCTCTGCCAACTTACCCTGACAGAGAAGATGGCAATAAAGGAAAAAAAGAAACAAAAATTAGCAAAAGTAAAAATGTTTGCAGTTACAATGAAGGGGCCATGCACACAGAGTCCTATAGTTAGCATCTCGTCATGACCAAACAACACTGACCACACTCTCTGCAGAGAGTCAGCTCCCCCCTAGAATCCCTGCCGCCTCCCCAACAACTGTTGCATTCCTCTCTCAAAAACACGGACTCACAGACACACGCGAGCAACCACACGCAACAAAACACACATACCTCCCACACAGTCGAACACAAATGAAGGCACCCCCTTCCCCCACCTCCCATGAGCATGCAGATGAGCACGTGATCGCTTCCGCTCGTTATTTTAATGAGCACCCCAGGCAGTCCTCTGCTGGTGACACCAGCAAACGCCATGGCGACATCACACACAAACATGCCTCCTCGCCACGACCCTCTGATCCCGACCATCTGACTCTGGAAACATGGAACGACACATGCTTGCTCGCCGCAGTTAAAAGAAACCCTTTTTCCATTTTATCCTATCTGACTAAAGCACTAGTGGAAAATGTCACTTCACCTGTTATATTTCATATTAACTCTTACTTTCCAGATAATGACTGACTTCACTGTGTCCTTTTGTGTTGTACAGCATTTCCAAGCCCAACCTATAATAGACTACAGATTTTTTCTTATCACTTGGATATATCTAATGCACTACACCGTGACAATGTACCAGAAAGATTCACATTTTCACATTTCTTTGTCCCCATATCACCTCCAGCCTGACTTAAACACCACTGACCAAAAACTCTATTGACAAACCATTTGAATGGCAATCACTGAAAGACACATTTAGTCCTGGACAAGGCCTCATCAGTGTCTGGGAAGATGGCCCATACATTATTAGTCACTGAGACAAACAAGACACGCCATCTGACCAAAACAGCCAGTCGAGTCTGACTGCTTTAATGAGCCCTTATGGAGAAAATAATACATTCACTTCAACTAACTGTGACCTGTTGTTGTTGAAGTTAATGAGAAAAGCTAAACAAAGCATGTTTTCATCACGTAAAGGTAACAGAAAATAAATGAGAGGCAAAAACAGAGACTACTTGCTAAATTATTGTTACTGGAAGTCGCACTGTGGGTCATGCCGAGTGCAGGTCATCGTCTTTCCCTTCAATGCAAAGTCGTCTAATTGGACTAGCAATTAACACAGCTCATGTTTATACTGGCAAACTCTGAACCGTCATATACTTTACTTTTATGAAACTGACTTCACAACTGGAAATGTTAATCAGGGAAGGTAAGAGATCAAGTAAAAAATAAGTGGATGAGTTCTTACCTCATTGAGCACTAAAATCTCGTCTGCGTCAACGATTGTGGACAGTCTGTGAGCGATGAACACTGATGTCCTGTCCTTCACCATCTCTTTCATTGAACTCAGGATGTTCTGGAAGCACATGAAGACAAATATCATTATCACTCTGTTAGGCTTTAAAAGTGTATCATGTAATCCAAAGGAAAACAGTCCCCCAGGTTTGCAATACTGCTGGTGTGCAAAAATAAGAAAAAGAAGAGCATGAATGACAGGATATATATGAAATATACTGCCAAACTTTGATTTGAAGAAGAAGCTAAGTCAACACAATGTTGCTCAGCAACACTGACCTTCATATGCTCTTCAATCCAGTGAGTACATATAATTTAACAATACTATTGTGATGAGAAGCAAGGGAAAATCTAAATTACCAATCACATCTTTTGTCCCACTCTTTTTCCTGAAGTTCAGAGAGGACGTGCTGAACTTTCTCATTAAATGTAACATTTACAAAGACTGTGGGGTTTAAGCCGAGCTGGAGATTAAGTGTGAGAAAACAGTGGCAGGTGGCAAGGGAGAACATGGAGGTGGTGTGTGTGTGTGTGGAGGGGGGGTGTATGTCACAGCAGGTATGTGACGCAGAAGTGAGGTGAATTATTGTGAACCTTCAGCAGGTGACTGAGTGGGTGTTTGTTCTGCTGAATGTGTATGTAGGCACGGTGAGGCGTCAACCTGTACGTGCAGCAGTGAACAGGAATTAGTGGACATGTTATGTACGCGTGTCTGTGTCTGTTGGTGTGACGGTCAGACCCACCTCCTCTGTGATAGAGTCGAGTGAAGATGTCGCCTCATCGTACAGGAGGATAGGTGGGTTCTTTAATATTGCGCGAGCAATGGCGACACGTTGCTTCTCCCCTCCTGAAACAAAAGAACAGACGTCATAAATAAAAGCAAATATGTGAAGGAATATGTGAAGCTACAGCAGGTCTCTGTCTGGCCCTTCTCATCAGATAATTACCTCAAACGGAGGGGCTATCACTCTGACAGTAACAATGCTACAGGCTTCAGACTGTTAAAACAGACTTTTTTTTAATTGTGAAGAAAAATCAGCAGGACACAAAGATTTCTCCCACTGCGTCTGACTCGGACTTTATTACACATGAGCTGTGTGTGGCCTCTTGAAAGCAAGCAGCGTTCAGCAGATATAAATATCACCGGCAGAGGAGAATCTCAATGAAGGAAGTTAGGACCCTCACAGCCCAGACTGCCCCCCTCGTCTCACAAACTCACTGGCAGCTGTCACGTACAGCAGCAGTGAAATTAATGAGAAGTTAGTCATGTCTTTATTATGTCCATTCTCTCACGCGCTCACTCAGTCACTCCACATAAAGAAATCTGTGCTGCCAGTAATTGCGTCTTGAATGTTGAGTGAAAGTGCTCACACACTGTGTTTACGTGGGCTAAATGAGTTACAGAGTGATGCTAGGAGCCAAATACTACAGAGTCTGCTCAGATGAGAATTAGTTTTAACTGTTAGGCAACATGCCATTAAACAAGTTCATACACAAAACTGAAGAAAATGTTAAAATAATCACGGTAACACTAAATATCAAGTCCTACCATGAATTAAAGATATAAAATAAGGTCATATCTAATACAATTAGTAAGTGAATCATATTCATTGTATACTTTTATAAGACATCTCATGAGGAATAGTTTCAAAACTATGTCACATTTATGAAAACATATTAAGATAATTTATGGATTTGCAAATATAAATGATCTCTCACAGAATATAAAATATATGTTCCATAAATTACCAGTCCTAACACAGTATATAACTTAGGCAGCAGACAAAGGATATTCAAGATGTGTGGACAGTTAAGGCTCTTATATTGTTTTATTCTTAGCATCTATATAGGAACTGCCAAACGTTGTTTAGCAGTGTAAAACTGACACATACAAAGTGATTAATAATAACGTGACAATATTCTGGGTAGGACTATTTCTGCTTTCATAAGATACTGAGCAGGTCACTAAAAAGGTCACAGTGTAATTAAGTTTGGCAAATAAAATAGTTAAATTCAGAAAATGTTTTATCATTTTAACATTAAAAAACAGTGATACCAGAAAAACAAATTAATCTACAGCTACTTTGATAAAGGATTAAACATTGAAGTCTTTTTAAAGAAGGAAAGCCAAACACTGACTGACTGGTGGTGGATTTTCAGCGTTATTTTCTGGTTTTGTATTTCTCTTATGATGATAAAATGGTTTGATTTGGGACTAAAAATTGGACAAAACACACAAACTGAATATCCCAACTAGGGTTTTGTTAAATATTGTTAAACAAGTAATCAAGAAAAAAAATCAGTAGATAAAACTAATGACAAGTATAACCAATAATCAAAATTTCAGTCTCTTATCTATGACTATGAATATACTTTCCTGCACCAAAATGACATGAACTGCTTTTCATATTTTAGTATACCATCCAGAGAAATACATAAACACACACCCCTTTCACTTGCTTGTGCAGAGAGAAAATATTTAAACAGTAGTCATAATGGCAGCAAACCTGACAGCTTGAGGCCCCGTTCCCCAACCTGGGTGTCATAGCCATGGGGCATCCTGAGGATAGCATTATGGATGCCTGCTAGACGTGCCACTTGGTACACCTCCTCTGGTGTAGCGTTGATGTTCCCGTACTGCACGTTGTAAAAGATGGTGTTGTGGAACAGAACGGCATCCTGACAACAACACAGTTAGAAAAAAAAATGAGGCTTCAGAGAATGTTTTTATTGCAGTTGAGACAGTAACAGAGGACTGCAGATTCCAAAGACAAGGGTAGGAGGGAGAAAGAGAAAGAACGCAAATGACAAAATACTGTTCATGTACCATCTGTTCAGATTAGCTTCTGAGCTCACTGCAATAAAAACCTAACTGAATTCAGCTTATTACTAAGGCTGTAACTATTAATGTTACATTGTTCTGTGCTGCCCCCTTGTTGTATATAATTACCAATAATAACTTTACCAGACACATCACCTTTTGTACTAGAAACACATAATATCTAGACAAATGTACATTTTGTTGAAACTGAAAAAGCTTAAAAAAACAAAAACAATATTATGTGGTGTTTATAAATTTACATTTTCAGTGCTTTTGTGTTACTGTCTCAGACCTGAGGTACAACACCCAAAGCTTTCCTCAGGCTGTCAAGGCTGACGTCTCGGATATTCTGCCCCCCTATGTAGATGTTCCCCCGCTGAGGCTCATAGAAGCGGAACAACAGACGCACAATGGTGCTCTTCCTGCAAACCAGACATGGAACCAATCGTCAGCATCATTCTGTCTGTGTGTTGTACCCCCACAGTCTACTGATGATATCTGATGATAAAACTAGTTGCACATACAAATGAGGCAACACACTGCTGGCTAAAAGGTTTGACAGTCAGTGTTCTAGTGTGAATGTTGACCTACCCTGACCCACTGCCACCGACTATTGCCACCTTCTTTCCAGCAGGCACTTCGAAGGACACTCCATTTAAGACTTTCTGGCCTTCCAGATATTCAAAATACACGTCCTCAAAGCGGATGGTGGCCTCCTGCGGTGCGATGGTTAATGGCGGCGCGAGATCCCTCTCCTACAGCAAACCATCAGAGGGGTTGAGACAGAGACGAAATAAAAACAGAGAAGGATACAGAACACCCACTGGCAGAGAAGGCCTGGCATGATGCAATGCTACTCCAACACCTTGTACAGAGGGTTAATGCTGGAGCGCAGAGCTTACACAGGCTGCATTAAACAGAGACATTCACAACAAATTCAGGAGGTCGTTTCAAAAGACAGTCAGAACCTTCACATGCTGTCCTTCATGCTCACTGAAGGATCAATAGGCGTGAAAACTTTTAGTACGTACTGAGCCGAGCCATAGTGCTGAGATTCAGCCAAGGTCAGCAGTGAATAAAGCGCCGTCCTTAACCAGAGAGTAAAAGCCTGCTCTGCTTCGTGTCTACTCCACCTAATAGCAACATAATCACCCACAATCCACCTCAGCCAATTAATACAAATAACTCACAGTCCATTAGTATAGACAGATGATCATTTCACACCCCACAACGTAGAAAAGAGCCAAAATAATTTATTTTTTATTTTGTGGAAGAGTTTCAAGTAAGGGGGAGTTGTTAATTATTTTACATCTACATAATAGACCACTGTGTTCTACAAAAAAAGCATTCAGACAGTAATGGGCTGCTGGGGAGTGCCATTCCACAGGGAATCACAATGGAGAGGAGTATTACTGATGAGTGAAAAATAACTGGACAGATTCATGTCTCCTACTGTAATTACAGGCTGGAGACGAGAATGGCATTCATACTGTTAGACAGCAGCCGCACATTTGCACTTAAGCTTGCTCTTCTGACGCAAGATGGGCGGACGCGTTAAAAAGAGAAAAAGAAACGATAAATGCAACAAAATGTCTCAGAGAAACAAATGAAGGCTATTAAGAGTGAAGAAACACCCGCCTTAAATGTTTTACATCTGTTTTGGCTATTTTTAATTGTCCAGTTAAAGAACCATATCTAGTTTTTTTTATCATGAGTATGACATGGTATTTCAATGTGTTTTAATATGTGACAGTAGGTGGCTGTGTCTCAGGAAGCTGAGCAAGTCATCCTTTAATTGTAGGGTTGGCAGTTGATGGAAGTGTCCTTGAGCAAGACACTGAACCACAAGATGCTCCCAGCGGTCAGGTCAGTGCCTTGCATGGGCGCTCTGCTACCATCAAGGTGTGTGTGAGAACTGGTAAGTGAGAGCTAAACTGTAAAGAGCTTTGTCTGTTAAGGTAGTAAAGATATGTATAAATGTAGTCCATGTACCCTTTAACATAAATTTCAGTAGATGTGAAATCTATATTCAATTAATTGATTAGTCCAATTAATTGTCCCAGTTTACTCCTCAAGAAAAATAACAAATGTGTTGATCTAGCTTCTATAGTGTAAGAATCTGGATTTCTTCTTTATTATATTTGACAGAAAATGTTAAGTAAGTTGAATATATCAGCTTGGGCTCAGAAACATTACACTAGGCAATAGACAAAATTATTAACCAATTACATGAAACTAATGATATTTGATACAATCCATCAATCAATCCTGTAATTAATCCTTAGTTGTGACTTTAGTTTGCACTGAATAAGTTTAAAGGGGTGAAGAAAGCAGTGCTGCAGACAGAAAATAAATAAAAATACTAATGAAAGAGGCAAATATGAACCCCAGGCAGTTTAACAAAAACAACTCAGAACAGAACATTTAGAACTGTTTCACTCTTCCACATCTCGACAGTGATCATTCACTTGCTGTTCAGAGAAGCTATCACTGATTGAACAGGCATAAAAATCACAGGCAGAACAACAAAAAACTAATATTTCACCACAGTATGATGATCCTTTTTATCAGATCACCAGTGGAAAACAAAACTACACAACTAAAATAATCTTGTGTTCTGCTATTTGTACAGATGAAATTAATTTTGGGAAACAGAGCCTTGTAAAAATTACACAAACTACACATCCTGCAGAATCGGTCGGTAAAGAGTGCTCCGAATAAAGTCGCATCTGATCACAACTGGTTAATAATGAATTAACTACATGGCAAAATGTGAGCAAGCACCTGAGTTACGTCAAACATGTTTTTACTACATTACAACCTATCAATTTTAACGCATGTGGATTGTTCAAATGTCTGAGCAAGACCATTTTTACAAGCCTGCAACCACAAAACTTGGTACCTAACCTGAGCCGTTACCTGCACTTACCTATAAATACCTGAAATGCACATCGGCCTGAGCCATTAATGCAAGACCAGATACAGACCAGTGTGGTTATGATGATGAGGTAAACAGGGGATAGCGTGGGCACTGACTGGTCTGAGGCTTCACAGTCTCATATATACTGTAGCTCATGCTGACCTCTGTCCCTCACAACATTAAAATATTACCGTTGTGGCTGACAGATGTAGTCACTTTAAAAGTCATCCAGATTGGAGACCGTTGACAGGCAGGAATTGCAGGATTCTATTTAGATGTGCGCAACACTGGCAAATTTCCAGTTCCTTATGTAATGCAAAGTGACACAGAGATAACTAATTTTACGCTAATCATCTCCAGTTGCAGTCAGTCAGCTACATTCTCAATTACAGAATCATAATTAGACATGACAGAACTGCACTTGTTTCTTTTCACTTGTTTTTTTATTTTCATCTTTCTTTAACCAGCTACCCACCTGCATCTAGTATTTTTTTTACTTTTTTACTTTTTTCTGCCATATCCTCAATTTACTTTTACAATTTCATTTTTTTAACCCATTATAAATTATATTTCTTGTTTAACCACTAGGTACCTGACCTAATGCAGGACTCTGGAATAGATTAGCCATGTCATGCAGCCATAAGAATAACTATGCTTGTGTTAAAATATTTTATCACCTGTGTGATTAAACATGATGTGCTGCTGTCAGGAAAAGTTCTGGACAAAAGCCTGTTTTCAGTTTTTAATTTTTATCTTTATTATAAAGCAAATGTAACTACTACTATATTTATCTACAAGGTAATTTCTAATCTTCTTTATTAGGGTAAGAAAAAAAACAATAAAACATTTTAGGATTTACTGCTACAGTGTGGAGAAGTGCAAGTCATGTTGACAAGTTACCTTGATCTTGGTGTCGATGCTGAGCAGGGTGAAAAGAGTATTCATGTCTATTAGGGCCTGTCTGGTCTCTCTGTACACTGTACCCAGGAAGTTGAGAGGGAGGGAGAGCTGGAAGAGAAGGCCGTTCACCATCACCAGGTCTCCCACGGTCATTGTACCTACACGACAGACATAGAACAATTTAGAGAGAGGCAAATCATCTAGCATTATTGTATCATGTATATGTCTTTGAATACAAGATCTTAAAAAGTGCCACTCAAACCATTTCTTCTTTCAAGCTGTGAAAGCAGACAAAGTATGTTACAGTCTGAATCTATCTCCACCCTCTGTGATTTCATTTTCTGCATCAAGGCTATTTTATTTCCTATTCACGCCTCTTTTTCATGCTTGCTGTGCTTTGTTCTCATTTACTTTCTATTATTCAGTTCAGTCAGGGTTTTACTTGTTGTTTTCATCTGTCCATTTGATTTTGTTTTGCAGTGTTTTTTAAGCTTTCATATTTCTAAATGCACAATTTTCCCCATTGTGCTATGGACACAGATCGTGAGCATGAAGAGTCACGTGATGTGTATTGCACACTTGCACTTGGATTCTGTCGATTTTTTTCACGGCTTACTGAAAATTAAAGAATGTTTTTCCAAAAACTAGAAAATACTGCAGACCTTACCACAAACTTACACACCACCTAAAACCCCTCACTCACCTGCTGCAATGCCCTTGCTGGCCAGCAACATGATGGCAGTGAGGCCGACACTGAAAATGGCACTCTGTCCAAAGTTGAGCATGGCGAGCGTGGATGTGGTTTTTAAAGAGGATGACTCATAGATCTTCAGGAATCCATCATACCTTTCAGCTTCATACTTTTCATTGTTGAAGTACTGTAGCCGAAAGGAGAAACAGAGATGGGAGCACAGGGCACAGATACAGCAAGAGGATTCACAAAAGGAAAGAAAACGTAAGTTGAGAGAGAAAGAGGGAGAGATATAAAATATGGTTAAGGTTAAAGGTTAAAGAAGCATGGAGAGCAGGCAGGTAGACATTTTAGCGCAGACTGCCTCAAGGCTGCATTTGTTCCCAGTGACCGTTCTGGGCGTAGTCTGGGTCTCAGTTGGCCTCTAAAGCACTTTTTCATGTCTCGCTGTCTTCATCTCCTCCCCACTGATCTTAAAGGACATGCAGGGCGATATAACAAAATCCAGAATCTGCTTTGCTGAGCAGGCTGTAGATCTGAAGCTTTGGCAGAGGATAGTGGTGGTGCCATAACAACAATTTAGAAATTATTAGGCAGTTATGACTGAAAGGAAAGGAATTGCTGCAGAGTATTCATCACTGGAGCTGTTGCCAGCCTCTGTATTTACATCTGTAGCAGCTTACACAGACACCTACCAACAGAGCACAGATAGCTCTCTTAAGTGTTACGCCACACAAGCAGCACTAATTTTGATTAAGACATACAGCTATCATTTAGAAAAAAAGGCCTAATGAATCAGCCACAAGCACACTACAGCATAATCATAACAACGACCCTCCTCAACTCTGCCGCCAATTACCTAATATTGCTGTTTGTTTAGTTTGCACTACTGTTTCTCTGCTCCGGTTAAGTGGGCGATTTGCTTCTCTAGCTAACGGCAGTGGTGCTGTGCTGTTACTGACTTGCCATTGATTTGCATATAGGGAAATGCAGGGAATCAGCGAGAGAGAGAGAGAGGAAAATAGCACATGGAGGACAAACCAAAGCAGTGCAAAGCACCGTGTTCAGGTTCTCATCCAGCCCTCTGTGAAAGTGGAACGGATTTCTGAGTGGGTGGAGATCTAATTACATATGCACACTAACAGCTCAGAGTGATGCTAAATCTGGCCGCATTGACATAGATGACACAAAATAACACAGAACAAAACATTAAGAAAAACAGGATGCAAAATAATACAGCAAAGAAAATAACATGGGTACCAAAATATATCTGGAACAGCCAACAAAGCAGCCAGTACTGAATGGTGATTATGTTCATATGTGCACTGTGTGCAAGGAGGTTACCTAGAAAAGGGCCTAAAAAAGCAAAAGATAAAAATTTTGCATAAACATGTCAAAGTGAAAAAGTAAAATGCGGTGTTTATATTCATACCACATCACAACAGTCAGGTGTTTGTGAGAGCACATGCGCCCATAAACCATCCTTGGACTCTGAAGAAATTTCTTTTCAAAATAAAGCCTCCAAGTGGCAGACACTTTCAGTCCAAAACGAATAATTGAGACATAATTTGGGTCATTGACAAAACCAAGAAAATAGCCCTGAGTGTTATGTGATAAACGTCTCATTGTTTGCAGCAGCTGGAATGACATTTACAAGAAGGTGTGGACAATCTGACACAGAGAGAAGAAGAGCAGGACTAAGGCAGAGAACAAACGAGACAAGGCAAAGTCAAAATCTTCAAGTCCTGGGTCAACAGGGCTGAAAAGATCAGTCATTTAACTGAACAACATAAAATTATTTGAAAATAGTTTTGATACATTATTTAAAAATAAATGCCTACAGCTACCTTCTCCATTGTGATTATTTGTTGCTTTTCTTTGTCTTGTGCAGTATGTTTAAGGTGTAATGTGTTAGTGGAAAGAGGGCTAATGAGCTATTTGAAGACGTCACTCTGGCCTTTAGAAACTGTGATGGATGTTTTCCAATATTTCTGACATTTTATAGATCACCAAATTAATTAGCTTAGATGAAAATAATCATTAGTTGAGGTTCTAGATCAATACATATCTATCCCAACATGTCTGTCTTAATGATGATAAATGACAATATTTAATGTATCATACTGTTTAAAGTTATAAATCATTACAATTATTCTTTACCGTTTTATTTTTCTCATGCTTTTCTGTGGCAAAATGTCAATTCATGCATCAAGCCTTCGATCCACTATACACATTAAGTATGCAGGAGAACTGTTATATATTTGCAGATGTTTTACCATCTTTAATATGAAATCACTGCATTTGAAAAATTTATGATGATGATCATACTTCCAAGCAGAGTGTTGGGCTACATAAGATGTATTAACTTCAGGTAATATGGTCATCATTAAGTAAACGTATAAGAGGGATTGACTCTCACAGAGAGAGATGTTTAAAATGTACTTTATTTATCTTGTGTTTCTTTTGACACAGCGATTATGTGATTTTGTGTGAGTGTTGAGAGTCAGAGAAAGAGATGGAGAGAGAGCTTTTCTTTGATTAAAAAGCAAATTGTGACAGTGGCAATCATGCCAGTGAAACACTATTATCACGGACGAGTAAATATTTGTTCACGTCAATGTGCCTAGCTCAAGTGAAGAAAAGAGAAATACTAGAAAGGAAGGGTTGATGAAGGGAAGAGGGTGGGGCTGTGTGGTGGGTTGGATCTCACCTTAACAGTCTCATAGTTAAGAAGAGAGTCAATAGCTGCATTGCCTGCTTCATTGTCTGCTTTGTTCATTTCAATGCGGAAACGAGTCCTGTGTGCAGAGAGATATGCACAATGATGTAAGCACTTTTTTTAAGTACATATTTCTGCCTACGAGTGAACATTTTTACTGGCAGCACACACAGACAGCCACAGATCTATTCACTGAATCTTTGACAAGTGTTAACAAATGTGAGCACTATAACAGCCAACTGAACTATAGACAGACACGGAATTAAGTACAAACATACCTCCACTGAGTGACGAGAATGGTGAAAGCAGTGTATGCTGATAGAGAACCCAAGGCCACTGCTGCAAACTGTCCACCGCACTTGTAATACTGCAGAGGAGAAAAGCAGTAAAGACAAAGCGTATTTTATAAGCAGTGACTCAACAGTCTTCAAAGTCAACTGATCACATCAGTTCACCGGGCCCCATTGTTGGTGTCACAAGGTATTTTGAGAGCACACAGTTTTTGACCATTCCACTATGAAATTGAGTGTTACAAATGGAGGGGAAACTACAAGAAGACCATCGTGCTAATGCTTTAGCTATTTGGGCAATGAAGTCTGCCCTCATTACAGCAAGCTGACATTATAGTCCTGAGTAGAATAATAGCACAAAGCTATAGACAAGCCGTTCTTTCTGTGGTGGCCAAGGAGGGGGGCATCTGTTCAGGGCATATTCTGCAGGAGGACATTAAGCTGCTACAAAGCTTTGGGATTCATCACTGACACTAATGGGCTCTGTGTTGCCACCAAAAGTTCATGGGGATTCATATTCCATTTAGAATGTAAATGAGACAATATCCCTGAAATTAATTTCCGGACAATCTGCTGTGAAGAGTGTCAAGGTGATAAAAGATCCTGAGCTAACATTAAGGACTGAAACGGGCACAGCAACAAGAAATCAGAGCCAGAAAATTGTAAGCAGTGTTTCTGATGGTATCCTACAATAACTTAATGACCAAAGCTAATGACTTCTCATCTGTGTGTCATTCTCACACTGAAACTCACCAAAATGGCACTAACGAGGCCCATCTCGAAGACTGTGGGTCCTAGATTGAAGATGAGTGCACTGAGGACGAAGGAGATGCCCCGTGTGCCGCGGTCAATGGCCTTGGACAGGGCTCCTGTCTGGCGGCTGAGATGAAAACTCAGATCCAGATTGTGCAAGTGAAGGAAAACATTCTTGGCGATGCGTCGGATGGAGCTCTGGGCCACCTTGCCGAACACAATGTTCCTCAGCTCGTTAAATAGGGCTGCACAAGCCCGAGAAACACCATCTGGGATAGCGGAGGAGAAAGAGAGTTTAGCACACCTGCTGTGAAAAGCAGGGAGGTTCAAAAAGCAGGGCTGGGAGCCATCAAGTGAGAATATATCCTTATCCTAAACCCTCTACACTGAAATAAAGCAGCAAAAAAAACAGAATCTGGCCCATACCTTTCCTAACCCATAAGCTGTAATACAGTATAATTAGGCAGTTGAGACTAGGCAAGGTTGTGGCTCGACAACTGTTCTAAAGTGAACGCTTGTAAAAGGTGGAGTGGCATGGTGGTATTCACATCATCTGTGCTCTGCAAGCCCTGCAGTGCAACAGCAGCAGCCTCTGTAATTACAGAGCAGGATGCTGTCTGTAGCCTCACCACTATGGCAGGCCAGCATACTGCAGACTGAGGGGAGGGAGCGAATCTGAAGGTACACAAGTGTGTTGAGTGTTGAGTTTGAGTGTGTGTCAGGAAATGGAATATATGTGTATAATACCAGAAGAGGGGAAGGAGGTTTTAATATGGCTGTCATGTTAAAATGTGGCTATAAGTTGTCAGTCAACAGGCTTAATTTCCACTGCTGTCTAGATTTTCTCTGGCTGATCTGTACGACGATGGACGCATGCAAGCAACACAGCCTTTCTAGAAGATACATGGAGTTTTTAGTTCAATAAAAATCACACATTTTATTCCAAGAAAGTCAGTTATTAGATTCCTTACACTTGTCGTAAACTGTTATACAAGCAGATGGCTAGTATGACTGTCATATTAATATTAGTCTGTGTTTGAATGACACGGGGCCTTCCTGTGGAGATTTCTCCGAGTTGTGTGAACATCACTCGTCTGCTGAGACCATAGTCAGGGTAATAATCGCTCTATCTGCCAGTCTTCATGGGGCTGTAATGTGGCGTTAAATAGGAATGCTCATCTAATGAACAATGTGTCCATATCTGACAAGGTAGGATGAGCACTGTGCAACCTTTTCAGACAAATTACAGCTGTCACCACAGATTCCAAGTATCAGGCCCTGAGCATCGCAAAAAGGAAAAAAAAAATACAATTCCTTTCTTTAAGAGCATTCCTTTCATTCTTCCTCGTCATCCTAATTCATCCTGTCTGGAGTCCTGTTCATGTGCTCCAATTACTCACCAGGGAGCATCAGTGTGCAAGTGAGCTCATTAAAATAAGTGGCTACAGGACTAAGTGTACATTGCATCCTAGCTGATCTCACTCGGGTCCAGAGTGACTTGCAGTAGGTGTCAGGTTTACAATACGTATTTATTTATTTATTTTTGTTTTTCGCCAGCAGCTCAAAGGAAAAAAAACTCTAATCAACAAGGAACTTCACACGCTACATCTCATCCCTAACCCCTCTTGTATTCACAGGGCCCATTCAAACAAAGAGGAAAAGAAAGGGAGGCGTTATCAAGGGATGAGGTGAAAGAAACATCCCTGGCCTACAAAAAGATGTCCAACTATTTTCAAAGGACATTAACAATTTCTTTCCTTCTGCTTTAGAAATGTATCCACCTCTGTTTGCCTTGAAAGCACACAGGTATCACACTGGAAAGTCGTCAGTGCTCATGAGAGGGCCATGTGGATTAATAGAAGTGAACTCAGGCGCAGAGCGGAGCACATAATGTAAATAATGTGAGGAGGTTAGGAGGTTGTGGAGCAGCATTGATATGAATGTGTTGGGAAAGGTCAACCCGTAGATAATAGGCAGTCCCACAGTCCCCTCTGATGAGCACGGCCCCTGCCAGTGCAATACAAGTCTGGGACTCACAGCCAATCAGCACGGCCGTTGCCATGGTAGCCACAGTGCTTGGCGCGTCATTCAGGTTCAGCATGTGTCCCGACATCTGGTTAAGCTCGTCCACTGCATACTTAAACATGAAGGGCACCATCACATTGGTGATCTGGGAAAGCAGAGAGGGAGGTAGGGAGGACACATTCAGAGGGGAAGCAAAAAAAAAGAGATGGGAAATAGTTTCAAATAGCCTATTAGACAGACATATGCTCAGTATAGTCTGGAGCCATTTTTCTAGCCCTCTGTGGTGTCACTGTACAGTACCTATGTATGTGAACCACATGTTCTTAAAAAGATGGATTTTCACTGATGTTACACAAGACATCAGACATAATCTATTCAGGTGCATTCAAGGATATGTATGTATGATATGCTGTGTGAGTGAGTGTGCGTGCATGCCGAGTGTCTATGCAGTGTGTCTATGCAGTCTTCTTAACTGGCTATGCTGGTGCTTCCTGCTAATGGAATTGAAATGGTTATTAAGGCTAATTAAAAGCACAGGGACAGCTGTGTGACTCAGGCTAGGCGGTCCGCAGCACATTAGGACAGCCAGAGAACACAGCAGCACACAGCAAAGCATTTTCATTTGAAACCCATTTCATTTGAACCTCTCAACACCTAGCACAAGGAAAGGCCTTTTTTTAACTTTTCTCTTTGTTCCTTTATTTCTGTCAAATGCACTGTAAAATTCTAAAATAATGGTAACAGTATTATTATATATAATCTGTAAAGAAAATGTGATTCAAGTTGACCCTGCTAAAATAAAGGGACACCTAATAATTCACCATTTATACTGCAAAAGCTACATCACCTGCGTTCTTGCTTTATACACTTGGGTATTATACTCAACTACAGAAGTCCTCTGAGCAAAAACAATATCTGCCACTTTGCTACCAAGACAACAGAACATAACACAAAAATAGCCTGAGCCTATTATCACAGGGCCAAAACATGTCCTCAATTTTACCACCAATACATGATAAGGTTGGATGTGCTCTTTTAATCCGGCCAGCACTGGAGATTAAATCAGCAGCAGGTCAATCTGTACCTGTCATTATATTATTTCATAATAGAGATATTGTGTCAAGAACTGCAGTAGAGGCTTCAGGTTATCAAGAATTAGCTTAAGCTTATAGTATGACACAGAGAAAGGGCTTCATTTGAGGCCAACAAAAACAAAAGCTCAGTTATTAGAAATGAAAATGTCACTGATAATGTGTAGTGCAGAGGTGTGATGCACTGTAACCACATAATTATTCTGCTGATTTAAAAATTGCCTCCACACTGCTGGTGGTTTGAGTAAATTGAGGCTAACTCCAGCCAAGCAGGAAAATAGGAGACAACTGAATTGCATGTGTTGTTCTCTCCTCCTTAGCACACACTAGAGGGAGCCATGCTAAGCAGCAGCAGGACGCGCTTATTTAGGAGCTGTGAATTTGTGATTGTTTTCCAGGGTGTAAATTAGAGACCATCCACAAAGAAAGATGAAATACATCATGCACTGATTGATGCTTACAATTAAATATTTACAAAATGGTGTGTTTTAAATGAACAAGAAAGAAAAATGTTAGATCGAGGTTACTTTTTGTAACATTTTCTAGATACACTTTTAATTTAAATATTTTTAACGAAATACAACCACTTGATTCTGTTAGGATTTTGCCTTCACCAAAACTACTACACTATACTGAGATAGTATTGCACATAGAAAACATCATCACTATAGGTCATTTTCAAAATGATCACCCTTTTCAATATCAACAAGCTAATGTCAGTGTGTAAAGAAGTGTTTATTCAACAAGGTAAGTGAGTAAAGGAGACGGTGTTCTAAATGGCATTGGAAAACATTGCGCGCACACAGCAAAATAAGAAGATAATAAGAAGAAGAATAAATTATTATGAATAGGAAGAAATTATTTTATTTTATTGTATGCAAAAGAGAATATGCTATTTATTGTTAGGATCAATCCTAAGCTAAATTAATTAATCAGCAGACGATGATTGATTGCTTAAAACTACAATATCCAACACTAGCTAACGCTAGTATGACAGTCTGCATTGCTCTATCCAGCCCTCCGTCTCCTGTTAAACTCTACCAAGTTCTGTCTAGAGCTTCAGGTATTCATTGTAATAAAATTACAATAAATAAAATGCCCTAAAACTTACTTATCAAGCAAACATTTTTGGAAATTTCAGGTCCAAACATTGTGCTAAGTTGTGCTTTCACACATGTAACACAAAGGGGGAGATTGCCAAGCCAGACACGGTTTGCACAGGGGCTCCTGTGAAGAGCATGCTGGGGGCATAAATGACACAGCAGACACATTACCTGAACTTTGTACTAGGGGACTTTTGAGCATATTTCCAGTGAAAAAATATTTGAAGAGTTACATACTGTATCATATGTCAGCCTGACAGTTGTATCTGACAGAAGATGGGTCATAAATTATTCAGGAAGAGGATTAGCTGTTGTTACTAAGTTTTAATTTAGGGTGGAAAAAAATCAACAATGCAAAAAGCAGAGCTAAGTCTCAAGTGTCAACAATGATAAATATGACTTGAGCCTCACTCTTATATGACTGGATTTCAAATGAAAATATCTTTAGCTGTGGGGTGCGCATAAATAACACTGCTTACTGCAGATCTGTAAAGTAGAAAAGAACCCCATTCGATACTCGCGTCAAACCCTCATTCACTTTCTGGATTGAAACGTCTCAGCCACTGTGCTTTCACTACTTTTCTTGGTTATGTTTTTGTAGCTTATCAGCGGTTATTGTGCATTTTAAATATGCAGAGATTCCTAATCCAGCACACAACAACAGCGTGTGGAAAAGTTCACAAAATACGTGGTGCCGTTGGTGGAGTGGGGCACCCCTTGTATAATGGAAGGGAAAACACTGCTGTCAACATACTTTGGCTCCAGCGAGCAGGCCCAGAGAGACAGCAACACGGGCCCGTAGGTCTGGTCTGTCCTTTGGCCACACATAAGAAAGCATGGCAGCCAGGATCTTAGCGGAATTCACCTCCTTTAGCTGTGGTGAAGAAGAAAACAAAAATAAATCCTCTAATTAGATTATAATTCCTAAAGTTTGATAAACATGTGTGTACTGTAAGATACAAGTCAAATTTCCTTTACTGTACTGTTCTTTTTAACATACCCTATGTTTGCCAATATTGGCAATTATCTTGCATTTTGCTTTCAGTGTGACAATCATACACATGGAACATCAAATGTCAACAGACATCCCTTGGGAGAAGCAATGACAGCAGACTCCAGGTGGACCTGGATATCCCACCTGACACTACAACTCCCAGGAGACGTGGGCTGTCATCCCAGCTGAGGTTGAGAGCCCACTGGTGCCAACATGACTGTTTACCTACACTCCACCACACACCTGCTACAGGGACTCTCTGTAGACCAAAGAATATGCAGTAATTCCTCTAATCCACTCAATATGTTACAGTGCTGCTGTATGGCAAGATATCAACGCAAATTACAGCAAAATTGTTCCCAACAGCTGCTTTGAATCTAACACAGTCAGGCCATATGTAACGATGTGAGGGGAGGATTAACATTATGAATTGAATGGACTACTGAATGCTTCTGTAATATGTGGAGATGACCAGTTAATGTCCAAAAAAAAAAAGTTTATGAAACTTTGTTTTACAAAAAGTTAAAATCTGACTCTGCTTTAAGCTTTTTCATACTGCCAAGACTGTTAATAGAAAAAGCTGTACATACATTTGTGAAGATAAAACCAATGCCCATCTTATGATTAGTAAAGAGTTTGTCAACCTTCTGTCATCAGACAGTCACATCAGATTGAGTGAGGAATATTTTTGTAAGGAATTTAAAATGAGTATAAATGAAGGAATTATGATATATTTGAATCCTATGTATTTTCTATTTAAATATGTCAATACCTATAGCATTCACACATCAGCACTTAAAATCGAACATGATGATCATACATGAATGATGTACCCTATGATGTGACCCTACAAAGTTTCACAAAATTGTCATTAGTTGCAGATCACATATGCTCCATATATAGAGTACATATGTAAAATTGGTTCTTAATTTAATCTAATAACCAAAGACTAAAAGGAGGTAGCATACTTACCACATTTTTTGGATCGGCACTTAAGCCTCCTCCGGCATGCCCGTGCCAGCATGTTCGTTTGTCTGCCACCTGTAAATGCTGTGGAAACAATATGCGTTGTTATACTGTTTGATTTTGATACCAGATGTTTATTCACAATTTCTTCTCAAAAATACTTACTTTTGCTGCCTGCAAAATCCGATGACTGTTTTCGCTTCTGTTTGTACTCCATGTTGCTGTTCGTGTATGTGGAAGCGAACTCAACTGAAACATATGAAATTGTTTATCTGACTGATGTTTCTGATTTTTGCAGATTAATTTTTTCATTTTGTTGTAATATTCTGAGATGCTGAAAATAACAACAGAGCACACAAAACAGTCACAACAAGTAAAATAAACTGCAATTGATTCCCGTTACAAAAAAAACAGGCATGAAAGATTTTCTTCCAGTTTACCCAAATTGCTCACAGTTGTATGTCACAATAGTAGAGATTAAAGGTTATGCAATGATTAGGAAAGTAATGAACAAACATGTGAACAAAGAGAAGTTGGTTATAGCTTGATAACAGTTTGCTGGTGACAGCTGTTGTTTTTCTCCTTAAATATTTACTAATGGAATTAATTTTACTGAAAATGAAATCAATGAAAGCAAATCAATTAACTATTTTACTGTGGAATTATGATCAGATGTCACTTTAAAGCACAAAGTTGTAAAAAAAAACAAAAAACGTCTCAATTTACGCACAGTCACCGTGTAGAGATAAAAATCAGCATGCCTACAGCAGCTGAGTGTACGATAATCCAAGATACATTGTGGGTGTTTTAAGATAAGCATACTGGGCTTAAATTTGGCCTATGCTGTATCTACATTAGTCAACAACACATTTACTAGTAATTGGTAATATTAGTGGGCCAATGCTGCGGTACTTTAAGCTCTTTGAAGACAAAAGAAGATCAATGTAACCCATACTCATAGCCAGATGACCTAATCGTGTAAAAACAACACAACTGAGAGAGTACCATCTGAGACAGTAATTGTACAGAATGTATTTAAGTGTTACACAAAGTAAATCATACCTTAGTTTTAAATGTGTAAGATAGTTTACACTAATAAAACTCAAACTGGGTTAAAGTGGTGCATAGTATCTGTTCTCTAGATAAAATACACTCGTGTGTTAGATTAAGTACAGCTAGCAAAAACTAATGCTGTGAACGCGTTGAAGTGAACCTAGTAATCAGTTACAGGCTGTTTACACGTGATGACAGTTGCATCAGCACTAACATTAGGTCCTGAGGAGGACAGGGGCTCTTATCTAACATTTACTGACAGTCTCTTAACAACACGTGACTGAGACCACTGCCTACACAATTAGCAGGGTGAACAGTAGTACTTTTCCTTTAATATGCCTAAGTGACGTGTGGTCAAATATAAACAACAGGTCAGACCAATAATAATTATTCACCGTAGTGTTAACGTTACATGACCTAACGATGTTTACACAGATATGCAACTAGTTAAAACTGTAGCCAGTTAGCTAGCAGATTAATGCTAAACGTTTTCAAACTGATTACTAACATTATATTCACATGTCAATGAGCCTCACCAGCACAGAAACGCGAAACAATGACTATATGATCAAATATAACTTCTCTGTAGAGTTAATTAGTTAGAAAGACTTTCCATCTCTGCCCTTGTGTGGTGACTGTCGCACCCAAAACACTGTGTCCTCAAGAGTCTTCACTCACCAAATATGTACTTTGACGTTTATGCTCGGTCCTGTTTTCGCTGGGACTTTTATTCCAAATGTGATACGAGGTCGTCTGATGAAGAAGTGCCAATTTTCGTCTTTGTAAGTAAAAGCCGCATTTCAGTGCTAACATCGGCGCCATGTTGACGAAGGAGGAAGGCGGTTAGTGAACACGCTGCCTACGTCATATCCGGTTAGCGTTAACGTTGTTAGCTTCAGAGCTAGCAAGTGAGCAGCTTTAGCTGCTTCATGCTACGTTTCTGAGGAAATATCAGCGAATACTTTGATTTTAATACGAGGTGACTGATTAGCTAAACGTTAGTGAATGTGGTCCTAATGAGCAGGTTGTGTGTGGTGGCTGTCTGAGTCGGTTAATCAAGGGTCATAGGGAAAGGTAGAGCACGTTGTCGCTTTTGTCAGCCATCGGAAACATCGGACATCGGGTCGCTGGTGAAGCTACTGAAGAGCTGTTTTGAGACAAACCCGTTGATCTCGTACTCAGGATGCCATGCCACAATCAGCAATTAAATAATGTCAGCAGTGGCCAGGAGCACCCGATGAAGCAGGTACGGTTTGCAAACAGCAGCAGTGTCCCTGCAGTGCCCACTTCTGAACCAAGTGATGCCACCATTGAGCCTGTCAGCCAGGAAAACCTGGGACCTCAACTCAAACTGCTTCCTCTAAATGACCAGATCCGTGAACTACAGACCATAATCAGAGACAAGTGAGTTGAACATACAAACAGCACTTCTCAATAGTAAATCTGTTTTACATGTATTATGATGTTTATGACTCAATAGCTCCAGTTTAATTTCAATATAGATGTTTATGTGCTGTCATAGAGTACTGAAACTAAATGATGAAGGCCAGGTGGGAGGAGAAATAACTGTTCATACGCACAACTGCGGCAGTTAAAGAAGCTCAGCATAATTTTTAAGCAGCCTTTGGCTGTAAGAGGATGTTACATTCAGGTTGTATTAGAGATATATGCTAGTCAGTTTTTATGTAACTATATCAAAAATACCGCATAATAATTGGGCTTCTGTCAATGATTTTGAATAATCTTTGTGTCTGTTGGCGTATGTGTGAAGTGCTGATACATTTGATATCTGATCTGTGTCAACGCTGGTGCTGACCTAATGAATCATCATTATTAATCATATAGGTTATGTGACTGATCCACGTACATCTCCTCCGTCCCACTGCCGTCCTAATGTTGTTCAGTGATCAATTTTTATAACCCACATAACTTTTAATTTTAGACCAAATGGACCAGGCTGAAATTTGTGGAAATTATTTAGGAATACAAACGACATGTAGCATTTTTTGTTATGATGAAAACATGGAGTCTAAAAAACCTGTAACAAGATGATAAATCAAATGAAACAAAATGACTGCCCAACCTTAAAACTATACTATACTACTAACTTAACTACTGTCATAACAAACAATACTTGCAACTATCCAAGTTTATATATCTCTTAAAACTATATAGGAAAAGTATCCAAAGAATACAGTATTAACTAAACATAACTATGTAGGTTTTGTGTAAGAGAGATGACCCCAGTCAGTTGCACACAGTGAGGTAAATATTTAAAGTGAAAGCGAAAGACAAAATCACTGGTATCAGAGCAGTGATGAGTACTGGCCAATGCCCTTAATTGATTATTTATATTTATAATTTCAGGACAACCAGCAGAGGAGATTTTGTGTTTTGTGCTGACCGACTGGTAAGGTTATGAATTAATTACTACAGGCTGTCCTGCAAGTCTGCATGTGCACAGTACTTTTATTAAATCTCTTTTTTTCTTGTCCAACAACAGATCAGATTAGTAGTGGAAGAAGGTTTGAATCAGCTCCCCTACTCGGAGTGCACTGTGACCACGCCAACAGGTGAGAATCTTCCTCAAATAGCTAAGCTAACGTTTAGGCTTAAATGTTGAACACATAAGCTAAATGTAAGAAGCTCCTGGACCAAGCTAAATGAAGCTCATCAATGTATTGATCAATCTGTACAATGTTTCGACTTTTTTTTATCCCTCAGGCTACAAGTATGAAGGTGTCAAGTTCGAAAGAGGCAACTGTGGAGTCAGCATTATGAGGAGTGGTAAGTTAAAACTGCTGCAGCACATCTACCAAATTACAGTCTTTGCACTGTAAGGGCATGTAATGTGTCTTCCATGCATATTTGATTTGTGCAGACTGAGCACTACATTCTGTTCCTCGCTTATTCATCAGGTCAATCTATTATGTGCACTGTATCATACGCTTTCTGTCAACTGTCAATTCCTTTCTCTCAGTGAAATTGATTGATGATTTGAATAATACAACATAACATGAAGCACTGAGATAGATACAGTTCTCTACTTTGCAGTGGATTTTCTTTGAAGGCATCACAGTCAGAGTCAGTGGAAGTGACTCGCTTGTTCTTTCTTTTTGATATTTAATAAGACTGTTATTTTATTTAATGTTGTTAAAGTGCACTTTTTTTATGCTGTGCGTTTCCAGTTGTCCTCTGTTCTCTGTATGATTGTAGAGTGGTGACTGAGCAGACTTTGTTCTCAGAGCTGCACACAATTTAATATATTAAAGTGATTTTTATTATTGTTCATTGTGTCTAGGTGACAGTCACATTTGAGATAATAAGTTAATCCTTTTTATTTTTAGTCAGAAATGACACTATATTTTCCTAATTTACCATAGACCCCTGTGCTGATTCCTATTGCACATGAACTTGTCTGTGTTTTTTAGACTTATTTGTGCTGATCTGACTCACAATCACTGATCCCAAAAAAATGCCACTATGCATTGCACATTTATTTTGCGAGCAATATTTTGAACCGACTTCTGTTCTGTGTTTCCCCCCACAGGTGAGGCCATGGAGCAGGGTCTCCGCGACTGCTGCCGCTCCATTCGTATTGGCAAGATTCTGATCCAGAGCGATGAGGAGACACAGAAAGCCAAGGTCTACTATGCCAAGTTCCCCCCAGATGTGTACAGGAGGAAAGTGCTACTCATGTATCCCATCCTTAGTAAGTAAATGAACACAGTTTTTCTTACTGAATCTTCTTTTCAGATGCAAACATAATATATCAGTGTCGTATTACAATGTGTTAATTTGCATTTAATGACATTTTATTAAGGTAATGAGGTGTAAAAGTGGGTTAGAAAGTTTTACCTTAACACAGTTACATTTTTTGTCAAGAGTGGAATGTGACTCAACATGTAACGTGTAACATATAACCTTACATTTTTCATGTCTGCAGGTACAGGGAACACAGTGATTGAGGCAGTGAGGGTGCTGATAGAGCACAGAGTCCAGCCCAGACATATTATCCTCCTCAGCCTTTTCTCTACACCTCACGGTACCAACGCAGGCAGCACACAGCAGCTTATCACCACTTTACTTTTGTTTACCCCCTGTGTCCTCTCTACTTCTATTCCTGTTGTATTCTTGTCTTAGTACAATACACTTCTATAAAATGCTTTTTAGTGCCAGAAGATCCTCATGTTAAGGATTTAAATTTATTTATTTATTTTTATTCCTGGTGCTATTGTATAGACTAAATTTTAACATTTAACACAATAAATATTCTAAAGGCATGTTACCATTTGAAATATATGTAAGCCCTTTGGTCTTAGAGGATGAAACTATAATTAATTAGTTATGAATTATTATTACTATACAAACTTAATTTTTTTTATTATTTAAAGGACTAGACATCTATCACAAGTATTTTAATTAATATAGCTATTGTTTTATAACTGTCTTTTGTCTGCTTTAATTGTACTTTATACATTGTCAGCAGTAGTCAGTGTCAGCTGAAGACTCGTTGCCAGTTATCGCAAATCTTTGATTGCAGTTCTTGCCGCCAAGAGTGGCACAACCAGTTATTAGTTTCAGGGGGCAATTATTTTTTCACATATTGCCAGGCAGGGTTTTTTTTTACTTTTCTCCCCAACTGCATGTTGTATTTATTTAGGTTACATTTGTGTAATATTAAAATTTGTTTGATGATCTGAATTATTTAAGTTTGACAAATATGCAGAAAAATCAGGAAGGGGGCAGATACTATTTAACAGCAGTGTAATTATAGAAAATAGATTTGATCGGAGTTCAGACCATTAGTAATGTGATTGTAATAACGTGATGTAAAATGTGATTCAAGTGTAACATCTTTTCATTTTTCTCCTAGGAGCCAAATCTATAATTCAGGAATTTCCAGATATCACCATCTTGACCACGGAGGTTCATCCAGTGGCTCCGACACATTTTGGACAAAGATACTTTGGCACTGACTAAGCCGAGGACAACCTGAGGAACATGATCTGCAATTTGTTTGGAGTATATTTCTATACTGATATATTAGTCTTGTTTATTGAAATGTATCTCATGTTCTCCTTGTTGTGCCAAATAATGCTACTATCTCCAAAGTTCCTAAATCAATACAAAATTCTATATACTGCATGTAATTGGTAGTTTTTATTATGTTTTTTTGCTGTGAATATTCATGCTATAAAAAGAAAACAATGCAATCATTTCTAAGGTTTCAGGTCGGATCATTTTATTTTGCATGTTACAATAACTGATTAATCAATAAAGAATTTATATTTGTTAACAGATGAAAAAGCAAATGATACTGTGTCACTCTTTTTCAGACGTGTTGAAGTGCCACAATCACATACCCTACTCCAATGACATATGTGTTCAAGCATTATTTAACTGCTGAGTATAATTTGTCATTTTCTCATGTATAAATATCCTACAATTTGATAAAAGCACATCACTTCAATATTTTCAGTGTGACATGGAGCAACATATACAGACACTGCCTGTAGCAGTACACTCAGGAAAAAAAAACATTATTAGAATAAATAAGACTACATGACACACTCAACATCCACATCTTTCTTAATGTTTTATGATATGATTTCAAACACTGAATCATACTTTAGAATAAAAACACATTTAATAAAATTAATTCTCTGATTTCTCAGATATGAGCAGCACTTTATTTGGCTTACCCAGCAGAGTAAAAAAAATATCTGATGTAGCAGAGCATCACTAAAAAAGACGCATAACTGTTTGCTAAAGCCCAACGTTTACCTCATACTGGACAAGTACTAAGAAGTGACAGAAGTCCATAATCTCAGTAAGGATTCATAGGTTAAAAAAAATCTATTTAAAACACATACATGTAGAAAACAATTAGAACATCATATTGCAGAAGACCGAACTGAACTTCTACCCACCAGTGGATGAAGTTCAGTAATAATATACACTGTTTAAAACTAATTAAGGGAACATTTAATCATCACAGTATAACACCAAATCAGTTCAACGTCATCAATCTGTCTGTTTAGTAAGTACAAGTGATTGGGAATCAGTTTCACCAGCTGTGGCACCAAACAAAATGACAACACCCAAAAAAGTTTTTCATGAGGTAACCACAGACAAATGCTCTTTCCTTGTCCTTCCTGACCAGCTTTGTGTTTTGCTAGTGTCTGTGCCATTACTGGTAGCACAAGGCACTACCTAAAAACCAATCAGGTTGTGCAGGCAGTCCAGTTACTACAAAGATGGCACATCCATGCAAGAACGAAACGTTTGTCTCCCTGCACAGTTTGAAGAGCTTGAAGGAGATACCAGGAGACTGGCCATTACACCAGGAGAGCTGGACAGGCCTATCGAAGGGCAACAACCCAGCAGCAGGACCGATATCTGCTCTCTGTGAAAAGAAGAACAGCAGGAGCTGCAAGAGCTCTACGAACACCAGAATTGGCAGTTCCACCACTGACACATCGCTTTCTTCACAGATGAGAGCAGGTTCACACAGAGAACATGTGACAGGCATGAAAGAATTACGCACTTCTGAGTCACGTTATTTGTTGGCGTGATGACATTTACGCAACTTGATGAGCCTGTGATTCAAATTTTTCACATATGATTTTCAGCCATCCATGGGTTGATGATTTTGGTTTCCACTGACTTTTATAATTATACAGTGTACAAGATTTTTTTACATCAATAAGTCACTCATTAAAATCTGATGTGTGATTTAAATGTTCCCTTAATTGTACTAAGCAGAGTGTATGTGTATACACACACACACACCTCCATGTTTTCAAGGATCTAAAATGAAAATCAGACATGGAAGAACATATGTCCTATGTGTGTTTTTGTGCCTATAATGAAAGCTTCACTTTCTTATGCATCCGCACAGAAGTGTCATCTTACTAGGAATGACTGACATGGTAGAAAACAAGACTGTGGTAATTATTTTAGAAAATGCGTATCACAGTATGACTTGCATGCTCGTCCCGGACATAAAAATCAAAGGTCATTTTTGTATTCAACAGCAATGCAGCCATCAAAATGTAAGTAAAGGAAATACAGTATATTTAGTCAGTCCACTGAAAAATTATCAACATTATGTTAATAGTCCACCTGACATGTCAGCATTAATTTTCCAATGTAATGAACTACAGGCTTAAACCAAAGCTACAAATTAAACTTTCACCAGTTTGATTAGACATCAGTAATGGCATTTTAAATCAATATTTATGATAAATACATATGATAGGTTATTTTGCACTCGTAAGCAGGATGCTTGATACATTCTTAGGAGAAATTAACTCCCAAAACACAGGAATAAATATATTGATAAGGCGCAGGTTAGGTTAGGTATTCTAATATGTTTATGAACATGGAAAAGAAAAAAAAAAAAAACTTATATGCTGCAAGACCCAAAAAGGCAGAGGCCAGACAGCTGAGGTCAGTTCAGATAAACTCAACTCGACACTGAAACAGAGGCCTCCAGAAAAAGCACAGTGCCAAACAGAAGCTTTCCAATCAGCAGTAAATTATATTCCCAAAGAGGACCGTGCCTTGAGATGAACAACCAGAGGCAACAAACCCACGGTAAATAACAGTTGCCTTTGTTTGTGAGGTAATATTTGAAACACGTTTCTGTTTTTAAATCAAACTTATACTGTTGTTCAACCATTGATGAGACGAGAGCCGATGCTGTTTCAGATCATCCTCGGGTTCCTCTATTCATCATTACGTAAAACACCACTGTAAGAGCAGCAATGACAATCCACATGTAGGTTTTAATCCGTATGTTTGGCCCCCTTCGGATTTTGCTGTGTGAACATTGGCATGATTTGGTATGCATTCGCCTCATGGGACACTGTATGAGATATTAACGTACACCTCTGTGCCAGTGTATAGTGTCCTTACATAAAATGATTATTCCTCCATCTCTATGGTAACAGTGCGGTCTTGATCTTCAACTGAAATGAAAAAGAAATAAGGTTCAGCGTGTAAAATAATATTTTGTCAATCAGTGTTGCATGTGACTGCCAGGTGGTGGCAGAATATAATGGTCAGCGTTCATATGACAGAGGTGAAAAATACAAAATAGAAACAATAATTAACCATATAATAAGCTTTGGGGAAGCAGCTATACACATTTCGTCTCTCACGATGTTTTTAATGGATTTTAATGGAAAACAGTCACAAGCCAGCAACTCCTGAAGGTTAAGGTAGGCTGGTGTAAGTGTGACAGACAAACTGTTCGGTTTAGGCACCAGATAAAAAAACAACTAAAATTACACTGATGTTATCAAATAATGCTTCAAGATTAATCATCTCTCCTGTGTCTTGTGTGAAGAAAAGTCCAGTTACAAATGCTTTGATTTGCTAATGCATTATTTACTTTAAAAACGTAATTAGCTGGAGTGGTTATGCCATTAAGATTATGAAGGCTATAGTAGGACATTACGCAGCTCAAGAGACTTTACGATTAGCACCTTTTTATTATGGAACTGTTAGAAATTCCCTTCAAACTGAAACCAACATTTGGTTCAATCAAATGATCAACATGGGTTTAATGCAAAAGTCAAATTTCGTTGTAACATGTACATGTAATCAATGACAATAAAGCTGATTCTTCTTCTTCTTCTTGCTGAGTAATATTTGATTGTGCTACAAAGCATTTGTATGAGAGTGTATGGAAATATAAATTTGTCAAAATCAAAGTGACTCACCCAAGCTTCCTTCCTCAGATCCATCATCTGACTCTTCCCACATGTCCTCATTAGCTAAGAGGGGGTTCCGGGACTCAGAACTCTGAGTCTTCAAGGAGAAGTAGTGGCCATTCCCCTGGCTGACATGTACATTGGACAAAAGAACGTGGATCTAGTTATGGTAACAATTACTATAACCTGTCGTCCACTTATCAGATCTCTCATACTACACTTCCATATAGAACAACTCTGTATTCCACAAACAGTCCATCCCTTCAACTATCCATATTACCTGTGTTTTATTATATAATTCATATATTATTATTATTATTATTATTATAGTAATTTATGCAGTATGGTATTGTTCAGTATTTAAATTCTGTGTACAGCAGACCAAATGTCTTTTATAGATCTGGGCCAAAAAATTTAAGAGCACAGGTATTATCAGATAAGAAGAGGAGAATCAGCTAATCGTGCAACTTCATATGTCTTGAGAGTAAACTTACCTTGTGAAGACAGGGATGAACCAAAGTCTCCGATCCTCTCCAAATACCTGCTCCAGGTTTTTACGTATGCCAACATTGAACCCATTTTTCTCAGGTCCACTTACAAAAACTGGAGCTGAGAAGGCCTCTAGAAAAAAGGAAAGTCAGCCATTCAGAATATTTTTTCATGGTTAATTCTCCACATATACACTCATTGGCGAGTTTGTAATAATACAATACAGCAGCTCTGCCACAAGTTCTACTTTTACAATGTTATAATATCTCAGTTTTTGCTTAAACTGTCAGAAAGGTGATAGTTCTACTATATGATTATTGCTGAGGCCATCTTTTGGGTAGGGGAGTCACACTTGAGTGCACGTGGTCCAAAATATTAGAAACACCTCTTAATATAATGCACTCCAGTATGACTCCGATACAGTGGCCGGTGAGTGAATGTTAACACACAAAAGAGCTCCAGCAAATCATTAATCAGTCGATTAAAGAGTGAGGGAGTACGTTAATGAGCAGAATGTAAGAGGTTTTCAAATAAATATGTAAACCCTCACCTAAAGTGGATCTGTTCTTGGCCACCAACCAACAGTGATAGCCAAAGAGGAACATGAGACTGACGAAGAACATGAGCGCCACAAACATGAGGAAGAGGACATGAAACTTTGCAGACTTATTAGGAAAATCACCCTGAGGGAGAAACAAGAGAACTAGAAACCTAAGAAAATGCTGGACACAGGTTGTTTAGTTCTCTATTAGTGTGAAATTTCAGTATTGCTGACTACAACTCAAACATGGTATGACTGTATTGGCAGATGTTGTGCATGACAATGATCATTTAGACTAATGGACACTCACCACCCAGAATTTGAGGAAATACTGAAAGACTGTTGCTGCAATGTATATACAATAAAGCATGGAGTAGGACAGGAAAAGCAGGAAAAACTTGTAGTTGGAAAAACCCACACAGTTGTTGACCCTGAAAGACAAAGAACGAAATTAACACATACATTCATTGTTACAGGTGAATACACGCTAAGTTAAGTTACAACTTACCAGGGGCAGTGATGGTCCATTTTCAAGACACATCTTAAAAAGAAAAAATATAACAAACCTTTGTTAAAGCAGTAAATACCTTAATCCAATTTCTAAGTTCTTACTTCTGTTTGACTTACAGCTTTTAATCTGACCATAATCTGCTGATCCAGTATCGTAAACCACAGCTCTGATTGATCACTAGGATATTCTTTCTAAGAGGTAGTGTGCCAACAAAGCAACACCTTCTAATTATCACAACAGCCCCAGACCAACAAATATCTGTTTGCCTGAGGGAATCTCTCTAGATAAATGGATTGAGGAGGAGAGGGTGACTTACGTTTCACAAACCGAGCAGTGGTGACAGCGGTCAGGCTTCAGCACCTGGCAACGGTCGCAGAACCTGATAGCTAGAGACAAGAGGATGGCCAGTTAAATGAACGACATCTGAGCTGAGCTTACCCTCCGCTTACTTCCTTCTACTTCTGTCCTTGTCTTAGCAATCAGCACTAATGAAAGATATACATTGGCTGATAACTCTGTAGGGGGATACACAAAGCTATTGTCGTAGTCCATTTGCTCTCAACATACACAGATTATGTGCAAGATGACATTCTGTGGCTAATATACATGACATGTTAATACAGTGGTTTAAACATATGGCAAATAACTGAATAATATTATATGTTAGTATATTCTTAAAGTGGAAAAATAAAGATTTGACAGATTCTACCTCCGGATTGAGCTCGAGTGAAGATAGGCAGTTTCTTTGCAATCTCAACCAGGATTTGCTTCTGTGCATCTGGCCTCTCTTCCATCTCGTATCTCTGCTTGTCTGAGTATGACAGCTGGAACTAGAGCAACAAACACACACACAGGCCATTATCAATACCACGTTAGTTTTAAATTCCAGATGTCACAAATGGTTCAGTAGATAAATCAGAGGTCAAGATACCTTTTTGCATGGTGATGCAGGAGGGGTAAATATGGACTTCCAGTAGGTCCAGGAGAACATCACGAAGCAAACATGAAATACCAGTAGATATACAACTGGAAACACAAAGCACACACACACACGCAATAATATAGAACAACAACAATGACGTGAACTTGTGTGACAACAGCGCATAAATTGGTGGATAACTCACCTTTTTCTAATGTGTTGGTGAGTGTAACTGTAAGTAATAAGAACATGGCAAAATAAGACCACAAGACATATGTCAGAAACATAGTAGGTGACGTTAACTATTTCTAACATGTCGCTTTGACTGCTGAAGAGAAGAACAACATTTCTCGGCTAACACTACTAGCTAGACTGAAAGGTGGGAGCTAAGGGTCACAGCAATACCAATACACATTTAAGGTAGAGATAAATTAAATTACGAGTTATTTTTTTAAGGTAAATGTTACGTTAATCAAATAAAGGCACACACCCTAAACCACTTCCGCTTAGTTTGCTAGCTCCTGCTCCGTCTACATCGTTAATTTTGTCAACACTGTTGTGCGGCAATCTGCGTTGTCTACAGGTAAAACGATCAAAATCACAACAAACGAGCACAGTCCGTCACACTTACAAAGACACAGCTCAAACACGTAGGCGTAGTACGACCACAATACCATCGAGGTTATAATAAGGACAGGTATCCAGGAGAAAACCCTTTGACAGCATCTCAAACCTCTGGAGAGAGCCATTATCCATCTAACCTCTGCGCTTATCTGCGCTCGACTACCATTCCTGACTTTCTGCATCAGTGACATCGGTGAGCGATTCACCGCACAGCAACCAGGACCAGAGTGCGGCTGACTGATTGGCTATTATAATCTTCTTTTTCTCTAATTTTTTTATTTAAATTCATAACACGTTACGAATACACAAAGGTTGGAATTTATAACTCTAAAAAAACAGCTGCAGCGACCACTTTGGTTCATCGACAGCATTTTCAGATCTATATTTAAGTTAAAATAAGAGTGAATAGTGAACACAGCTCACAGTATTTGTTTAGTGTATCTATACCAGGGAAGTTTGACAGATTAGTAGATTTAGGAATTATTTGGGCAATTAAAATTTTTTGCTTCATTAAATAATAATAATTTTCAAATTAAAATAGTAGTATGTATTTGTATCAAAAACCATTTAATATGATATATGGGCTATTTATAACATTTTATGTCACAGTAGGTGTCATGATAAATTCTGTTTATAGCTGATTCAATTTGAGCCATTGTTAATGGTATTTCTGTGTGATTGGTCAAAATGCTGTATGCTGTAATAAAAAAATTTGTTGAAGCAAGCAAAAAATCTAATGTAAAGGTAGCAACAGAAACTCACACAATTTTGTGTATTCTGAATGGAAGTAACAATCAGAATATTGTTAAAAAGTAATTTATTTCATTTTTAATAAAAAAAAGTTTGTTATTCATTTCACTGATCATTAGAACTTACAGCTCAAGAAAATCATAAATTCAGTTCCTCAGAATATAAAAATATGTGATTTCAAGTTTCAGTAAATAACTATTAATACAGAATAAATATTGTGTATCTCTCTACAATCATGGGGAAGCCTGTGAACTTGACAGCTGTCCAGAAGACGATCATTGACATTCACATCCAGGAGAAGAAGTCACAGAGGGCTGAAATATTCTAATATTCTGAGATATTTGATTTTTTTTAATGAGCTATAATATCTTATCATTGGAATTAAAGCACAAATATTTAACTTTTATTACATTTATTAGAAATATTCACTATTCTGTAATTAATCTAGACTATTTGAGAATTAAAATTACATTACAAAAAATACTTTTTCATGATAATCTGGTTTGTTGAGATGAACCTGCATATTATGTGCAGAACCTTTATCTCAGTAAAGATATGTAAAATAGCAATAGTATATAAACTATAAAATATGATTTAAACAATAAAATGCCTTTATATATTGGAAAGAATATGTGCAGGACACAAAAAGTAACAGTAACAGTCCAAAGAAGAGGTTTCTATGTTTGTGCCAACGGTATCAGTATTTTGTCAGAAAGTACTGTAATTATTATTTGTGGAAACTGTAGGTGCTCAATCCTTCAGCTGATCATCGAAGGAGATTAAAAGCGTTGCATGTTACTATCTCCAGGATGTCAGGTTCACCTCTGTGACAGACAGTCTTGTCAATACTTTGTTTATTCTGTCTTCCCCCCAGGTCTTCATGCTGTTCCCCTTAGTATCAAAGCTAATGCTGCTAAAGGATTAATTGATGGCAAGTACTGTTGCATAGTGACAAGCCCTAGACTCATCCAGGAGAGCAGTTTGGTGCATTTTCATCCGCTCAGTGCCACTGTTTTACCATTTAATTTGAGGTACAGGAGTGTGGTGTCTCCAGCTGCTCAGTCTGGATGGTGACAGATGTCAGAGCTCTCTCTCTCTGTTGAAAATTAACAGCTTCTTCCTCTTCTTCTGAGGCAAACATAATTCTCCTTTCACAGTTTAAAATGATTTTCTAGATTATTCAATTCAATTCAACTTTATTTATACAGCACCAACTCACAACAGAAGTCATCTCGAGGCACTTTACAGTGTAAAGTTTAAGACCTTACACATTATATAAATATATACAGAATAATGTAGAAAACCCAACAGTCCCACTTGAGCAAGCACTGAGGTGACAGTGGAGAGGAAAAACTCTCTTTAACAGAAGAAACCTCTAGCAGAACCAGGCTCATGGTGGGCGGCCATCTGCCTCGACTGGTTGGGGTGAGTGGAAAGAGGAGAGAGAAAAGAACAGCAGGCAAATCAAAGACTGGGGCAGTATGGATCTATGAGGTCTTTGATATATGATGGGGCCGGATCATTAAGTGCTTTGTATGTTAGGAGAAAGTTTATAAACTCCATTCTAGATTTAACAGGGAGCCAAGAGAAGCTAATGTAGGTGAAATATGATCTCTCTTACTAATTTCAGTCAGAACTCTGGCTGCAGAATTCTGAATTAACTGGAGGCTTTTGAGTGAGTTATTGGGACGTCCTATAATCCAGTCTAGAAGTGACAAATGCATGGACTAATTTCTCAACATCACTTTGAGACAGGATGCTCCTAATTTTAGCAAATAGATTATTGCAATAATGTTAAAATAGAAGGGCAGGGTGCATACCTTTATGGTTGACAGGTTTTTAAGTGGACAGTATTTAAACTGTTCCAGAGCCAGACAAACTGCAACCAATCTGTTAGGGAAGTCTGACTAACTGATGCGTCAGTGTCACACCTGTAGTCTGCCTGTCTGGTGTGTGTGACACACCTCTATCACAGTACTTTTGAAAATAAATGACTCTTTTTTTTTAAGGATAGATCTAATAAGACATATGCTCTGTGCAGTTCTGAGGGGCCCACAAAGCAGTGTCAGCAGCTCGAAAAAAAAAAAAAAAAACATACAAAAAACAGCTGTTGAACTGTGTGTAGTGTTGCGTTATTCTAACCAAAACACGAAGAGAACTGATTTAGAAAATATAATCAAATAAAACATTTTCAGAATTTCACCTTTGATTTGTTTTCTCCAGCATCTCTTTTGCTTTTGTAGGGAGTAATGAAAACACTATAAGTTCATGCACTGAAGCCTGCATTCAGCTCACACTTTTTTCTGCTCATCAAAAGAAAAAAACTGCACATTTTCATCTTGTTAGTTTCTTTGTGTTCTTTGTTCTTTGTTAGTTTCTTGTGTTTCTTAAGTGTTCACTTTAAATGAACCATTAGACAGTTTGGAACAAAATAAATAAACTTCAGATGCACTTTGCAGGAGTCCCCAGTAGGAGGCACTGTGTGACTGTTTTAAAACTAATAGCCTGTAGTTATTTCATCTGATTTGAGTTTGCAGTGTGCCTCCACTGACTTCTCTTCAGATAATTTAAAATTTAAACATGGATGCGATCTCACAGCAGTGTTCGTCCCACTTTGCAAGTTTTGATATCTGCATCAGAAGAGACCGAGGGCTCTTGATGAATCAGTGTGTGTAAACCTTAAGGTATCCAGTTTGGCTAGTTAAACTTGTTTTATATCTCATAGTTATCTTTATAAGACAGAAATAAGAGAAAGCCCTGCAGAAACAAACTGATTTGCTGGAAAGATCATCACAGCTTCAGTCCTTTTGTTCTGAAGATTTATAGCATGCCGTCATCCTCTGACGTGGCCATCCAACACAATGCGTAGCAACTGGTGTGATACTCTCCCTGTTACTGGATGCTGTGAAACTTTTCACCATGTCATGGGACCCCAGAGTCATTGGAACATTTCACCATGGACTTGAGCAACCTAGCAGGTCTGTTGATCATAGGCTTCGAAGAGAATTAGTTTTATCTTCACAGCACCACCTGTTCTTCCCCCTTTACGTAATACAGACTCTCTGCAGTGCCTTCTGGGATAGGGGTGTGTGGCGAGCTGCACCCGATACTGACCTCTCCTCTTCCATCACACATTTTCTCCCCTCTTTTTTTAGGCCTACTCCTTTCTCTGTCATCTTCTTCCACTTCAACACATTGTCGGCCGCTGGCTCGCCATCCTGTTCTCTTTGACCCCCCTCTACACACACACACACACACACACACACACACACCTCCCTCCTGCTTTCCTCTCTCTTCAGGCAACAGTGTCGGCAGTCGGGTGATGACAGCTCCTCTCTCATTCAACTGCTCACTGGAGGCAGGGAGCGGCCGTCCATCCATCAGCACAGCCGCAAACCCCTCCACTACAAAGCCATTGTGACTAGCAAAATAGTAACGGCCTTTTAATCAAAACATTTACCCTTGTGTAAAAATAAAACACAAACAGTTCATATCAGCAGGTCGAGGCAGACTCCTCTTCTCAGAGATGTGTGTGAGTGGAACGTGTTGGAGGCGCATTCCATGCCGCCCTGATAGTAGTCTACATAAACAGACAGCAGGGGCTTGGAGGTGAGCCCGTTTGGGGGGAAGTCAAGCGTAGCTGCAGAAAAGTGCAAAAGGACCTGGGTTTAAAATGTACCACCATACAGGCTTATTAACTGGCGAGAGGAGCACAATGGCTGACACAATCCAGTGTTATTTGAGTTTGCTCTTGAGCTGCTGCTCAGTGTTATGCCTTGAAGATGAAGTGGCACTTAGAGCGTGCATTTCATTTGACCCCTGAGACTCTCATGTCATGCAGTTGTGCTCTGCAGTCATGACTGATTCAGGGAATGCTGATGATGCTAAGCACTCGGGAGGGTGATTCATTTGGGAGGTGTGTGTTTAAGTATGTGTGAGAGCAGCCAGGCTCATGTGCATGTGTGTGAGGAAGAGGAATGGGACTATTAATTGTTTTGTGTGTCTGTCTGTATGTCTGTCTGTATTTTTTTTTTCTGCATCACTGCAGGATGATGCAGTATTCAGTTTGATAGGATTTCCATTTCATTCTCTGCATGCTTCAGTGTCTGGACAGGGAATGCATCATGTGTGCATCTGTTTGAAGTCAGTATGGAGTACATATTGGAAAGTCTGCATTCATCTTAACATATTGTCATTGGTGTGCATCCAGGTGATCAAAGAGTTGAGTTGAACTGTGTTCCCTGCTTTTTGACAAACGGTATGTGTGCAAAAATCAGACATCAGTACAGGAGTAATTAGAGAGACAGACCAGCACAAGAAAACACAGCTATGACTTCACAGAACATAGTCACACACGTCATTTGCAATTTAGCTTAACACAGCACAGAAAAAGGTTTAATGTATTCTACCATTAACCGATTAACACCCAATGCATTGCACTGAGAAATGTCTCGAAACTTGTTCTGGTGCTTAATGCATGTATGAATAAATCATGTTGGGATGGAGAATAATGCATGTCATTTCTGCATTTTTACATAATGCGGCCAAATGTTCTGACTCTGAGGACAACTGTAGAGCCTCAAGGTTTGGTTCTCACCCCACTGACAGACACAGCAGACTACAGACGTCTGGAAAGCTGTTGAGTTAGTGTGACATCAGCAAACGGCACTCGGCAGAGCAGGAGAAGCCCTTAAACGAGGTTGTGTTCCTGCCTGGTCTCTGCTCATATTCACGCTTAACAGCAGAACAAACAATGACAGGGTGGGGAGGAATTGCAGACACCTCACCCAGCATGTGTGAAAATAAATCTTCTCAAGGGTGGAGACCTGTGTGTCTTCAACAATCATGGAAATTTCAATGGCCGAGGCACGAACGAGGTTTACATGTATTTTAATGAAGGCATTTCAATACACCATGTGCATGTCACGTAGTCATGACATGCACATGGTGCTGCTTTTTTTCGCATGCTGTCTTGAATACATGCACAGAGCTTTTTTCCATTCATTCTTTTCAATGTATTTCATCACCATCATTTTTCTTCATCTGGCTTGTCATCACACTGATGAATTGCATTTTGCTCAGTGATAAACTAAAACACTGTGTCTGAACATACGATAATATTTTATGCAGAACATCAAAGGTCACTTTACTTTGTCTAAACCTGACCACCTCTTTGCCACTGAAAATATCTTGTGGAAAATCTGATTTGGACATAATCCTTCTCTCTGCTGAGATAATGAAATCAAAAGGCATCCTCTCACTTAAACTCACTTTAATCTCCTCAGATTAACTTTCCGTGAATACCATTGGATGCATCACTGTGCATTGTTTGGCTGTGTGAAAAGGATGTGGTTGTTAAGTGCCACTGGTGACATGCAAACAGAGGCTTTGGAAAAGAAAGAGCGCTACGCTGGACACAGGTGGCAGCTGGAAATCTATCATCTTACAAGTTTTGTAGCTATTTGTCTTGTATTTTTCACCAGGTTCCAAAGTTCCCTAAGGACACTTATCAGTGGCTTGTACTGTTTCAATGAAACAAAGTCACACATACACAGTACTGCACATAAGGAAAATGTACCAGTGAAGTCCTGCTTGTATCAGACTTTGTTGAGACGGAGCAGACAGAGAGAACACACACAGTAATGACCGGAAAACAAATATGTGAACATCCTTTTTTTCCCATACTGCCTCAGATACAGATTACTCACTTACGGTGCAGCAGGGAATTGACTGAGATAGAAACTGCAAAGGCTCATTGGGTTCTGATGGTCCACTCCTACCAATGCAACCGTGTCAGTTTCACATGGGATCAACTCAGTTTTCTTACACCATAAATTTCTGTCGCTAAATCTCATGAATACACACTACTGTCCCAAGGCAATCACCAGCTAATCTTATTTTAAAGCTGTCCTTCAATGAAAATGACAATTTGCAGATGTTCCTCAGTTGTCAAATGGCCGATTTCAAACTCACTTGAGGGAAATGCACACGAGAGGACAAAGGTTAAATCAAGTTTCAGCATTCTAGTACCAGATGTCTGCCAGAACCAGATCATGTAAAGAACTTAGTAATATAGCACAAGGGAAAATATGGGTGACAATCGCTCATCTGTGTCATTCTGTGGTAGCTTACAGTGATTTATTAGCAGTCCATTTGAACCATACACAAATGAATGTTTTCCAAGATTACATGCTCATAAATATTCTGACAAATGCCTTGAGTGAAGAGGTGATCCCATCAATGACATTAATTTACATTGTAAATGTTGCAAAAACATTTTAATTGCTTCGTTTTTTTCCTTATCCTGTCCAGAAACTTGAGTTTGCTCCGACTGTTTTCCCAATTCTGCAAGAAAAGGGTCTGGAGTTATCATTGTGGAGGAGATTCCAGGTACTTAAGGGAATCTGTTTCCATGCTCCAATTTAACACACACGGGCAGGGAATCAGAGAGCCAGACTGTGAGAGTGGAATAAATAGAACAGAGAAAGATGAATGTGGGAAGGATGGAGATGGAGGTAAAGACGTCATGGCTGAGGAATAATGACAGTAAGGAGCAGAGAGGAGGGTAAACGCACAGAAGGAAGATTAAGAAGATATGAGAATATGGGGGTTCCTGGCAAAAAGAAGAGCCATGTATATGGGGAAAGGGGCTTATAGGGTTAGTAATGCTGTCAGAGCTCCCAGTACTGTGACATAAGGCAGCCAAAGGTGGCACAGTCAGTGAATTTTAAGCCACATGAGGAAATCACAACTTTTGCTTTTGAAGCCCTCAGATGTAGGCACAGAAGTGTCTTAATGCTTCAGGTGTTTTATTCTGTTTTGCGAGGAATGTAAGAGATGCAGTCTGCAGCCGCAGGGGGCTGGTTGGTAGTCATAGCACATGTTGTTGACCTTGTCTGCACCCCTAAGAAACCTGGATCGGTTGCTGTGCTTGATACATACATGCCTTTGAACTGCAGATAGACAGACAGACAGACAGACAGACTGTACAAATAGGGCACACTTGCCATTTTAAATCACTGACTATGCCAGCAGCAACACTTCATTAGCTGACATTGCTGTTAAAAATAGAAAATAATACATAAACCATGTGTCTTGCAAGCTAGTTGCTCATATTGTAAAGAAATTTCATCCCAGTTTGTACGATAGTGCCTGAAGTCTGAGGGTTCAGGCAGTGAAATCAGTTGTGATAATAGAAATTAACAATAACCTCAGATTAAGTGGGATCCTGGTGTTTCATGTGGCACAGTGAAAATTAGCTGTTGATTTGCTATAGCTAAGTTGATTTGTTGACCAATCACATACAAGCTGATGTTTGTTCATTTGGTTACAAATTCAAGATCATTACAATATAAGATGCTATGTTACTATATGAGACTTTGATGAAAATCATAATGACAAATGTGTAGATAAAGGGCTCATGTTTGTAAACTTGATGGTCTACGATGATTAGATGACATATGCTGTAGAAATCATACAGAAAAAAAGACTTTGGTTCAAAAAATGTTTTGCTATTCAATAAAAAAGATTGAATCTTTTCCATAAATTTATTTTACTTAGAATGACTCAAAAAAAAAAAAAAAAAATGCCAACACAAAAACGTTTCAGGGTTGTACATTCCTGTTCCTGAACATTACATATCACTATGTTTTGATGTCTAATAAGGTTTAAAAACAAATGTATTTGAGCAAAATGTTTTATCAGTAGTGTGAAGCTGTTTTCACTGAAGGTCTTTGCACTGATATATTTTAAACACTCCATCTTTCCATTGGCAGTGTCACATAAAGCCTGACTTTAAGTCTGGCCGACTTTGCCTCTCCTGCACTGGATTCAGTGTAACAGTCCCACTGCTGTCAGGAGCCACTGGCCAGACCAACAGCTGCCTGGAAAGAGATCCTCGTGGGTCTAAACAGAAACTTAGTTGGGATCCTTTGGGTCTCAGAATAACTGTAAATCCTCATGCAGTCAGTGATATCCCAGATGTCCCCAGTCACACAGACACATCCACTCCCGCAAACTGTAGGCTTCACCTACAGTGTCCCCAGCACCCACTGTGCTGTGCCATTCCAGAGACTATTATAAATTTGACAACATAAGTAACCACTGTCGAAAGAAAGCAAACACAACATTTTTAACGTGTGTGTGATTCATTGATGGAGAAAAGTAAGTGAACGGGCAGAAACCTGTTTCTCTTGCATTGTCATGTAAGCTTAATATATGAGCAACTGTCTGGCTTGCATTGAATTCAGGCTATAAGAATGGTGCTACTGTTGTTTTGCTTTGGCTAATCTTCAAGTGATTTTTGTTATAGTAAGATTTATGCAAAATCTTGACTAGAAAGCGTTGTACAAATAGAAAATCACACTGCCAGTAGATATGCCAGTGGATATACAAGCCAGAGATGGCTTGTATATACAGCAGTGTTTTTGTCTCCATGACAACAAATTCAACTTGCCCACTTGTCATCAAGAGGCTGATAATGGACATGTCTTGTAATGATGATGTCACTACCTCCACACAAAGGAGAGCTCGAGCATTAAAGAGAGTGTGGAAGAGAGTTCTCATTCGCAAAAGAGCTCTGTGTTGAGTTAGGGATTAGGAGGGAACTAGAGTGCCAGTGTCATCTCTAAATAGTTCCTCCATCTTTTAAAGTCACATAAAAAGTTAAATCTATGCACTTGGGCAGCAATCAGAGCTTTGTTACATTGGATTTTCCATTTGGATTCAATAGCCAAGAAAAATATGGCATAACCAGCAGTGTTACATCAAAGACAGGAACTGCAAAAGGAGGAGTGGGAAAGAGAAAGTGACCAAAAGAAAGTGAGTAAAGAGTACGGTTTATACTGCTCCTGTGTACCCCACTCCCTCTCCCAGCCCTCTGGCAAGAAACAGGCTTGCACAGCTTCAATGCACCAGTGCTAAAGCTATGAACTGGGACGGCAGCCTAACAACTTATCCTCCACAGCCATACACCCTTCACGCTTGACACTTCTCCCTGCAGTCCCTCAACACATTAGCATAACAAACTTTCCACTTGAGGTAGTTCTCTCATATGTCTCTTTGGTTAAGCAGGATCTTAGAAGAATGTTGTTTTCTGGTGCATGCGTGGGACAGTCGCTACGGTCTATATGTGTCACTGGAGGCCGTGGTGCCTATCTGGTATGGAAGGCTCTAATACAGTCTTAACCACTCTTGAAAACGCATTTCATGTTACCTGGCTTACAGCAGCACTCAGCGGATCCTTCAGAAGATGTTTGTGAGTCCAGCTTTTTTAACACCCTTGACTTGGTACTGATTTAGAACCCAAATAATTATGGTCACAGTGCATAATAAAAAGATTATATGACTTCTGGGGCTAAGGTTGCCTACGCTTGGCCTACGCTGTGTTTACAGCTTGTTTCTGCTGCCCACTAGTGGCCAAAACAATAAGTCCATACAAGTCTATAGTAGCTGTTGTGCAAATTCGTAAATGTTACATTACAACTTTTGATTGTCTTGTTGACAAAGGTGTGCAAGAAGTACGATAAAGAACCCGCACAGCTGTCCAGACAGCCTTGATCAAAGGAAGGATGACTACCCATGTTTTGAATCTAGGAGACGTTCATATCTTCTGCCCTTCGAAGACAGCACTTCTGCTATGTCTAAATCACGCATATACACACACACCTGCCTCCCACTGATACATACAGTATAATACAGCAAAGACATTTCATCTCATACGACTGCGCTTCTCAGTTGCACCTGCAAAAGCACAAGGTGATCGTACAACATACAATCTACGTAGGTAACCTTGACAGAGAGGGATGACGCAGTGTTGTTTTGTTGTTCGGGCTGGGGAGGTGGGGTGAGAGCAGGTGCTGTGACCTCTGTGTGAATATTTGTGTCTGGTCATCCCGAGGACAGCTGGGGTCACCGGCTTGATAATCCTCATACCATCCTTGCGCGTGGTTAAAGTATGCGTTCCACGCCTAATAGAAAACAGACACCATTAATAGCGGATTTTTGCCTGTGATTAATGATATTGATTCAGTTTTCCAAGTCTGTGCTTTTCTCCTTCTCTCCCTCTGAAATGCTTCATCAGTATTGCCATGGCCAATTAGTCTGATTGCTCTGTGCTGGCATCAAAGGCGGGCTGGGAAAAAGGGGCCTAAAGGTTCCTGAGTGTTCAACATGCTCAAGAAGTACTGGAAAACAAGCCCGATGTCTCTCATTAGAACCTTTCTCACGTAATTAAACAAGACTTAGGGAAAATGTCAGCTATTTCAGCTATGCTTTTACGTCTGCTTGCATAAATGTTTACAAGGACTAAAATCTGCGATGAATAACCGCTAGGGAGTTGAGATAGGAGAGAACTGCCTGTGGCAGAGGTGCAGCGATAGAGGGATTAGACCACTCTTTAATGCAGATGTCCTCACAAACCACCTTAAATGACACAAATGCAAATGTGCTGCGGTTGACTGGGATGCATTATCACGTGGCTGGAGAGATTAAAATGAAAATTGGAAATATTTTCATTACTGAATCGCTCATGAGGAAATCGAATGCAAAATATCATTAAACAGGAGAAAAAAAAGGGACAATAATGCATGATTTTTATTACATTCTGTTCAAAATGCATCACAGACATAAATGATACTAAAACAGCAGATCACAAGCTGGGAGGACACAACTTGATTTGACACCTGAATCTAACACTACACAGTACAAAACATGTACTGGTCTCTATACCACACACTTTATGGAAGTGGGCAGCCTAACTTGTCTCTGAATGTAAATGTACCTATGAGATGTGTGGCAGATTATGGACTTCGTTGTACTGTAGTGTGGATGACATGTTGGTGTAGTGGTTAGTACTTTCACCCCACAGTAAAAAGTCCACAGGTCGCCTGTTGCCTTTCTGTGTGGAGCTTGTGTGTTCTCTGTGGTCTGCGTGGGTTCTCCAGATACTCCGGCTTCCTCCTGCCCTCTAAATTGTCCATAGGACCATGTGTGCGTTTGTCTGTCTCTGTGTGTCAGACTGGTGACCTGTCCTGAGTGTACCTAACTCTTCCCTGAATGACAGCTAGGATAGGCTCCAGCACTCCGGCGGTCCTTGAGAGGACAAGTGGATAATGGATGCATAAATTAATGTACTGTAGCGTGTCATCTTTGTGACTGAGCTTCAAGTAAGTGGAAGCCACAGCTGTATCACAAGCTGTATTTTTTTTACTTTCACTAAAATCTGGGTAAAGCCGACTTTTTAATTTTTTACAAATTTTGTATCATTTCTCTTTCTCTCCCCCTGCTAATATTTTGTGTACTGATCTCTGTGGCTTTCCATTACTTGATACAACATCACAGATACTTTCAATAGATACTCTGCTTCTGTAGTGTGTAACCAGTTAAACTGGATTAATTTAGCACACAAGCTGCAGCATATGGCTCATGAGCTGTTTCTGCCGGCTCTGGTAAATGACATTAACTAAAGTGTGTGAACACAGGGTACATGGGGACTGTATAGATGAAAGAGTTATTGTAAATATTCAAGCACAGTTCAGGCACGACTGTTTTTTGTTATATGTTTTTACATTGTCATGTGTTAATTTACATGCGCGTGTTAGGTAAATGTATTAAATTAGTTCTGACAGACTGTGAAAATCTGTAACAAACACGTCAGAGCTTCCAGTAAGAAGTGTCTTTTTCATCATTCATCTCGCTAAATAATGCTGCTTCCTGCCAGAATGATCTTGTGCTTTACTGCCCAACTGGCAACAGAGAGCATTTTAATGGTGCTGAAATTTATGCAACATGTGGTTCACAAGTAACATACCAGAAACAGGAGCGTGGATGGGGTGTCGGGGGTTAACAGGCGCTTCCTAAAAGCAAAATGGTGCACAGTCATGCTACAGCAGCTCCTTCTGAATGTGGGGACAGCATCCTACTGAGCACAACAGTTGAGTGTTTGCTGCACACCGTGAGCCCAAACACGCTAACGAGGCTTTATCGATTCAGTAACGACACTCCCGTCCGCTCCACAGGGTTCCCCACCCTAATTCAATCCAGATGAGCTCCATCATGTCATACTTGGAGGAGAACCAATCTTACATGACAGACGTGGGCGGATATTTCTATACTTCTGATAAAAATGGAGAGAGTAAGAAAACATTTCCAAGGGGACACTCTATTAAAGAAAAAGGCACAAGGCCTTTTCCACAGCTGTTTTGCACATTGGCCCGAGTCGATTGGTAATGGAGTGATAGGCAGTGCTGAGGTTTGCTCCACCGAGGGCCATTTTACGCCTTTCGTGGTGATGAAGAAGTACACTAGCGGGACCTCACACGCACAGCTTTATCTGTTTGTTTCTCACACAAAGGCAAACACCATGCAAACGTGAGAAAAAACAAAGACAGAAAGAAACCAGCACGTGCAGCTAGTTACTGTAGTGTTTCAAAATCAATCCTTTTGTGTTGACCTGTAGTGGTTTAGCTTTTCTGCTTGCTGTGGTGATACGCAGGTCTACTTCAGGATTTGCTGACATCACTGGGTGTAGTTAGAGGAACAATAAAGCACAATTGTGATCACAAGGAACCGTATCTGTCAGTGATGTTTGGTCTGTAACAGGCCTTTAAACGTCCAAAGGCAGCAAAATGTAGCTTTTCGGTCTGGAGTTACTCTTTACACCACAAGTGCAAACAAACTGCAAACACAAACAGTTGATATAGTGAACTTGTTAGGAAACAATTATCTACTTATAGTAATCTGAACTTATACTTTTAGTGATCTAAACTTAAAGCTGTAGCCCCAGTCTGTCGAGTCCGTACAGCTGTAGTAAGGTCTGAGCAGCAGCAGGCTTCAAACAGCTTGGCCTGCAAACACCTCAGACAGCTTGGTACGCTGCATGGACTCGCTCTGCCCACTGATTCCCACAATTTAACTGCCTGGCACAGAAGAAAACTCATTACACAAATGTGTACTTCAAAGTTAATTTGGATTCCTGAACTTCACGCACACTGATTGCCTCACTTATACATTAGAGTCATTAGCAATACTGAAACAGGCTGTAAAATTACAATGTGACTGTAATTTTTAATGCAGTTTCTGATGTTTGCAGTGCAGCACAAGACTTAATGTTTCCTTTCGCTATAGCCAAGCCTTATTTCACTGCTTGGTCCAGTGATCATTTTGCATTTACACAAAGCAAGCAGTGCTTCGTTCCAAACACAGACACACATCTTGAATCATCAGTGTCATATGTGATTCTGTGAGCAGATGGAAAAAAAAGAATGTGAATTTAGAGAAGGTGGAAAAGCGGTGAAATTGGAAAATCAATCAGCAACAACATCAAACAAAGGAGTTAAAGCATCAGAGAGTTACTGGCTGACCCCAACAGGTCCGGTACACCTCTGTTTGTGTGTCTCCCTGTCTGTCTAATGTTCATCCTTTTTCTGAAAATGAAAGAGTTCTCAAAAACCAGACTTCCACACGCTTTACTTTACTTTACTTTAGTTCGTTTGGCAGACGCTTTTATCCAAAGCGACTTACAAGGAGACACAAGCAAAATACAATTCGGGTTCTGTAACTATGAGTTACTTCCAACTAGGAGCCCTGATAAGATACAACTTGTCAAGAAGCAAAACATGCTAAGGCGTTGTTAAGCGCTAGAATTTTTTATTTTAATTTTTTTTAATATATATATATATATATATATATATATATCTGTGTGTGTCATTTGAAATATTTTCTAAACAAGTGAGTTTTCAAATGTTTCTTAAAAGTGGCGATGGTCTCTGCTAG
>JAUYWH010000002.1:8941520-8958844 GCA_034779795.1 Ctenopoma multispine
GAGACCGGGCGATAACTATCTAGTTGGGAAGGGTTTAGTGTGGGTTTTTTGAGTAAGGGAGCAATGAGAGCTTGTCTCATTACAGTGTTACAAAACTGTTGAAACTAAGCTGTAATTTCTGATAAAACCTCGGCTATTTCCAAGTGGAACTGACAAGTGAAATATGCTTAAAGAGTCAAAACTCCAGCAACACTTGTGGTAGAGAGTACTAGTGGTAACTGTTGGAGTTTAAGCCCTTAAAAAACCAAACTACTTTTGGGAAATAAACTAGCAGTAGCCTGAGACTCAAAACCAATCCACTCTGGCCATTAAATACTGATGCAGTGTCAAAACTATTGCCGTCATGGTCATGGACCATGGAATTCATGCTTATCAAAAATCTCTGCATCCCTGCCATTGCTGTCCTTTAAGTCTGTGTCAGAGGAGGTTTTGACAGCACCTCTACAAAATTAAACAGTTATAATAATAAATCTTGTTACTTGCTTTAAATTATACTCAGTTCATTAACTAGATAAACTAATGTTAATTAGTTGGTGGTATAATATGGAAAACAGTCAGTGTCAAGCTGCAAAAAGATTTTTCAATAAATTGGCATCTCAAAAGATGTTCTAGGACATCACATTTATGAAGTATTACTTAACGATGCAGTAACTATTATTAAAGTCATTAGTTACAGCTTAGAAACCTTTTATAAATAGTTCTGTATTAGACAATGATACCACAAACAGTGTTGTTTTAACTTGATGGCAAAATTCTTACATTACATTCATCAAAAACCCTGAAAATCCAAATTTAACTAAAAGTGTGAGTATCAATTGTTCATACGAGTTTTTTCTCTCTTCCCCCCTTTATGTTTATGTCTCCTCCCTCTGTCTCTCTCTCTTTTACACAGACACACACACACATGCACCTGTAAGCCCAAAAAGAAAACTGTGTGAATTTGCAGATTCTTATTATCTTTGTATTCACCTTATGATGGAGAATTTATACAACTTGAGGCTATTTCATTTGACTTTATGGTGCCTGTGGGAGTACTTAAAGTCAATTAATATTGTGAACAATAAACAGCTTCACACAGGCTTTTAAAAGAAGACAACGCCAATGGTCTTCATCAGTCCAGCACATAAAACACCTAAACAGTACGTTTCATAAACCACTCTGAGTTCTACTGAAGTAGTGAGTGAAAGCAAAATAACAGACAAATTTCTGCTGTGGTTATTCAAGGTCCAAAGATTCACATCCAGTTTTCTCTGCTGCCAGACACTAAGGCTCTATTAGTTCACACCTTGTAGTGCAATGAAACATGCTTGTGCTAGTTTTACAGGTTTTGGCCAATGGTGCTTTGTATCCACACTGACCAGAAAAAAAAGTTCAGAGTGGAAAGTCAAGCTAGGTGGCTCATGTGTGCAATCAGACAAAGACTGTCAGGATGGAAGAGATACAGGCCCATCACAGCTCACCAAGGACCCAATAATGTCACAGAGTGGAGAAATGAATGCATGGAAAAGACACATAATCCTCATTACAAAGCGTTTGGCATCTCTTTTTATGACACATGTGACTAGCGAACAATTATATATTCTCTAATCCCATCATCTAGTCAGCAGCCAGCCTTCTGGAGGCTTAACCTTTGTAGTTATGATGGAATCTCCCGAACAAAACAGGAACATGTCAGGTTCCCCTCTCCCTCCCGCTCACACTCCTTTCACTCTCACTCTCCTTATTACATTACATCAAGCTGACAAATTAGCACATGCATGGACCAGTATGTGGAGAACCATTCATGTGTCTATCTAAATACCCTTGAACAGGATAATAGTTGGGAAATAGCTCCTTGTTTGATGTTGTCTTGCAGGGTTCAAATTGTTCACAGGCTTTTGCTTTTATTATTTTTTTGGTTTCTATGGCCACAGATTATTTGAGACATTTCTTGTCAGAGTAATAAGGATATCAATGATTGTTTAGCTTTGTGTTAACGTGGAAAAGGCGTGAAGAAGACAGAAAGAAGTGAAGAGGCTGGCAGCAATGGTGAAAAGAAAACACGATAAACAATAACACATTGATGAACCTCTGCACAAGATGGGAATATGTACTCACACGTGCATCTGATAATCGGCAACAAAGTGCCTGCACCTCAATGCACATGCATGAATGTGTGCATGTGCATAAGGTGCATGCTTCCAGAGTTGCAGAAAATGGAGTTCACTCAGTGACCCTGCACAAAGCTCCTCCAGCAGCTTGTCAGGATTGGCGGCTCCTTCCCTGGGACCTCTCGTTCTCTTGCCCAATTGCAGTCAAGCTTCAAAAATAAAGAGCCCCTGAGACACATTTGCAGAGGCAAACTCTGCACCGACAATGCGTCACAAACTCCATATTGACATTTTCATGGCTGATTCTTTTTTCTCTTTCTTCATATTTCTTTTTTTATACATTATTTTACCAATCCATTGACCTTTGAAGAATTTTCTGAATTGTTTCCTGCCTCCCTGTTTTGTTCTTCTATGTTATTCTTCTACTATTTTTTTCTCCTCACTGTTAGTTGTTCTGTTTCCTTCTCTTGATTTCTATGGTGACAGTGCACTTCCCAGGAATAATGGAGGCTGGGGGATTGGGAGGCGTGAAGGCAGATGGATGGCTTTCTCATAAATAGGTAGGAAACTCCTGGAGCTGGATGGATGGGATCAGCAGATGTGTGACATTGGCAGGCTCTAATTGGAGACTTTTCTATCAGTCACAATAACAGGGGACCAGGAACCATCAGCACAGGAGAAACACAGACACTGTCTTGTATGTATATATCATTTTATCTGAACAAGAGGGGCCACCCTGAACCACTATTTAAATCTTGTTCTAGGCATTTAAGAGGCGTCCACACCCCATATGCACAGACACACACTTCTTAAGCTCCTACAGATAATGACATCATCAGATGTCACATTCATAACAGCTCCATGCTGACATGATCCTATCAAGTGCGGCTCCAAATGGCATGGGAACCACACACACCGCAAAAGCCTCAAGTCAAAACACATCAAAACACTCAGCACACACACACACACACACACACAGACAGCAGAACGGGAGGTCGAACAGAAACAAGCTCAGTATGTTTTGACTTGTCTGGAAAATATGTTTCAGCTATTGGTGGGTTTCACTGCAACATGCACTAATTCTAACTCAGTGCAACGATGAAGCCGGACTTTGACGAGTAGTTTCAAAGGAAACTCCGGTCTCTGTGGTACAGCACTCAAGGCCTTCAGAGAGCGGGAGACAGAGAGAGCATGTGTTTCTTGAGCAACTGTGTGTTTGAGAGCCTGAAACATCCAGTGGCTGTTGCACTCCACACTTTCCTCACCGCGGTAACCACAGGCGAGCCACAGCTAAGCCTCTAAAGCCAATTAAAATGTTATGAAGTGGAGTTCCTTTTATTTATTTATTTTTTCCTGCTTGGCGAGGAACAACCAGCCAGTTACTGTAACTACACAAAACCGGCTGTGAGGTTTAGGCCTCCTCCTCCTCCTCCTCCTCCTCCTCCTCCTCCCCCTGCTGCTGCTGTTTGTGGGAAAAGTGTGAGTGGAGGTCCCTCTGAGACCTGGTGGGGCAGACAGACCTCCAGATTTGTGAACAGGCTTTCTGACATGCTGACAGCAGAGAGGAGAAGGCGTACGAGCCTGGCTGGCTGGATGAAGCAGACATCGTAGAGAGGCAACAGACACAGCCCTGCCACTGCACTGAGACCGACCTACACGCAGCACATTGTGCAGTGACGCATTATGTACTGACCACGTAACCCAATGTCGTCAGAGGCGAAACCTGTTAGCACCTGTGTATGTGTATGTGTGTGCATTGTGCCGGTGGGGACCAACCCCCCCTTTTAAAAACATCCTGCACGACCAGCTGACATGCAACATACACTGTGGCGACCCCAGCAGCTCTCAGCTTCACACACTGCAACGCATGACAAACACCCCAGAAACACTTCTTCAGGCCTCACACACATCCCCACCCCAACTTTCCCGAGGGAACCACAACCCCGCTTTTCCCAGGCTTTGCTTATATCGTGTGTCACAGGTGTTTAAGCACAGAAACAGCGGCGGGGCTTCAGAAACACTCGCAAGCGTGAGGGAACATGCTTGATATCGCTTTGACAACATGTTTATTTCATTGCTGTTTTGTCACTGCATGAGTCCATATGCAACACCAGCACCCTGCAGATGAAAAGGCATCACCTGAAATAATACCCATAATACCCATCTCCTGATGTAATCCACCTGGCTTCACTCTGAAGCGTGAGCGTGTCTGTGGTTGTCCATGTGTGATAGTGTCTTCTTTAGTGCAACAGGAGGGATTACAGACGATTGTCCTCTGTCCTGTCAGAGAAGAACTGCCATCAAATGACTATTTTGTTTTTCTCTCTTCTTTCACACACACACACATGCACACACGCACACACAGAGTCCTTCAAGGCACCCCCAGTTCCTGACTGAGGAATTTTCTTCTCACTTACCCATCTACACAGGGGGAAATTGTTTGTGCACATGTGCGTGTGTGAGTGTGTGCGAGTGTGTGAGTGTGTGAGTGTAGACTCATAAGAGACAGCTTGTAGAATACCTGTTTAAAGACAATATCTCATGTCTTGGCAGGTTGAGGACGCAGAGTTAGTACAAAAAGAACAAGACAACCTGTTCAAGTTCTAGTGCACACACATCATTTTTTTCAGCAGTGAATCTAGTCATCTGTTATCAGAAAAGATTATATATTCATATATATATTCAGTCATTACCACTTTCCTTGATCTGGAAAATGCATAGCATGTAAAGTAGCAGCAAAACAAAATACAATGCTATGGAAAAGCTTTTTTTCCCCCACATGTAATCATTGAAAATACATACAGCTTGTTTAATTTTTGTCAGTCATTCATTCATCTATTTCCTGGTTACCACTAGAGGTCATAGTTTGCTCTTTAGTACAATTCAAAATAAATACCACATGCCCAAGTTATACCTTGTGGAGAAGATGCTCTGAAAGGAATGAAGGAATTCAGAATGCTCTGTGTTAAAGGTGCTCTTCTGAGGTGATGGATAAATGAAGAGTTGCCTCCTAACTCTTCAAATGCTCTCCAGCTCTTTGGTATCATGTCTTACCTGCAGCATGTTCAACTATGGCTAGAGTTGAACACTCAGCCTCCCCCCTGGAAAGAGTGAAAATTATTGTACCAGAGTGGATGGCTGAGCTTTATGGGCGCGTGTATATATTTGTGTGTCAATAAAGATACAAAAAAAACCCGTTTGTGTTTGAGGAAACGTCCTGACAAATAGTGTCTAAAGTAGGAGGGAGTTCTTAGGACTTTGAGAGGAATTAAATGTTCTCCAAAAACAGCTAACAGTGTGATCCAGGAAATACCCCAAAGACATAAAATTGTGTGAGGAGGCTTCATGTATAATTTGCTCAGGCTGTCAATGTTCAACTTTAGATTTAAGGTTCTTGGATGTGCACGAAATCTCAAAGAGCAAGTAACTTTTTTTATCCAAATATAGAGCTAAACCTTATGTCTGACCTTTGACTTTTATCACATAAATAAAGACATATTCATGTTGAAGCAGATAACAGCTCATATTTTGTTTTACAATTATCGAAAAGGAGCTGCAGACTGCACCGAGGGAATAAGGGCTGTAATTCACTTCGAAGCAGTGCACGCAGACCGTCTCAAAAAAAAAACCTCTTTGATCTCCTATGGTAAAAGAGAAGAGGGTTTTTTTCCTTGGCTTGAAAAAACAAACAGTGGCATTCTTTCCAATCGAGTCTACTGTATGTGCAGGCATATATTTGTTTTCCCTTGTGCCCCGTTTTTCCCAATCCCAATCAATTCCTGATGGGATTACTGTATTATTCCATGGAAACTGCCTAACATGCGCAGGTGTTTCACACTCTCGAGCTGATTGCCAGACAGAGCAGGCTCGAGGTGCAGCTGGCTGTTAGCGCTAATGGGAAGTGACAGGGCCTCTGAAGCCAGGAGGAAGGATAGACGATCGTTCCACTTTCCAGAGCTGCTCTAAGAGTTATCAGGTTAACCGCAGGTTAAACACAAATCAGAGACAGTGCTCAGATCCAACATTAATTGTTTTTGTACTTGACTGTGGAAGTTGAACTGCGATCGATTAAATGGTGCTGTTCATTTCATTATTGTACTGTATAATAACATTAATTCTCTCATTAAAACGTCACCTATATGAAAACAAATCATTTTGTCTTTAATGTATAGCCTCAGCTGTGTATCATATTCTTCGGTTTATACCGATTTAACACTTGATATAGTGCTAAATCATAAGGAGATGAAAGGACAACATTCTTGGACATGGTTGCCATAATAAAGCAACACAATATTTTAGTGGTATTTCATGTTTGAGTACACTTTGGTGAAGAGAGCACAATTTGTCAAGATAATATTCCTTATAGGGTTTAAATCAATGATGGATGTGTCTCCTCTAATGTAACCACTATGGCACAAATGTATCTGTATAGTCATTATCATTACAAATATTCACAAATTGTATGTCAAACAAAAGATATTTTTTATGTTTTCACATTATTTATTTTTCAGTTCGACTGTCCTCGCACTGCTATGTTGGAGATGATTTGAAATCTGTCCCGACGTAGCAGGTGTGTTGAAAATGGAGACGCTCCATAAATCCAGATGAAGAACATGTTCACAGGCAAACAAAATGTCATCGATCTGACCATCTACCAGCTTCTCAATAGAAAACAGCAGGAATCTCACTCAATATGTTTCTTGTGACGCCAACGGACAAGAGACATGAAATCACTCACTAAAGAGGAGAGGAGAGATGGAGAGAGAGAAGGAAACAAGAGTCGATGTGGTTCTAATTAGAGAGCTACAGATAACCAATCATTTATTTGCGGCTTGACCTTGAACAACAAACATTATATTCACACCACTGGCTAATAGTGCCTTCCTTACTGGAAACAGAGAGCTCTATCAGTCCTGGGCATCATCAGCTGCTGGCTGTTTTTAACCAGTGTGCAGCCATGCTGACAGGACAAAGGGTAAACACTTGGGAGGGAGCACGCAAGGCCTAAACCTATACTCTGAACCTCTGACAGAGAATAACTGAACAACTGCCATGAAAGCCTGGACGAGGAACAGAGAGAGGGCCACATCTGTTAGGCTCATGACTGGGCCGATCCACAGTGTGTCTGTGCCCCTACGCAGGAGCAAGAACGAAAAGCAAAACTCTCGGCCTCCTTCAGACTTCTTCTATGCCTCATCCCCTCATCCAGGTCCATCCACTTCAAAGATTTCTGGATTAATCTCCCAAACGCCCCAGTAAATACCATGTTGCTTGTTAAATCTTACTTAGCACTAGCGCCCAATACTGGACAGTGTGCTAAAAGACAACAGCACCTCTCAGTTTAACTTCTGGTCAGCGTTTTAATATTTCAAAGCAGAGGACATATGAGTGAAACCTTATGGGCCAGGTGCATCCGCAGAGCAGCATCAGAGTCTCTGATTGAGACACAAAGAGAGCAGGCAGACAGTACACAGGCTTTGTGAGAAAAATGAAAAAGCTACGTGTCCACATGTGCACTTTCAGACCCCGGGGTCAAAGATGTAAAGTTTCATAATGCAGTGATCACTCGGTAAAACCTAAACAAGCCTGTAATTTTAACATTGCTGCTATCCACCTTCTCTGGAAAATGGCTCATGTCTGGACCTCTGGAATGTGTTTATGGACGTCCATCCACCTGACAAAACCATTGCCAGATATATGAACTACTGTCACAAGTCACTCCAAAGGTTATAGTCATATCTTCCGAAGAAGCTGCCGCTGTGTGTGTTCTGTTTCCATCATCCTAATACTGAGTTCAACAGAAGGAAATGTACTTACTACAACAAACAGCGACCACCAGGTATGTTTCCTCTCCTCCCACAGCACATTAAATTCTCCCTACCATTAGTTTTCTTTATTGTAAACTGAAACCTGTCCCCCAGCAGTGATTGTCCAACTGACACTAGGCAGGACTGTCAAGCTTTGGATTTCCCCACATAATGAAGCAATCTGAATCGTGGTGTCTCAGACATAGTGTGTTTATGTGCTGTAACCTAAGCAACTGTTAGCATGTCCAGCTAACTACCGGAGTAGTTCATTAACTCTTTATTTTGTGAGTTACAGGTCATGTAAACTATACTATAACAGCCCTGCCTCTTAATTTACATGTCCAAATCATCTGGGACGGATGTTGATTTGATGCCTCAGATATATGGATGTAGTGCACAAGTGCACACTCAAGACCCAAATAACAAGACTTAACAAGTGTTGTAAAACAAGCCCACTGAAATATTAAAACCTATGGAGCTTAATCAGCTGCAACCAAGTAGGCTATAATGCTACATGTACATTTATTTATCCCTGTTCTTTCAGTGACTCTCTGATGAATGTGATATTTTGTGTAACACATCATTCTGAAGCACAAAGGTCTATGTCTGTCTTGCTTTTCATATACAAAGCTGCCTGCAAGGAAATACAGCTGTTGCCTTTAGTAGAGTTGAGAGAGCCTAATATTTAATAACCTCACTTGTGCCTCACCCGCAAAAGTCAATAAGAGCATGTTTAAAGTCAAAATACACACAACGCGGTGTGTGTATGGCATGGTGTGTATGACACGTTGACAAATATTTCCATATTTCATCCATGATGCTGCTGTTTTGGTCTGCAATGGTCAGCAGGGTCTCATATCCAATCTGGTGACTGGCAGGCAGATGACCTTGTGTTTACTGTTCTAACTTTATGGAAACGTAAAAAAGTCCATGATATCAGCAGATGATTTAACAGGGATGTTGTCAGACTTTCAGAATGTGAAGGGGGAGAGAGACTGAAGCATTTGTGCTTTTTTCAACAAATAATAGCACACAAAAAGCAGAAAACAAACACAAACAAACACAACATTCATCTCTATGCCTCTGATAAAGAAGCTTTACCTTACAGAGGTGTGGCTGGGTGGGTGGGGGCTTGTGTTAAGTGGTATCAATCTCTAAAATAACTCTTTGCAATAAAGCAAACAACTGTATTACAAAGATTTTCAAACGCTTGAGGAAGCTGCATGTTGCATAGCATGTTCAGCTAATGAAAGAATTCAGGTTTTCCAATACATTGCATGTTTGATTGTTTTGTGTGTGTGTGTGTGTGTGTGTGTGTGTGTGTGTGTGCATGTGCGTGTGTGTGCATGTGCGTGTGTGTGTGTGTGGATCTGGATCCTAAATTCTATGACATCCTTCTTGAACCATCTATCAGCCAAACTAAAAGTGCACCATGAAGCCGAAGTAAAATGGAAAATCAGAGCATAACCAACAGGTAAACTAAGGAGCCTTTGTTCTTTCATGGTGTGTTTGATAACTACTTTTATCTTTGCCCACATTTTTCCCCCTTCTAATCCCCTGCACATCAACTCAAACAAGGAAATGAAAACTTCTATTTGATTCCATAAATCCATCTGGCACATAAACAAAGCCTCCTCTCAGTGTGTGATCCCAGAGAGGGGCAGCACATCATCAAATTACCACAGCTATTCATATCTGCCTTCCCTGTACTGAAAAGACGTAGGTAGAAACCAATCCCATCTTTCCTCAACAACCTCAGTCTCTCTTAATTGTTCGCTGTTTAACTACTGGATTAAATAGTGTCAGACATACAGTACAGCAATGGAAGTGACGTTAGGTTCGCTTAATGTAAACTAACACATGGTAACATTATAAAAATGCAGCTTTTTTTACTTTTCTCTGGGAAAACAACTTCATGCCTCCAGCTTTAAACTGTTATCTTGTACCTTTCCTCTCTTTCAATCAGAGTCTCTATACACTGCTCTTCACATTATCGTTTGTTAGTCATGTTGTATGTCGGAACAGGAAAAAGAAGATTTAGGCCTCTAATTGTAGTGTAATTGTGGATTATAGCCTTTGTTCATTGAGACAAATGTCTCTTTTTAAAGAAGAAGTAAGAAGAAGCTCTTAATGCTTTATATCAATTTTGAACAAATTATGATGATGATATTTACAATTTGTACCTCAACAGAAATGTGATTACTGGCCTCCAAAAACAGACAATATAATATGCTGCTCTATCAACCAGTGTTCGCCAGAGATAATCGATTACATTTCTATGCACATCATTTCTCATAAGTAAAATGTAAGCAGCCACGAAAGAGGCCTCCCATTGTCTCTGCAATAGCAAGCAGTAAACATCATCTCAGCTGGCTCTGCTGCTTCAGGAATAAATATCTCACTTTGTTACAAGAAAATAAAAATCTTGGTTGTGGCAAAATCATTTCTGATGAATTTGAGTCCAAACAGGTCTTGTCCTTGGCTTGTTCGGTGTGGCCTACAGGGAGACAGAGGAGCCTGAAGGTTTTGGAAGAGTTCTTGTTTTTATGCTTTGAGTTGCACAAAGTTCCTGTGAGTATGAGGACAGTGAGGACATGCTGGTATCCTGCAGGGGTGGGATTTCTTTTTGCTCAGAAAATTTATCACCTGACTATAAGCCACCTACAGCTTACCACTGTCTCATTCACATTGCTGGCTGAATGTTACTGGAAAGCTGCTTCTTGAATAGCTTCACAACACTGTGAGGACTGAGGCCTGACTTCAAAAAAATTGTGCTTCGAGTGGTGAAATGAATCACAAACACGTACAGTTATTTTTAATCGCATGAAAGTCAACAAAGTGAATACAACAGGGCATTTGTGTTTGTTTGGCTGCAAACGCCTAAACTGATTAAACCTTTGTATTAAATTTGAACAACAGGTGTCTTTGTTCGTATAAGACTGCAGCGTGCAGAGCGCGGCCGGCGAGTAGGATTTCACTCTTTGAAAGTGATATGGGTGAGCTGCTTTTCTCAGGCCTAACCCCAAATCTGCCGTTGATGGACAGACCACCCAACTCTCAGCTCTTATAGGCACACAGTGGGACTACTCACTGCAAAGGCAGCCCCCTGTCATTCTCCTTTGGGAAGGAAATGGATCAGCCGACTGTTTGTCAAGTATACTGTCAGGGTCTCCTTCACAATCAAACAGCCAGCATTACACTAATGGATACCTCTGGAATACATGCAGAGCTTTACAAACCCTTACATCAGTCTCTCAAAATGGTTGAAAATTTGACAGCAGTAGCACCAACAGAAACAAAGTTCCTTGTTCTTTGTTGCAGCACAGAAAGGTATTTTGTAGGGAAAATCTGTAAAAGTAGAATCCCCAATGAAAAATTACTCTCCAGCTCAGTCCACGGTTCCTCTGTTTCACTTTATTGTGGGACTTTATAGGAGATTTCTGCCGTGTATTGTGATCAGAATAAAGATTCCCCCAGGATGTCTCGGTGCCAGAGTCGAAGATGCCAGAGCCATTGGTCAGAGGTGGAGGGCTGGGGGTTAGCCTCGCTGGGCTGCTCAACTGACAGTGTGTCGAGGCCAAGAGCGGACTCAAACTGAGACAAACGATTCACACCCATCCTCTCCTCTCCAGGAGGATCCTGTCCTTATAGTCCTCTTGATCAGTCAGAGCAAAACAAGGCCACAAATCTCTGCTCTTCTTTTTCTACTATTATTCTTCACATTCATACATATACAACTAACATATACTTGAGTGAACAGATATTAGGATGGAGGTAGAAATTGAGTCCCTCCCTCCCCCTTCCATTTATCCCCTCAAAAACAAAAGGAAAGACTCGAGAACAGCCAAATGTTGCGTTAAATTGTCAGCCAAGCAGACCTCTACCTCTTGTCTTGGCACATACCCACTATCTTCTCACTTTTGGACACAACTCCTCCATCTATCTTTCTCACAGATCTTTTTCTGTCTGTACACGTGTTGTTACATATGTGCTTGTATTGTGCGCCCAGTCAGCAAAAGGATACAAGTTGTGTTTGGCTGGTGAATGGGGCAAACCTGTAGAAGTCCAAATCTTAAACATATGTTGCCCCCATGCTAGATGAGATCTGAGATACTGATAATTACTTTCATGTCTTTTCTGGGGTGAGCTCTTATGAGGGAACCCCTCCCCAATTAAAGTGGGGCCCCATGTGTCTCTCCAATCAATAAAATGGGATCTGGCTCAAATATCTTGGCCAACAAGAAACACTATGTAAGCCACACAAATTAAAACCTATCCTCCAGAGGAACAAAAAACAATAGTTGGCCTCTGGTTGACGCAGTTTATGTCAAGATAAGTATATAATCCATACGCTTATGAAAGCGCGAAACATTACAAATATTTCAAGTTAGGGTTGAGCATTGACTTGGTGACTTTCCTGGAGTAATCCAGCATCTCTGTGCTGAAATAAATCAATCCATTGCCACATAAATCATACAGCATATTAAACAATAGGGTTGAGAAGAAATTAGACTCATGATTAATTTTTCTCAGGACATTTTTGTCAAAACGCTTACTTCATCCTACACTTTGTTCATTACTCAAACACATCTGGCTGACAGGTGCCCCATCTGTTCAACGTTGAGTAATTTCATTCCAGCAAAGAAGAGCAAATGGAGAGGAGTGGAGGATAATGTACTCTATCTTCTATCTGTGATGACATCAGGGCTCTGAGAGCTTGTTAGAGATGAAGAGTTAGTGCGGTGTTGCTTGGTTTCTACAGACAGTAATCCAGCCCACCGCTGTCAGTGCCCTTTCAAAGCACTGATTACTCCATTTCCAAGGGCCTAATCTCTGTAAACAATCTTTGTTTTCATTATCTTTTAAACTGATTAGCCCTATGAATATAACTTTCCAACGCTGGACTCAGACAGAAAAAAAAGTCCTGCCATATTGATGCCAGCTGTAGCTGCATGACCTTACAAGAGAAATAAAGCTGTGATACAAACACAGATAGAGGAGTGCAGTGGGGAGGAACATATGCAACTAAGACATGGCTGAAAAGTATGACAGGCGTCGGATAAAAAAGATTTCCTGAGGTAAAATCCTTAGCCTGCTTGTGGTTATGCACAATTTGCAATTGGATACTATGGTCAAAACCTGAGAATAAACAAAGTCTCAGCCATGGTCTCTCAGCCTAGATTGACAGGTGAAACACAAATAGGTTTTTGTGCTTTCTGTTGCTACTATATATTATCTTCAGTTGTAGTGCTTGGACACGTTTGACTTCTCTCTTATCTTTCTCTTTCTGTCTTGATGTCCTTCGTGCCATTGGAAATTAAATGTTAAACTCTTGTTCTTTTTCTCTCCCCTCTTCCTGGACAAAGTGAGCTAACGTTTGCCAGCACATCTCCATCTGTTAACAAACGCTTCCAATATGTTGACAACAACATCTTGGCCCTCAGTCTCCTCCATCGGGATGTGATGAACGCGGTGCACCTGTCTCAACCTCCAGCCTTGTTTCTGGCAGCAGAGAGACTGTCTCAACCTAACAACTATTTGCCCCCATAACATCAAAGATGAAGAAGCTGAAGACTTCAGATGAAAACAGTGGGTTTCTGCGCTTTCTTTTCCATTTTTGCCTCCCAATACAAATCATCAACAATGGCCCCACTGGCCCCATCAGATAGTTTGTCAGTTTCTCATTTGCCAAAAATCACTTATAAAATCAATTACAGGGTCTCTGGTTGAGGAACTGTTTAATGTCAATGAGCATGTGAAAGACATGCCTTCTGTTAATCCTTTTTGGTATGAAAACTTTAAGATTTCTCATGCACAGACCCACACAACCGCCCCCAAACTGTAAATCACTCTTGACAGTAAATTACCTACACTAATATACCAGATCTGAGTGTTCACTTAAGTCAACAACAGAGGGGAGAATAACAGCAAGACTACGTCAGAGAGCGAAGAGGCCTTGATTGCAGAGACTGAGAAAGAACTCATCCACTCATGCCAGGAGAGTCAAAGAGTTGGACTGGACTCTGCTTTTGCATCGTGACACGGAGGAATGTTTAAGAATGAAAGCAAAAAAAAAAAAAAAGGCAACCTGCGTCACCCCTCTCTGAACTCCCCACTTTAATTAACTAATGTATCTCCATTTGTCATAGCGTGACATTGCATGATTCTGAGGCAATCTGAGATGTTTGCTGGACTCTAAAAGGGGAAAACATCAGCACCCTCTACTGACAAGCCAGTCAGCTTCGGGGCCCCAGTGGACACTTTGATTTCACTTCTTTTCATATACATGAAGGTTGCTTGTCTAATTATCGTCTTATGATAATGCTGCCACTGAGCTGCATGCTAATGAGAGCCAGATTCATCCTTTGAGGCTCACATCTCTGTGCTGCTTTGCATCGTTTAAGTCATTGCGACTGTTAATAAACCATTGAAAATGACAGTAATACAATCAAGCGTCAGATAGCTCTTGGTTTCCACACTTCTTTAACTGTTTCTAGCAACTGCATTTCGTCTACTACTCTTAGAGCCTGTACGAAAAATATTAGGCGGACGAAGGTGAATGCTATGAAAGGTGGTCATTTTTTTAGAGCGAGGACGGGTGTGCACACTTTTTCCCAGCCTGGTGTGAAAATCAGATTGAATATCATACCAGCAGTCAAGTCATACTTTTGGCACTTGGTGGCTCTAATTAGATTACATGACCTTTAATTCCTGATCTACTTTTAGCTATGAATTGTGAAAATAACAATATGATCTTATTTACACACATTATTCTCATACTTAAGAAGAAGACACAAAAATTAACGCTAGGAAGGGGCTTCATTTGTTGCACAGACACAGATTAAGAAGAAGCATACGCAGTACATATAGAAACATAAAATTCAGCCCCACCCCCACTTACGCCCCGCATGTGCAGTAATTTGCGCACAGTCCCTTAAGTACTGCGATGCTGACAGATGAGGCAAATCAAATTAACTCATTTTACAATTGATGTTTCTGTAGTCATGCACATATCAAAGGCCATGCCGGCTAAAAAAAGAAGTGCAAAGCATTTTATATCACCTCACTATATTAGTGAGAAAGCGGTATAAACTCTGATTCCAGGAATGGTAATCATTATAAATCCTTCCCTCCCACATCTGCTTGGACTAGAGGGGGCAATAAGTCAACAAAGCAGGTAGAAATTTTTGGGATATATTTGGCTTTTCTGTGAAAGGGAATGACTAAATATAAAGTGTGGGGTAAAGGTTTGCGTCAGCACCGAGATATTCTGAGATACAGGACGCCTGGCCTTTTTCATGTCTGTGTAACTGAATCTGCATCAGTATGTCACTGTCTCCTCAGCTAAACAAATTAGTATGCTTGATTGATCAAAGTTTATGAGAATAGGTATTTGATTTCAAACAGTGAAGGGAGAGAAGGAGGGGAGAGGTAAGAGGGGGAATGTGAATGTAAAGACACAAGCCGAGGGAGAGGGCAAAAGCAAGAGAGAGGTGGAAGAAAGAAGTAGAAGAAGAAAAAGAGGGAGACTGGATTGCTGCAGCTGGATTGCCATGTAAATAGCTGTGCAGATAGGTATGGTTGGGCTCTGTGCCAACGGCTCTACAAAGGGACTTGTAACATCTGTTTGAGGGTAGATTCCTTCTCTGTGTTGTAGTAAGAATAATAGTCTCGCTCTGAGGGCCTGTTCCCCCGTCAGACGGGCTCATGATCATGCATATACCCCCCTCAAACGTCAATCGTAGCCCCGCAGAGCTGAGAACCACAAGACAAGCTGTTACTGCTGTTATTACACTGCACCTCAGTCACCGGTGTAGATGGACAGGTAAGACAGCGCTCAGATAGAGGTCTCCTTTGAGTCAGACTAATATTAAATTGTAATTAATTAGACTAATGCATCATCATTGCAAACGACATCCATTCGTTGATGAATGACTGTAACAAAAAGAATGAGTGAGAAAAGGGTAAAAAACATACTTATTCCGTATCATAGATAAGCAAAGAGTTTACACTATTAAACAGAGTTTTCCTGTTAATATTTACGTCTGATGAAAACCACAAGTTTGGAGTATGAATAATTAGCTGCTAAACCAAAAAGACAAAGTTACCAAAGTTTCCCGTCGAGTTAAAAAAACTAAAATCACAGGACATCTCTGTTGGTGTGTCATGACAAGGATCTTTTTTCCTCTCCCAAGAACACATGCAAGCAATTTGTACAACAAATGTTGGTTTTAGACTGTGTTCCTTGCATACTAGTGGCTTCTCAAAACCTGGAGAGCTTCATTCGTTAGTGCTTGAAAGCAAAGCAAACAAATTAATTAACACTATTGTTACATGGTGTGGCCAATGAAAGCAGGCACTGAAATGTTACACCATTACCTAAATTCACATGCATTTGTCTGTCTTCCCCCCTTAGTCCCCTCCTAGCCCTGCCCCAGTGCACGCAGTGCCCTTGAATAAGGCCGAAGGACCACCTGCGTGAAAGAGGAGACCCTTTCTGTTATGTCTCTGCTAGGGAATGAAATAACACGGAATCCAGCTCTGCAAATAACTCACAGTTAAGATCATTTTCCACATGCTGCTTGACAAAAGGTAAAATAAGAACAGATGATATCCTTTATGCTCTCTCTCTCTCTGGGAGTTTGTAGTTCTGCGCCGCAGCCACACTCACCAGACTACTTCCACTGCTTTGCTAGCAGGCAGACACAGGGGCTTCACCCTTTTAGTGGCCTTATTAACTGGGTGGTATGTCACATAAGACTTCATTCCTAATAGGCACTCACATTGAGTCAGCCATTTTTTCATGCCTTCACTTGGCTGAGGTTAAGAGGGGTTTAAGGAAGGATGATTTCATGTAAGCTATCAGGAGCAGCAGGAGACCTTCTAGTAAACTGGGCATCCATCACTGGAAAGGTAGACTGCAACTGCCTACCTTATGGGACGAAGCAGTGGCCTCTGTTTCAAGACTTTCGCATTCTTCGCAAGCAGAATGTGAAGAAGAGTTCTGAGCATATGGTTAAGTAATGTACAGATGTGTGTGTTTAGGACTGATCGTCTTATCTAGCTTTTTGAAAGAAAGTGTAAAACCCCCAAAATGTCACACAATTTCTTTAACTTTAAATGACTCAGCAAAAAAAAATACAGATAAGCACCTCTGTAATCACCAGTAAACAGGTGAGGCACATATTAGCCCCCAGTTCCCACCACAAGTGTAACTTCATTTTCAATTTCAGCTCTCTCGCTGTAACTCACGGGAGAGCGACTTCAAAGCTGCAGCCATGCACTTAGGGTCATTATCTTCATTTCTATATCCTCTGCAGGTTCTCAGCATATGGGAACATTTTAACTCTGGATTTGTGTGTGTGTGTGTGTGTGTGTGTGTGTGTGTGTGTGTGTGTGTGTGTGTGTGTGTGTGTGTGTGTGTGTG
>JAUYWH010000002.1:8958944-8985643 GCA_034779795.1 Ctenopoma multispine
GTGTGTGTGTGTGTGTGTGTGTGTGTGTGTGTGTGTGTGTGTGTGTGTGTGTGTGTGTGTGTGTGTGTGTGCAGCCATAAATCTGTCATGTCAACTATAAAAAAAATGGCTGACCAGCAACAGATGTAGCTCTAATAGCTACCAAAAAAATGAAATCAAAATTTACCACCTCTAGATTTTTATTCTAGCACTTACTAACCATTAAGTGGAGGAGGTGGACAGTGACTGAAAGCCTCAACACACTCATGGGGAGGGAGGAAAAGGGGATTGGGTGTTTCATTTTAATTTTCTACTATTTTGTTTAACTTGCCCAATCTCTGCCTTTCTTTCTTTCTTACTCTCTTTCTCCTCTTCTCTCTTTTCTTTTATCCCTCTCCTTCCACCCTTTAGCTGAGACGAATCCTCCTTTCATCCTCATCTGCAACAAGGGCCCTGGTCTCAGTTTGCACAAAGCCTGACCATCCCTGACTCTTCGTCAACCCCTTGCCCAATTCATCAAGCAGAGGCCCCTGGGCATTCATCACCCCCACCACCTTTCATATCCCACACCAGCTGAAAGCCACTGTCCCTCCTCTGACTTCAATGCAGTCATGACACACCCGTAAGATTTATAGCAGCATAATTAGTAGCAGCGAAAAAGGTCTGCATGCTTTGGAGGGTCAATCATACTGTATCCCACTCAGAGGAGCTCTCAAAGCCAGCCACATCTGCTTCAAAATAGATTGTGCCGGCACCACAAAAGTTGATAAATTAGCCAAAAACAAGAAGCCAAGAAATTAATCAAAGCCTGACAGTGACATCAAAACAATCATACACACTTTAGGTAATTTTAACACACTATTTGTCACTATTCATAGTCATAAATCCTATTTCTCTACAGAGAAGCTGCTGCTGCTGATTGTGATGAGCAGCTCTTAGGTGAAAACGCCCCCTCAGAATGGGGGTTTCCAAAAACAGCTTGAAGGAGGTCTAAAATAACATGTCTAATAGTTAAAATGTGTTATTGATGTAATCATACCCTCCCCCTCCCACCTCATCCCACTGTCACTGATATCTCAAGAACAGCGAACTAATTAAAACACTCCTGGAGTTTGTTTTTACTTCAATCCTCACACGGAAATAATGTTTTGTAAAAGCCACAAGTTAGGACCTGCTGCCGCATTGTGCAGAGAGGCGATGCAAAATCCCCATTCGATCATAAATTACACGTATTTTTCATTATTCCTGTTGTGGCTTTCTCTGTGTGCTTTCATGTGCATGATGGCACAGCTCACTGAGCACCTGAGACATCAAAACGTTTCACATCAGCCGCTGTACTCTGTCTTCAGCTGAGAGAACGGTGGAGATGTGAAGATGATAATCAGTGGTGGAAAGTACACTCACTTATTTGTACTTACTTCGAGGTACTTCTTTAGTCTTCATCTAAACAGTCTTGTTTAAATGTAACCTGCACTTCACTACAATACACAGAAATATTTCACTATTAAAAAAATGCTATTTGAAGTTTTTATGATGTATAACAGCACAACAGTACTTTTTGAAAAAGTACTTGCTCATGCAATCATTTCTATCTGTAACCAAGTATTATTGCACTGTGGTATTTTACAGCAGCTTATTGCAACTTTTCCATTGTTAAAGTATCTAAATACTTGAAAGAAGACGTTTATTATATAGACAATTTGTCTAACTTTTCCCAGAATCAAGGATCTTTTGATGACTCCAAAACTTCATGCAGCAACTGCAGTCAGATTTGATTCTACACGTCATCAACTTCTTTTTTTTTTTTTCCTTCCTTGCCAGTAGTACAAGTGGTTAAGCTGCTGGTTTGCTGGTGCACATTGCAAACGTTGTGCAGAGGGGCGAGGAAGCACCTGCTTCCATCGAGGAGGTGGAGAAAATGCTCTCATGAAATCGTCCAACTGCAGTGGTTGGCACTTGTGCAGGAGTTTGGATTGCTCTGAGATTATGCACAAGTTATTTTGATCATTTTATGAGGGAACGTCCGCCTGATACTTTGCGGTTTTCCTTTTTTTTCTTTCCAGGAGAGGCTGTGAGCAAAAAACTGTTTAATCGGTGTAAATTATGGATTCCCATTGTGGTGGACTGGTTGTTACAGTTTGTGATAAATGAAGCTTTCGCACTTCGCACTGTGTTTTAATAATGATGGTCTTTGCTTTTGAATCTCTGTCGCGTTTTAATGCACCACAGACTGTTGCCAAAGTTCCCTGCCCCTGGATAGACGATAGGGCTTTAGCAGACAGCCTCGGACCGCAAACAGAAGCGCAGCAGCAATGAAAATGTACATCGGGACTTGGATTTGTTTGGACAGATAGATAGCTACAGCTTTCTAGAAGAACAGCGACAGAAACGCACAGACCGCGGCAGCATCAGTAGAAGAAGTTGGGACTGCGAGTATACGCTGCACATTCAGTAGAGGAAACTGATGCGCGTAAGACGGGATGCCAGCCAGGCGTGGCTTGTGTTTGAATATCCAATGTGAGGATGCGTGGGGAGTATGTATATAATAGAGTCTTTCCATCTGATAAACAGAGATATCAAAGTGATGATTAAAGCAAAGGACGACTTATAAACTCAGAGGACTCCACTGATTTGGAGAAGCACGGCGCGCTGGGTACGCTTTGTGCGTGCATGGACGGGACTTGCGTAAACTTTTCTCTCACTTTGAGTCACCGAAACATTTTATAAATGCCTACGCTAAATGTGACAGCTGTGCACACAATGGCAGAGGTCGGGAGTTTTGCGGGGACAGTCGACTTGGATTTACAAAGCTTTCCTGCACTCGGGAATATGCCTTTACCAGAGTCTCCAGTGGGCTTGAATGAGCGACTGGGGCAGATTGAAGGGAGGCTGCAGCGGGGGTCGACCACGGAATTCGGCCACCTGAAAGGGATTCTGAGACGGCGGCAGCTCTATTGCAGGACCGGATTTCAGCTGGAGATATTCCCCAATGGGACTGTATATGGGACGAGGCAGGATCACAGCAGATTTGGTGAGAATATGCCTTTAGCATTAAACGTATGTAAGATACAAATCTATTTGCTTGTCTCAAATGACTGTGAACGACCTGTTACAGCCTCGTTTCAGTATTAGATGTGTTGATAATACATCAGGGGGACGGGAGTTTAATTAGGAGGCTTCTTTTCCTGCCGCGCGTCCTCAGAGAAAACTCACCCGTGCGTCACTGGAAACACACACCTGACGCAGGTGCCTCGAGCCGCAAACAAGCAGCGCGTGCGCCACGCTCGCGGCCGCAGCTCGTAACGTTGGAGCGTTATTGCAAAACGGCGCGAGGTATTGGTGAGGTGTGTCGACGTTAAACAGACGAGGCCAGAGGGTAGACAGACTCGCACATGTCTCACGCCTCATATCCGTGCAGTCATCTCACAGGTGCAGGCCGCGGGGAGGGGAAAAAAAAAAAGAAAAGCGGAATAACTCTAAATTAAAGCATGACCACTGCGGAATTCAGGGAAGGCTTAATGTTCAGACTCCTGCCAAAAGTGAGCCGGTTTTACTGGGATGGGTGGTCCGCGTGTTTGTTTCTGGCGTCACTTATAGCTTTAAAAATGCGAGGTCTTTGTCTGAGCTGTAGACATGGTTTTGATTAAAGGGATATGAAACACACTCTTCACCCCACATGAAATTAGAGGGATCTTCTCTGCCATCCTCTGGCATCATGAGGTCGAGGAGATGGGGACCAGGTGGTTGTAAGCTGGCCTTCTGCCGTGCAGCGCAGCCAGCTGGATCCTCTCTGACTAACCTCTGCATCACAAGTGCCAATGGCTTTTAATTTTACCGGTTGTTCCTCTGGCTTTGATGTAAAATGTTCGCTATTCTCCAACTTCCTGTGAGTCAGCAGCTCACCAAAGAACTTTACCCACATCTCTTGATAAAAGTGACTTCTCAGCCTGTTTTAGTAGCCAGTTGGGAAGTTCCAAAGACAGGATGGACACATTTATAGACACCACAACTTATCATGAGAGACTAGAAATAATGTCATAGGGCCGATTAAAAAGGAAACGCAGAAATCAAAGAACTCTTTATTTGCGGTTGCTCTCATTCATTTGTCTTTCCTGTTGTAGTCAATGACAAAATACGTTTTTTTTGTGTGGTTTTAAAACCCTTCTTAATTGAAGCATGGGATAGTAAGAAGAAGCTGGATTTTTCTTGAACACAAATCACAGACTAAAGGCTCATTGGCCGATTCTAGCAAATTGCGGATCAGAATCAGCAGTAATAACAAAACAACTGACACTTTCACACCACTGATGCACATTTTCAATTATCCACTATCACATTAATGGACACCTATGGCTATTGTCTTCTTTGTTTGCTCAGGGGGGGGTGTTACAGTGTGTTTGTGGGTCTTCCTGACCACTTTGTGTTATGTGTGTGTTGACCTCAGGTATCCTGGAGTTCATCAGCCTGGCAGTGGGTCTCGTGAGCATCAGAGGGGTGGACGCTGGACTCTACCTCGGCATGAATGAGAAAGGAGAGCTCTATGGGTCGGTGAGTCAAAAAAACACAACCCCTCGTTTCATTTATAAACCCACCATCAGCCTGCAGCCCGGGGTCTTGTTCACATGACTTCTTTTACAGTATACACATCTGTAAAGCCATTTTGTAAAAATGAGAATATAAGTAAGTACCGAGCTGTCAAAAAGAAGTGTTCAGAAGAAACCTGAAGGTGTGTTTGTTATCAGGGTTCCCATACAACATCACTACATGAGACAAAACAACTACGTGATTCTGTCACATGCTTGTTTCTCATTTCTCCCTCATCTTGCTGCTTTCCTTCAGCACAGAGACCTGAGAAATGAATAAAGACAAAAATATATCGAAAATAGCAGCAGCAGTAACAAATATAGGTAACACATATTTTTACTTGTTTAAAATGTCATTAGATTTAAAAGTAAAAGCAGCTTCAGCAGCTTTGTAGCGAGCAAAACGACCTCTTCGCTAAGCTTTGAGATATGCAGAAATGTTTACATATTTTCCCAAAGTGGAGACAGGAGAGTTTGGAGTCACTTTAGATGTGTGCTGTGGGTGAATCTGGTGAAGATTTCCCTCTCTGTGCACAGCTGGACTCAAGCTTGAACTGCAGTGTGAAAAATGTTGTGCCTCTCCACAGTAAATGTAGTTTCTAGACAACACACAGTCTTTTTTTTTTTTTTTTTTCCCATCCCGGCTGACCTTTTCTCACACATAGTTGGCATCTGGAGACAGAAAGCAGGGAAAAGGAAGCGATAAACACAATGAGGAGGAAGTATGTGAGGGTTACCTGTATCAGGTGTCCCAGGGCATTACCTGAGGGCCTCTCAGGGTTCAGACTTCCCCCTGGCTCAGGACATTTCAGACAGAGGCTACTTTTAAGCACAGACATTACGTTGAAAAGTGCAGATATTGTTACTGCGCGCTATCAGAGTCTGGCATCCTGGAGCTTTGACCCGGGGGGGAGGGGGCGGGTGATAGTGAGAGGCAGTGATTTGAAGAGCTGGGGGTAGTTGCACACCTGACTGAGTCACCTGACTGACAGAGGGAGCGATGTAGACATGTCTGTCTGAATCAGAGAGGACAGGAGATGGGGGGAAAAGGAGGAGGATAACATAGGAGGGTGCTCCCCCCCAACCACCAGACTGTGACAAGCTTTTGATCCAATGAGGTTTGTGTGTGTGTGTCTGTGTGTGTGTGTGTGTGTGTGTGTGTGTGTGTGTGTGTGTGTGTGTTTCAGAATGGAACTGGCCCAGTCATGTGCCCTCAGGACTGTGTTTACACACAACAGCTCCACCACACAGCCGCAGCCAAGCAAAGCCTGACAGCCAATCAACAAAATTGCTTCTGGAGTAAAAACTGAGACTCTTGCACAAACATTTGTTAGAACTATAAAGTCTCATAAAGGCAGAGATCGACTAATCAGGAGCCACGTCGATTCAGCCAAAAAAACGTTACTCTAAGTATCCAGGAGGAAGAGGAGATAGCAACTGTTAGGGACACCCTCAAAAGGGGTTCATATTTGGTTCTTGGTCCTCAGTGATACCTCTGACTGAGGTTTGGCCCTCTCGCAGAGCAGCAGAGATTGACTAGTCTTGGCAGGAAAACAGTTCTACCTCTTATGTCTCTTATTGTTCCCACATACTCACTCAGCCAGCACACTCTCACCTGCTGAACCCGCAGCCATCGCTCATGCCGCGCTGTCAGATAGGGCTGAGGCTTTGAGAGCTGCTCTGTGTGTGTGTGTGATTGAGGGAAGGTTGTTTGCCTGCTCACTTTTCTTGTTGCATCACAGGATCATTTTCCGTGCACAATGAGAGGTTAACAGGTCTGAGGAAACAGTGTGTGTGGGGTGTAAAGTGAAAAGCTCCTCATAATGACTTCCCCTCTTTTGTCATAATGAGCACTCACCTAAATTAGTTTCTATTGGCTCGTTTCAACTTTCGAGTGCAGTCCAGACTAGTTAATGACAAATACAAACTTGTACATCAGAAGGAGTGGAATCAGTGGACAAAGTAGCACCATCCGTCTCAATCTCAGCTGCATTTTAACGTGTGTTTCTTTAATCTTTCTGTTGTTGCAAATATTCTTTTTTTTTTTTTCCTCAGTGCCATGTGAGCAGGAGCTGTGGCTAATATGTTGTTTTCTCTCCTGCAGAAGAAGCTGACAGCAGAATGTGTATTCAGGGAGCAGTTTGAGGAGAACTGGTACAACACCTACGCTTCGACTTTGTACAAACACACAGACACAGGACGTTTCTACTACGTGGCCTTAAACAAGGACGGTTCACCCAGGGAGGGTGCCAGGACTAAAAAACACCAGAAGCTCACCCACTTCTTACCCAGGCCGGTGGAGATTGAAAAGATCCCTCAGGCATACAGGGACGTGTTCCAGTACAGGTGACCAGTGCTTACACTTGGAGAACTGGTTACATTAGGAGGAACAGAATAAAATAAGAAGAGAGAGGGGGTGTTATGGATATTTTGGACTTAGAGAACTGTTTACCTTGAGGTCACTGTGTTTGCGCCTCGGCCAACTGCCAAGCACTGATATAAACATTGTGCATGTCCCTGGATGTTGCTTCTTTGCCTCAGCGGTGGACCTGTGACCTCAGAGAGGAGGAAAAGCTTTCTTGTAAAACCACTGCAGACATGGATGGAGGAGGCCCACATGACTGCCCAGCTGTGGGGCGATCTGGACAATCAAATCAGGTGCCATGTTTTCTCAATAACCACTTTTAGGAGGAAACGTACATATCGACATGCAATGACAAATGGAGTCATGTCTCTTGTTAGTTGTGAGTAGCATTAAGCTGGAGAAGAAAAAACAATTGATAGATGAACAGAGACTTCTATGAGCTCCAGACAACAGAAAGCACTACAGATTCCCAACTGTGCATTTGTCATGCATTATAAAGTTATGGTAATGTTAAAGCCTAATACATAAAGATACATAGATAGGAGGCAATGCTCAGAAACACAAAAACTGTGTGCTGAATGCATGTTTGAATAGCAGGTTTGAGTCATCGGGTACTCATCAGGAGAAATGTTGAACCGAGCTGTAGTAATATTAAGTTGTGTTCAAAATCATAGATGAAAGATCGGATACGACACCTCTATGGTGAATGTGTGACAGATGAAAGAGCACTTACTGCACATATCCAGTCCAAGTCCAATCCAGGAATTGAACACAGAACAAATAGTTAGGCTTGGGGTAAAAGCACTTCTCTGTGGTGGTAAAGGATGATTTTTTTTTTTTTTTAAGCATGGCGACTTGTAATGTTCAGAGTGTCAGGAACATTACTAAAATTGCAAGCAGCTGAGGTGTACATATGGGTGATCCTATTTATGAGATGTACAATATATTTATTTTCTACATAAGTATAAATATAAATCTATATATTTATTTATTGCAAAGACTTTATTTTGTAATGAACTTGAAGTTATCTGGACTGTAGATTCTACTGAAATGACAAAAAAAAGAAGAACTGCAATGAACGTGACAATAAAATTGTCCTGTCTTCGAGAACTCATCGTGAGAGACTATTTTTGCTTGGATTAAAATCTGATGTACCAATTAAAACCAGATAAAGAATCTATGTGAGTGTTGTATTTCTTTCCTTTTATTTTAATGTCAGCAACATCAAAACATTGCTTCCCTTTCTCTGGATGATGTAAGGTAACAATAGTGAAAGATGATTATTATGCAAGGTGGTCATTATTATTAAAATATCTCAAATTTAGTGTCTTTAAAAGCAATGCACGTTGCTGTTGTCCCATCCCGAGAGAACACTGGGTAAAAAGATACAGCAGATTTTTTTTTTCCCCCACAGAGAACAATCATACAATCTCATGCCAATTTGCCCTCATAAACCCTTTACCAAGTAATGTGTACGGGCCCAGTCTGTCTCCATAAGGTCTTATTCAGCCTGAATCCACCATACAAAATCAGATTCCTTATGCAACTGGATCCCGACTCCTAATTGGCTTTACACATCAGCGTGGATTTAGAGCAGTGATTGGTTGTTCGTTGCGGGGGCCTCACAGACTCAACTATAGTGTAGTCTGCAGTGGGTCTTTTCAATGGACAGAAACAGCTGCCTGCTGCACAGAGAAACAGCAGGGATGTGCTGCAAACCTGGAGTGGTGGTAATCTGGGGCTAAGAGGGGACAGGATCAACATTTCAACATCTGCAATAGTTGTAATGTTTCTCCACTGGCAGATATCTGTAAGCTGTGAGAGCAAGCTCCCCTGGGGGGGAGGGAATGGAAAAGTCAAAGACATGCAGGGGAAAACCCTGGCAGACTGAGAAATGAAAACAATACCGGGAAAGGGGAAAATAGATGAAAGATTGAAGGGAGAAGAGAGTGGGACAAAATGCACTTAGTGCTGTGGGTGTGAAATCCAGGGACACTGCAGTGACCTGCTCTGCTCATGTTAAATTAATAGTTCTACATTTAAGTAACTGGCAGGAAAGTGAATAGAGGCCTGAGAGGTAAATATGAAAGTGGAGCCAGGAAGTGTTTAGCTTAGCTTAGCATAACAAAGGAGGAAGAAAACAGCTAGCTTGACTCTTCATTCCTTAACCGTGTAATAATTCCCCCAAAACACTGACCAATAAATTATCAGAACATTTTTATATCAGTATCAGCGTAAGAGTCAGAAATCAATCAGTCAGACTTCAGACACTTTTCCATGCAGGTGTAATGAAATATAAAATGAAAATTAAACTCATATCATTCCCCCTTTTTTTTTATTATTAAGTCAAATAATACACTTAATAATACATAAAGAATGAAAAACCTTATTCTTAAAAACAAACAATTCAAACAGATGAGTTGCTCGTCCTTTTGGTCACTTTATTAAATGTTATATTAAATACTTATCAAGATAATAGATCAAAATCATGGCAAATTATATGTTGGTGTGTTTGCTAATAGAAGCAAATACACCAACACTTTTAGAGGAGGGCAAAAAGGTTTCTCTACATTAAATACACCTTGTGCAAACACAGGAGCCAACTAGAGACAACAGGTGTCTCTTCATGGAAAATGTACAAGTTCCTCGTGTTTAACAGCTACACCAGTTTAAGCATTTAGAAGTAAGAATGTGCCAAAGTAGATTACAGGTACCAGCCTGGTGAGACTAGTGTCCAGGAGGGTGTTTCTCACAAAGCACACAAATCAGCCAGATGTAATATCATTTCCAGTCTTTACTTCTTTCTATTGATTCCACCTTGAAACAAGAATTTCAAACTTGACAGACGAGTAAAGGGAAAGTTTTGGGCCCTGTGGTACACGGCTGAATCGGCTGTGCTTTGTGAAACCCAGACAGTCACCCAAGCTTGGGATCAACACAAGTGGAACATAAACAATGAACAGGACGCACAGTGCTATGCTAGACAACACGTGACAATGAGAATGATGTTACAAAAAGTCCATAGGAACCAGCAGGCAGTTTTGAACAACACAAGCATTCCATTACCATGTTCAGCGACAACTAATGTAAACACTTAAAAGCATAATAGAAAAAGATTCTCAACAAATCTCAGAAATTTACAGAGCTTTTTTTTTTTTTTTAGGAAACAAATATAAGGCCATTTTTTCCTCGTTTGTTGATGTATTAATTTCTTCTATCTCCAAAAAGAGCAAGACTTTTCAGCACCACCAGCTATCTGCTTTGATCAATTTTGGTGGAGGAATCTAGTGGGGCTAATAATCATGTCACAAAGTCCTGTCACCACTGGTCCCACTCCGGTTTACTCAGGCATTTAAAACAGTATAAAATACCGAGTTTAAATAATAAGGAAACCCTCTTTTTAAGGGGAAAACAATGCAATGCTTAAAAACATTGGGGGTAAAACTTGTTTGTTTTTAAATACATGAAAAATTAATATAGAACTTGAATAACATTAAGGCGGTATATACATTTTTTTCTGTTGAAACTAAACAGACCTTTCAAACTGTCATTTATACATAATATTCCAACTCCTCTCAGTGAACTACACAATGAAGGACTGAGAGTCTATCCAACTTGAGGCCCCAGTGGACAGCAGTGTCTCAAAAATACACCACCCATGGTGTGTCATTTTGCTTTGAGCTCTCAGTGGACTCAGTGCATTTGATACAGGGTCTCACTTGGACTGAGCCACTGGGAGCCGACAAGTTGAGTGGGGGTTGAAAAAGAGTCTTTTTGACCTACAGGCCCTTGGAGGGCCCAGGATTCTTGCCCATGCCTTGATGGGGGCCAAGGCCGTGGAGCTGCTGGTAAAGCCCCAGTAGGTCCATCTGGCTGAGTCCGCTGCCTCCCATCATGCCATTTTGCAGGGCCAGCTGGTTCAGGTAGTTTGCCTGGTTAGCCATGGCCAGCTGCTGCTCCTGCATCTTCCTGTTGGTGATCAGCTTCTGCACAAACATCATCAGCTGAGAAGACACAAACAGAGAGTTAACTTAATTAATCTTTCTGCTTATCGATCTACACTGCTGCCTGGTAACCTGGCTGATGTTAGAGATCAAGTATAGAGGTGGTTTCAGGGTTAAAGTTAAAACCTTGTAAGTTTCAGCTTGTGCAGGTTATCCTTCTTCTGTAGGGTAGTAGCAGTGATACTCAACTACAAGATTCAGGTTATAACAATAATTAAATAAAATTGTTTCCCTGTTGTTGCCCCCGACTGTGTTACATTTAAGGTTAAAAATAATTACACGGCTCTTGATTGAATTGAAACACGTGGTTCTACCCGTTTGGTGATGATGGTCATGTCATTTATGACCACTGATTACATTTTCTGATGTGTGCAGATCTCCTTTAAGCACCACCAACCTAAAAACTGTCAATGAACAGTGCTGTGTCACAGTTATGACAGCAGATATTCCGGTTATCACAGAGCAGCTCTTACCGTTTGCTGGTTGGTGAGAACGTCCCTGTAAACCGCTTCCCTGCGCTTGATCTCCAGCTCCACGCTGGTCTGTCGTCCCAGAGCCATTGACTGGACCTGACTCTCCGTGAGTGCCGGGTTCTCCTTCCACTGTAAAAGTTCACACACATTAACCTCAACCACTGCCCTAGCAGATCTCCACCTGCATCATGTTGCAGTCTAGTGATAGAAAGATGAAAAAAGGTACTTCTACTGAAAAGACTGAGTGACGACATGTTGCACATATTTTGACACTCACTATTCTGCTGATTATATCCTCCATTGACTCCCGCGATAAAGTCTTCAATGCATTTGTTGCTTCAATAACTTTCTGCCGTCCCTGATTAATAAGGTCCTGAACACAATTGAAATAGACAAAAAAAAAAGACAGTGTGGGTTTTTAGACAATATTAATCAATATTTTTAAATGAATTATATTAGTAAAGTCAAATGGTATCATTCATGGTGACAAGTGCAGAGAGAATCATCCCTAAAATATTTACATAAGGAGGTGGTAAGGACTATCTGTAAGCGTGTATCTGTTTCAAAAGACACACAGCTATAACTGAGTTACATCTTATATGCCATCAGTACAAGAACTGAAGCCAGCATACTGTATTTTTACACTCATTTGACTCTTGGACCCTCTGTCCTCTCCCTCAGTCAGATGTGACACCGACATAAATAGCTGCTGCCCCAGACATGGAGTATTACACACTGTTGGGTGGAGGAGTGGGGCAGAGACAGGCTCATCAGCTACTAGACTGTTGTCACAATTAGCAGTGATGTCTGAGGAATGTGGGATGCCATGCCACGGGGGGAAAGAGTGCGAGACAGGAGAGGAGCATGTGGAGCTCATTACTTACCTCCAGCTGCTGGTTGTTCATGGAGGCCAAAGCCGCCACGTTGTAAGAGAAGTAGTTGGGGGTGCCCATGTCCATCTGGGAATATGATGACTGGTAGTTGGTCCTCATGGACAAACCCTGAGAAACAGAGGGTAGCGAGGAGACAGAGGCATCCGACAGAGGGACAGGATTAAAAAAATCAGTTTGGCAGGTGTTAACAGCCACCAGTGTCATGACTGTGAATCTGTCTGCCATCACTGTGGTTAACCAGACAACCTCATTCACACAGTGATCTAGCTCAGCTTCCTGTTCAATCCTAACAACAAAGCTTTCAACTTTTCACACGTGTAACTTGTCGCCTCGTCTTAGCCCGCTCCTCTTGTATCAAACGCGTTTGAAAGTAGTGACCTGAGGTAAACAGTCCTGTCCCAGTAAAGGCCAGCAGGATGCCGATGTTTGTGTGTAATTGAGCCCCTGCTGCAGATGGTTTTCTCGTGCCCTGTAATCTGGCCATCCGGTATGTAAGTGTGGGTGTGTGTGTGTGTCTTTTGTGTGCTAGGGAGCAGTGGGGGGTCTTTGGACCTGGTCAGAGACAGGTGTTCAGTACAAACCACACAAAACCTTAAAAAAAAAAAAAACACAAAACCACAACCCACATGCATGCACACAGTACACTACTGGGATTGCTATTAACAAGCAGCCACACTTCAGCTGCATCCTCAGATGCTCTGCAGATTTCATACATCTTCAGACCCACAGACATAAAATTTAGACTTGACTTTATTTCCAAAACTCAGCATCTGAAATATTAATTTATGACATAAGCCTCTCTAAGCTCTGTAGCTGAAGTCATCCCAGTGAGACTGAGGGCTCCTGGGTTCAGTTTAGTTTTGGGCGCCTGATCGTGTTCTCACAGTTTTTCCCATTTCCTGAGTTGCAAATCTGATATTCATACACATATCTTTTCCTAACCACCACTGGCCAACCCTTAAGTTGTGAAGACATTAGCAGAGACCAGGTTACATTCCAGCTGTTTCTCCTACAAAGCTCAGAGTTTACACCGTGTTAGCAAACAGCCTTTTGTGATAAGAGCGCCTACTTCTGCGTCTTTAGAGTGTGACAAATTGCAGTGATGCAAATACAATTGAAATCCTCACATTCAACCTCAGTGCCACTGTTTTCCTGTGACTGGAAACCCTCTGTTCTCCTGAAAAGCAGAGAAGCTCTGAGGGGAAAGCCGCTTAAGGCACATCGAGGGCAGAGGAGGGAAAGCGTGTTGGAAAAATAATCATTAGAACAAATTAGAATCTACGATTACACAGAGAGAGAGAAGAGGCCCGCTCCTGCTACAGTTCTCCAAAAAAAAAACAGTAATTACCTATTGATTTGTCCTACAAGAAAGGAGAGGGAAGATGAGGGACCAAGAGGAAAAGTGTAAAAAAGAAGAGGAGGCTCTAACCCCCTGTAAACCGTTGTACGTAAATAAGCAACACTAACAATGCATGGATAGACTCAGTGATTTGTATAGCAGCTCAGTGGGCAGATGGTGGGCCAAAAATGACCACCACAGGAGCAGAGATGAGGCCCTGTCCTCTGCCTGTTCTAGGTGATGAAAGGATTATACAGATTCAACACTAACTCACACATCTTGACAAACAAAAGTGGGGCCTCTCTTAGCTCGTCTTGAACTTGGACGTCAATGATTTGAAGAATGAAGGACAAAAGGACTAAGTGCCGTATGTCCCTTTGATTTTGGAACTGCTGGAGACGGCAGAGAGTAGCATATGTGTTTGTGTGTATTTTTTTTTTTTTACTTCTTGCCTACCTTTTTCTCAGCTTCATATTCAGCCCATGCAGCCTTGCGGTCCTCCTCGCTCAAGGCTTCCTCCTCCTTGTGGTCCAGCAGTGAGTCGTGTTCATGATAACATACAATCTGGTCCTTATTGTTCTGCAGTATCTCAGCCAAGACAGGATCCTACAGCAGAGAGGAGGACAAAAAGGATCTTAGTGGTTTAAAGTCATCATTACAATGGGAAGAGAGAGGGGTCTGGAAAGTTGAAGGACCTGCTCATTAAAAGGTCACTGTATAATCCTAGGTTTTGAAAAGTCCACCTTAAAAACAAATGGCTTTTATCAACTGTTTAGTAGGGTTATGATAGTCATCAAAGGTCTATCACAAGATATGGTTTGCATCTTAACCAGTAGGATGAAAAGATGCATGGCCTCTGTTGTCACTGAATCAAATGTAAAACCTGCTCACAGCAATAAGCTTAGGGCGCAGTACATCTTCAGTCTTCATCTAGCCTGCACTTGTATTTAAGAAAAAATATTTGCTTGTAGGAGGTTTAAATTACTAAAAAACTATATAAATAAAAAAATGAAGAATTTTTTTAGGGCTCTGGTTTCCATGACTACACTGTTACTGCAAAACAATACCTGAATAAAATTAAGAGACCTGGGCTTTTGCTCATACAAACATGGTTTAAATTACTCTCTCTCTCTCCAGCACATTTGCTTTTCTTTGTCCTGACTTAGCTTTACATTAAACTGGAACTTTGAGATCTGGAAAACAAACATCATACAAGGTTGCATCATAAACCTACACACAAGCCAATTCACAGAAGGGTTCCTGACTACCGCCCTGCTGTTCTTCTTTTCACGTTGAAAAGTGACAATGAGTTCAAAGTTGCAAACAAAATTAATCATAGATGTCACACAAAAGAGAAAAGACAAAGCAGAAACCAAACAATGAATTAAGCAATGATTGCAAATCTGTATTGAATAATCTGAAAATAAACACCAGTCCAGACGGAGTGAAACTGGATCCCTTGGAGGGGGAGAAGTGGTAAGAAAGACCTATTTTTAGGCGTGCACGACTTAAGAGTCACATATATGGTGGCTTGAAACGGGTAGAAAGGGACATAGTCACACACTTTCAATTGCATAAGAAACAACCCCCAATGCTTGAGCCTGGGACACAGTTGCGCGCTCAACTTCCCAGCTATCACACTCAATCAGGATTTAGCCAGGCCGTGCCCGATCAACCAGATGTTTCAGAGCACACAGCCAATGATTTAACCGCTGCTTTGCTCTCTAATTACAACACAAAAACACAAGTACTTCGTAGTCTGATTTTTTAAAAAAAGGCATCCAGAGTGTTTTTTCAGATACAATAGATGAGCAGAAAGTCAAATATGTAGATGCTAGCACAGGCACTTGTGCTGGCACTGGTGTGGATGCAACTAGGTACGAAGCCAAAATCTGACTCAGTGGTGGCAACAAACCACAGAGACGTTTGTCTCACAGTTGATATGTCAGTCATGTACAATTTTTCGTCCTTTCAGCTCTGTGACTGGCTTATAGTCCAGTTTGAGAGAAGAGAAAGATGTTTGGAAAAGATGGTATGATGCAAAAACAAAGATGTGCGTTTTCACAGTTTTAAATTCCAAGTAACGGTAATAAATGTGTTCCGAGTTTGTTACACAACATCTTAACTATGGGCCGTGAGGTGCACTGAGGTGGTGGCTGCACTGCTCAGACCCAGCTGGAGCTCGACATTCTCTCACTGACAGAGGGTGTGTGAGTGTTTAGAACCAAATCAGTGATTGTACTTTACAGAACATTTAAATTCAGTGAACTGCAGTACTTGCGGTCGGAGTTTTTCCTCAGTCAGCTAACATTAAACTACTGCAGAACTACGGCACAACAATACAACGTTAGCACCTTGTGACAGATTAAAAAACGCTGTGGAAAAACATCAAGGTTGTTACTCCACTCTGAAAAAGTCATTGTTGGCTAGAGAAGAAAATAATACTAACTACAACAGTAAGTTTGTGTTGTTTTATTCAAATGCATTGAAGGAACATACATCACTGTCAAGCAGGCAACAGGTCAGTGGAGCTGCAGGTCAAATGACAGTACAGAAGCTCCCACTAGATCCAAGTGCATTGTAAGACACCTAATGCCCACACGAAAGGCTCTGGGGTGGTCCGGTCCATCTTTTGTGTGTGTGTGTGTGTGTGTGTGTGTGTGTGTGTGTGTGTGTGTGTGTGTGTGTGTGTGTCCTCAGCACTCATGATTGTAGGTAACTTGACCAGGCCTGTTGACATCCTTGTGGAACTACACGGTAAAACCTATCACTTTACTGCAGAGGAAAAGAGAAAGCGCTGGGTGGGCAGATGCTTAGGGGAAAAAAAAGGAGTTCAATTACTCCACTCAACTCAATTTGTTGTACATTCTTCCTCTCTGAGAAGAAATATGGGGGAGGAGGGTGACTCTAATGGAAGAAATATGGGATAGAATTGTAGCATCATAGTGTGTTTGTGTTTGGATGTAATAATAGCAGTTGCAGGACATACTAAACAAAAAACTAGACAATTAAAAAAATGCAAAAAAACATACAGTAACTGGTGTACTAATCAACAAGACATCCAACATGCATGATAGTCACCACTGTGACAAACATTTTTCTAGAGAAGAATTTATGCTTGCCTTAAGCCAAACTCTTGTACATGAATATACTATGAAAATGGGTAAATTGCCAGCACTCCATAAATAATGTAAAGCAGTTTCAAACTCGGCGGTTCTCACATCACATAGATGAAAAGTCGACATAAGTGGGCCTCATGTAGACTTTACAACTTGGCTCAGACACCACTTTACCAACAGACTTTAGGTGACGCTTATATGTAAAAGGTCTGATGCCGTTAACAGTTCTGGGATGTATGCATGCAGGACTTTTGGCTGCGTTATCAGATACTTTTTCAAGCTGAGAACAAGTCAACCATGTGAAACCAATTTCCTACCTCAACGGCCACTTGTGGTGGTGAGAATGTTTTAACCATTCCTCTACAGTTGCTGATTTATTGTATTTTTGTTACTGCTACAACAATAAACCTCTACTTAACAGAGAACAACACTACACAGAAAGCAGAATGAAGAATGAAATGCTGAAAAAATTTTAAGATGCACTGAGAAAACTGAATTTTGAAAAGTGAGTTACACAGAGACAACTTTAAAGTGTGAATCTGAGACATCCTCAGGCTACAGCAACTAGTTTCTGGAGTTGTCTCGGAGTTTTTAAAAGTATTAAAAGTGACTGTGTTTGCTTCTGGTGCCCAGGTGCATTAACCATAGCAACAGAGAGGACCAAGACAGGATTTCAACAGCAGGAATGTGAATGGCTGAGATATTTGTAATACCTAAACATAGCCACTCAAAACTCCCCCTCAGCTGCACAAGAGACACAGAACTCTACTGCTCTGCTCTAAATGGTTTCTCTGCAGAAATGCACTTAACTATGGGCACAGTGCCTGACATCAGGAGGTCTCAGGACTATGTTGCCTTAACACCCACTAGCAGCAGGGCAGCTAGTGTATTTCTATAGGAGCTCACAACAAGTGCCAGCCAGCTGGAGCTACACGGGAACATCAGGAGGGATACAAAGACAGTAAGTGAGAGTATGATGGAAGAACTGTACAGAGAGTGAAAACATCAATGTGTTATGCTAGAAAATAAGTTGTTTGTAAGACTGTTGTCAAACCCTGCCGGACATTTGAAATGTCAAGGTGCCTGCAGTTACAGAGAGGAGAGATGTGATGCTGCTTAAAATTAAACGTTCTCACTTGAAACAAAACTCATGCTGTTACTGTCATTAATGTTCTCTTCGTCTGGCAAAAGGTATTCTGGGATGTCTACAAGTATTAGTACACATTAATGGTAATAATAATAATAATAATAATAATAATAATAATAATAATAATAATAATAATAATAATAGATACTTTACTGATCCCCTTGGGAAAATTCTTTGTGGACAGGCTGCCCCTGTGAGGCGCCGAGGGTCAGGGTATCGGTGTCTTGTCCGGGGACAGAGAGGATGGGCACAACGGAAAACAAATTTACCACATTTCTATTACAAAATAGCTCCTAGAATCCACTGATCATCACTGACTGATTATCTATAACAGTCAAAAGGGGAATTTTCTTTTGAGGTCAAAGTGACTTCCTACCTCTAATGAGACAAACATGGTTAGGCTTATTGGTCCAGTCTGCTCCTGTCTATACTGTGATTCCCCACAGCCGTTCAGTGTACCTGACAGAGCCTAATGACCACTTTAGTCATTACCTGCTGGGAGCTTATACAGGGAAGTAAGTCCACAGACTGCCAGCTTTACACACGGCGTACAATGGAGAAACAATTGGAGAGAATGCAACAGTGTTGTGAAAAAAATTTCCAAAAACAATTAACGCATACTGCCTTTTGTGCAAGTGATCGCATGTCAGATGGAAGAGAAGTGGGTGATGAACAGGAAATAAGGAAGAGTGGGTGAAGAGTTAAAATCTCATGACTGGGTTGCGCGGACCTTCTTTGTTATTAGGGGGAACTGCGCCTGCTTCCTTTGTCTCCAATTAGTTTCTCTGAAGAGCACAGAGACATCTTAAAGAGAGGGGCTTAAATAATGACCCTTCATCATGCAGGAGAGGCCAGAGGGAAAAAACAACTTTACGGTGCTTGCTTTGAACATTCTGAGGTAGAGTGACGAGTCAGGGCAACAGATGGTCACAAAGATGGAGGGGGAGACGCAGGGGTGGTGTAATTGCAGCTAGGGAAGAGTGGGGACATCGGTGTAGAGAAGAGGAAAAGGTATGAGCCAAAGTGAGGGGGGTATAGAAATAACCCTGGCAAGACATAAACAGGTGCAAAACAGAAAAGAAAACAAAGGGAGAGGGGTAATTAAGTACCCCCACCCCCACCCCCACCTCACCCCCCAAAAAGACAACCCCGTATTGAGTTTTCCCCTCCACAAAAGAAGATGAGACTAAGTTTACCTAAGCTTCTCAAGCACAGTATCAAACACTGCCTCTGTGGCATGTGTGACCTGAGATTGAAGGCAATATGCCATCACTGTCCAGTATGAATAGTTAAGGAGAAGAAGCATACAGCTCCTCCTACTGTGGCTTTAATCATTTTCTCCTTCTGTGCAGAGCTGTTGGCTGAAAGGGAAGAAGGGTGTCTGACTCATCTTCTCATCATTCCAGACGGCAAATTCCTTCCGTAATACTGCAGTCCTGCTGCCACATCATAGTTAACCTGACGGCCAAAACAGGTCAGCTTGTTAAAGAACTTGTCAGTCTCTCCGTCTTTAATACTGTGTCACATAAATGTCACTGGGCTCATTAAAGATCATACACATCTAACAGGCCGCAGCTCAGTGAACACATCTTTCCTCTTAAATCTCCAACTGTGCTGCTCAGCGCTGTAAGAAAGGTTTAGAAGAACACAGAAGGTGAGAGCAACGGCATCAGCTGCCAGCATAGTGGATTCACGCAGTGCTCCTACCTGTTAATACCTATGAAGGCAATACCGACAAAGATCTTTTGACAGTGTAAATGGAAACCAGACTTTCCAAGGTATCAAGGTGCACTGAAAGTCCTCTTGGCTGTGCAGTGAAAGAGCAGGCAAGTTGGATATATGGTGTTTCTTTTATCCACAGATGTCCGCAGAGTAACCCAGGTCAAACCAAAACAAAGACGTAAAACCACTTAAGAGGATCTGAATAAACCCCAAGACTGCAAAGGGGATGGAGCAGGAAAAGATGTGAGTAATTCAAAGATCAACAGAGAAGTAAAAGACAGCAAGGAATGAATGAAAAAAGAAAAAGAGGAGTGTAGGTTTATAGCCGGGCAGCAGCAGTGTTGCAATGAGAATAATATTTAGTAAATAGCAGTAAACAGACAAACTCCGCAGCTGTGCAGGGTTGGACGGCCCATGTAAGGGCTGCGTGTTCTTATTAAACCCCAGGGGGCCTGAATAGTGACACAGCACCTGAGAGAAAATCCAAACGCAGAGTTATGAAGGGAAATGTGAACAAATAGTTGGCACTGTGTCTATAATGAAGTGCTACACTTCAAAAGGAAGAACAACCTACTTGGTGCAAGTTTAGAGGGGAAAAAAAACAACAACAAAAAACTAGCATGGCATTTACATAAGGCTTTTTTATAACAGCATTTCCTCTGAGGTTTGGTCTAAAGAAAACCATGAAATCTAAGTCAGTGGTTTATCAAGGTCCAATTACATGTCTGATTTATTCTCATTTTAATTTCTATGATGGTTCTTGGTCCAGCATCAAAAACACACTTTAACTAGCTTAATTCTTCACTGGCAAACACGTGCTTGTTTACCTTAGGCAGCATGGGAGTGGCTTTCTTGCTCTTCTTCTCTGAGGGATCATCCAGCAAGTCTGGTTCAAAGGTGTAGAGTTCAGCCAGTTCGTTCATTGTGAAGTGCCTCTCGATCTGCTGCTGGTCCACCACCCGGAACGACAGAGACTGTTTGGTTACCTGCCGTTCATAAATTTTCTCCTCCATTGTACCCTGAACAGAGAGAATGAAACAAAGAAAAAGCTTTACTTACGTGACAGAAGACTGCATGAGTATTTTAAGCAAGAGTCACTGAAGCCACTGGGATTCAGTAAAGGTGTAGCAGGACGTGCTTTAGATACTGCTGGTTATATCAGTTTGATTACCAACACATGCCTAAGCAAGTAAACTGTCATTACTGGTTGGTGTGAATTTCCTTTGCTTTCTCACATTATGAACTGTAATATTACAGTGGAAGTAATGATCCGTGCCATCTGTAGAAATACACAAAACAAAATGTGATGCTCACCTGCGCCAGGAATCTGTAGACATAGACTGTCTTATTCTGGCCAAAGCGGTATACCCTGAAGATACTCTGGATGTCATAGGAGGGGTTCCAGGAGGCGTCAAAGATAATGACCCTGTTGGCTGCCACCAGGTTGATGCCAAGGGACCCAGCTCGGGTGGAGATGAGGAACAGGCGACCTCTGGGAAATTGTTAGAGTGAGAGTACAGTTAACAAGGATTCTGCATCTGCTGAGCATTTTGCTTTAGATGCAGTATAATACTATTCAAATATAGGCATCATTACCTTGTGTTACTGGTGTCATTAAACTCTTCAGCCCACTTCTTCCTGGTGGTCGCACTTGTAGAGCCATCCAAACGATAGTAGTCAATGTTCCTGAACCACTTTCCTTCACCTTCACAGACACATGACAGGTAAAGATTCAGTTTTAACTATTCAACATAATGTTTTATGCTGCACAAAACTTTCAAAAAAACATCATGGCTAGCTAGGCCTTTCCTTGTCTAAAGGACTTAGTTTGGGTATTAGCAGAGAGCAGATAGATGGTTGTGAGCCAGCCGTGTTTAGCCTTTAAGATGGCCAACCCCCTACCAGTCTTCATAACCAACATTTTCAGTATGTTTCCAATTACAGCACTGTGATCTTTTCATTACAAATTACAAACCCTTAAGCAAACATTTTTTGTGGAATATAAAGTCAAGGTCTAATCATTTTCAAAATGAAAGTAAAAACAGCTGCTCGAGTTTAATTAGGAACATGACCTTACACCAGAGGCGGTGTGTGTCTGTGTGTGTTCAAGGGTAATAAGCACATCAGCATGTACAAAAATACATGTTGCATGTAGGCTGTCTTACGAGCGTAAAACCTGCATTTCCATATGAAAATACTTCAGTCTCCTTCAGAGTGATGATAACAATGTTTACAGCTCGCACAGTTTAGTCAATTCAAAGACTAAAATGTACAAATCATATAAATTAACCTTGGGACAGACAACTGGATTCAAGCGCTATAGATTAGTAGCTGGCTACATAATAGGTGATTTTAGTACATCAGGAACCCAACAAGCCTTTCAAAACATTCAGACTGAAGTTCTCATATGCTAATGAAGGATCATATATCACAGGTTAACATTCAGGTCACCTACAGAAAATAAGAGAGAGACTACAAAAAGAGAGAGAAAGAAAGGACTTGTAAGTCTGTACTACCTTTGTATGGAGAGATTTTTTCTTCAACATTAGCACGGCAAGCAAGTTCAAGGAAATCCTCTATCAGATCCAGGGAGATAAGAGACTGGCTGAACACCAACCTGAGGATCCATTAGGATAGAAGTGTCACTTAATTGTCACATATCACTCTGTGATTAACAGAAACACATATAAGTCACGCCAAAAACCAAATGTAGCTTCCGTAAGAGTGCAGATACACTTACACTTTTTCGTCTACTTCCTCTGCCATGCGCAGGATCTCAAAGAGGATCATCATCTTTCCGGAGTGCTCCAGGATCTCAGCGTCAGTTTCAGTGACAAACTCCTTGTGCCAGTCGGCAGTGGGACTCCCTGATGCGGAGCTAGAGGGTTGCGGAGCTGTTTGAGATGTTACAGATTAGTCTTCTTGTAGTCAGTGAGGTTTCAAAACAACAAACTCCAAATACTTTACGCTTTATTAAGCTTCATTATTTAAATCACTTATCCCTTATCCTGTTAAGGTTATAGGGGTGATTCAGCAAAAGGGGTGGTCAACTTGGACAGATTATCAGACTATCTCAGGGCAGACATACAGAGACCATCTACACTCACAATCACACCTACAGGCAATTTATAGTCACCAATCAAACAAACTGTAACCCCAAAAAAAAACATGCAGGCACTGAAAGAACAGACAAACGAGGTCCTGCTAGGTGCTGCCGTGCTACATAAAATAAATTGTTAATTTAAATGGTGAAGGACATTTAATGTTTTTCCACAAAGGTGATCAATGCCTACAGTTCTATATTTAATGGCACTCAATATACCAAACTTACGTTCTTCTACAGACTCTGCCCTGTTTCGACCCTCCCCGTTTCTGCCGCGAGAGCTGGTGTTCCACTCTTTGATGACCTCCACATCATCGCTGTCTGAGTCATCAGATCCCCTTTTTTTCCCCTTTCCTTGCTTCTTTTTCCTATCAGGGAGAAGGAACACTGGTTGAGAGATGGTCAACAAGAGGACCAGATGCAAAAAAAGAAGGGCCGATCAATAAGGACATCTCTGTTTAAAAGTACAAAAAAAAAAAAAAAAAAAAGAATCAGGTTTTACTTTTTTATCTTCTCGTCCTCAGAGGTCAGACTCATGGATGATTCTTCTGTTTCTGAAGCGATGAATTCGTCCATACTGTCCTCATCAAAGAAACCCTGAAAGAGTGCATTTGGTGTTCAGTCTCAACTGTTTGGCGATATAGCTCAACAAAACAAAGTTGGACCATGGGTAGCAGAAATGATGGATAAGTGAAAAAGTCTGCTACAGTGTCAATTTGTGTGTGTTCTTCACCTGGTGCATGACCCGTCAGCACTATTGTTTTTGTGATTTGCACTAATGTATCCTCAGTTTTTCAGATGGTGTTTAGTGTGTTTTAGACTCGTCTTCCCCATCCCTACCCTGTTCTCTTTACTGATGTAGTCCAGCTGAAGGCACCAGGGATGGGTCCAGATTCTGCTGAGCATCTGGAAATCCTGGAAGAGTTTGGTCCCTGCACGGCCCCGGCCCCCCTCCAAAGCATTCCCCACACCTGCACAAAAGGGAAAGTGTGTGAGGAGGAAGACTGAATTTGCATTATATACTTGACAGCTTGCCCTCATTTTCTTGATAAATACAGGCAATGTGGAAAGGAAGTGTAACAAAAGTTAAAGCTTGATCCCAGTCCCTAAACACCTGACTTTGAACAAACAGGAGTAAAACTATTATTTACACAAAATAAAATCAAACCTAGTAAATGACAGTATGCTCAATTACTGGCTTCACGATTGAAGTGAAGCAGCTACTGAAAGGTTAACATTGTAGGTAATCTACATGTTGCCCTGCACTGACCCCAAGAGGTCAAAAGTTATGGTGGGTTTTGCATATGCAGTATCAAAGAACATTCACACCTTGCAGACAGACTGGTGGTCCTGGATGGCTAGATAGATACTTTATTGATCCTCAAAGGGAAATTTGAGTGTTGCAGTAGCTTAAAAAATAATCTTACAGAACAGTATAGAAAAACGGAAACAAATACAAGACAATAAATATTAGCAATGGAAAACAGGAAAAAACAGGTTGTACATAAATTATAGGAACTGAGGATCAGCTGTGAATTGGAAGTAGATGGAACACAGACAGATTGTTGGAGCAGAGCTCTATGTCGTAATGAAGTTATTGTACAGGGTGATGGCTGTTGGCAGGAAGGGTTTCCTGTTCCTTTCCTTATCGCAGCGGAGCTGAAGAAGTCTAGGACTAAAGCTGCTCCGCTGCTTGACCATCAGGCTGTGGAGAGGATGTGAGCTGTTCTCCATGATGTTCAGCAGTTTGATAAGCAGCCTCCTCTCCACCACCTGCTCTAAGGGTTCCAGTGGAGTCCCCAGCACAGAGCCAGCCTTCCTGATCAGTTTATTCAGTTTGTTTGTGTCTCTGGCTCTGATGCTGCTGCCCCAGCACACAACAGCAAATAATACTGCACTGGCAACAACAGACTGGTAAAAGATCTGCAGCATCTTGTTGCACACATTAAAGGACTTAAGCTTCCTCAAGAAGTGGAGTAAGTAGATGCAAAAACACAACTGTTGAGGCCCCGAGCCACAGTCACAACATCAACACTGTGCCCTATGAACAACCCAGCCTAATTAGGCACAGCCCATACCATCAAACACCCCCCAGTCACTCCTCTTCTTACATACCAACTCTCCTGGTCTTTGTTTTCACTTTTGGTGTAAAATCTCTGGCCCCTCCTCTATAGAAATTTCTTTCCCTTTCCTTTATGCCCCCACAATCCCCCTTTCACCCCCTCCCTCTGTTCCTGCTCTCCCAGGGCTCTTCATTAGGGAGACGTGGGAAACTGGGCTTAAACCCTGCCTGCGGCTCTATGCCAGCTGCCACCTTTATACACACACAGACCTTCTAGGCTACACTCAAAGAGGAAAGTTCACTAAACGACTTAACAACACAGCACGAAGAAGTGAAAGACCAGAAACGCCTTTCATTTATCTAAAAACCTTGTTTGACTAATTGATATCAAGTCAAAAGAGCACTTTTATAAGAAAGAGTCCTGCAGGAGGCTTTAGCCTAGTTCTAGACTACAGAGATTTTTCAGTGCTGAATTCTGTTTAACACTACGCTAAATCTTTCAAAAGATCTCAGCATCTTGCACCTGTGCAATCAATAATTTTTTTATTAGATGAACGAACTCACCCGTGAAGTGCTCCACGTAGTATCTGTAGAGTTTGCACTGGAGAGGAGTCACTCTTATCAACAACACATATTCATGTTTTGGAGGCAGGAACTTGGTGAGAGCCGTGTAATCCTTCCTCTGTATGAAGCAGAAATAAATCTTTGTCTTTAGGTGCTTAAAAAAAAGGTAGGTCAAAGAGAACATGGGTAAGTTTTTTTGCTATCTTTTTAACCTGGACGCAGCCGGCTAGCATCTCGTAGAGGATGTGAGCCCTCTTCTTCATAAGTCTGACATCTTGTGGTGTGGAATCGGCACACTGACCATTCTGGATGGGATTAATGAAGCGGTTCCTGAACTCCTTAACTGATCCAAGCAGGTTTTCCTTGATGAAATTCACCATGCAGTGATCTAGTAAGTAGAAAAAGATCAAGTTTTGAATACATCCAAAACCAAACAAAATTCTGGTTTAACAGCATTTTTATAAAACAAAGTATTCTCACATTCAATAAGGTTGTTTTGCAGAGGCGTTCCAGTCAGCACAATCCTTCTCCTTGTCGTGATGGAGTTCATGGCTTTGGAGACTGCAGATGCCTCATTCTTCAGGATATGCCCTTCATCACATATAACCAAGTCTGGACCTGGTATCCAACAAATAAAAAAAAGAAAAAAGAAAAAGCTTATAATGGGTGGAAAAACAACATACTTGAAATTATAATTACGGGAATGCAACTGTACATCTCTGCTAACCAGTGATGTTATAGTTTTCACTCATGTGAGTCCAGACTCATTCTAATACATTTATGCATGAGCCCCAACCACCAAAATCTAACAAATGTCCATCTTTCTTACTAGATTCACTATCATATTGTATAATGGACCAACAACTACAAACACTGTAATAAAAATAGGCTTGGAGGGATCTATAAGTTGCATTTATTTAGATATTAGTGTAACTGTAACTGACATCAGAAAATGTTTTTTAGATAATAAAAGCAATAGAAGCCCAAATCAGCATAAAAATATACAAATTTTTTGTCCATTCACACAAAAACAGAGCTAATGCATACATTTTCATTACTTTAGGAAATATTATAGAAATGTAATATTCACTTCCACAGGTTAGATACAGAGTTCTGCAGGGTTCTGTGCTTGGACCAATTCTTTTCATTATACATGATTCCCTTAGGCAATAGTATAAGAAAACACTCTATTAATTTCCATTGTTATGCAGATGATACCCAATTATATTTATCTATGAAACCAATCATTTAGTGAAACTTGCATGCTTAAAAGCATGTTTAAAAGACAAAGGCCTGGATGTCCTGTAATTTTCTACTCCTTAATTCAGACAAAACTGAGGTTATTA
>JAUYWH010000002.1:8988083-9032208 GCA_034779795.1 Ctenopoma multispine
AAGAAAGAAGTCCAGTTGCCATGACTCAATCCTCAGACTACTTTACCTGGATGACTGAGAATCTTCACAGACACTCCAGGGGTAAGTTCAAATAGCATTTTGAGACTTGTGTATGACTTGACTTGTAAAAGTTATGTGGGTCCAACTCCACCAACTGGCAAATCCTGCCATGTAAAAAAACGTAGAATATATGAAAACTACCAACTGCAATGCACTTTAAACACCTTCTCATTGTTTGAAGAGGAATCCTGAACTTTGATCCTGCGTCGCTTCTTCTTCTGCTTGTAACTTCTCTGTTTCTCCTCATCCTTCTTCTTCGCAGCTCTGCTTAAACAAAGTGAAGTTTGTCTGAGAACGAGCAGCGTATTGATCTAGATTAAGTGGCAACTAAATTTCCAGGCTCACCTTGTCTTTCGACGCTTCCCGTCGTCGTCTGATTGAGTGACTTCCTCGCTTACCCCTGATTCTTCACTGAACTCGGATTTGTCAAAGTCTGAGTCTGCAGAGTCGTCACTGTCCACTGAGAGACAAAAAAAAGTCAAGTCATTTGCTGATTTCAGAGATCAGAACATTTGCTACTGTTAGACATTATACATATGCAAATTAATTAAAAAGAAATTTGGAATGAACCTTTCCGCCCCGATTTCTTTATGCCCCCCTTTTTCTTCTCTGTCTTCTCTTCCCCCGATTCACCCTCACTCAGTGATAGTTTATGACGAAGCAGTTTATGGCGTTGGCCACGTTTCTTCACTTCAACATCCGAACTAGAGTCTTCTGTATCGTCTTCAAGAAGAAACAAATCAGATATGGTAAACAATAAAATTAGCTCATTTAAAAATGACTGGCTATGGTTTGCTGGAGAGCACTACCTTGCTCCTCTACTTCATCCTCATCCACTTTGTTAACTTTCCTGGATGGTTTCTTGTCCGTGTCTGCTGCTTCATTATCAGTGGAGCTCTCATCTCCAGAAGAATAGTTGGATTTTATTTGAGCAAGAAGCATTTTCTTAGCAATCCTCCAAAAGAAAAGATAAAAAAAGATAAACACACAAGAGAAAACAGGAGGAAGTTTGCATTATTTATTTTATGATAGGCAAGAAAGCAGCAAAAATGTGTTTAATATACATAGATACAATAGATAACTTAATTTTGTTGGGATAAACCAGATTAAAAAAAAACAACTTCAGTAAAACTAGTACACAGTAATTTAATCTGTGTTCACTTCTGACTAAACAGTATATATAAATTATTCGAGTGATCGTCTTCCTTCCCAGTGGAGAGTATCTCTGCAATTTATTGTTATTTAAGTACCTGTTTTCAGGGTCATCATCGTCACCTTCTTCACAAATCCGAGTCACTTCCTCTTTATCATCTACTTCATCTCCTGCACAACAAAATAGTACACATGATGCTAGCACACATGTTGAGAATGTAAGTCATTAAATATTTTTAAAATGCACATTTTAATCTCCTTTAAAATTCAGTAAAAAAAAATTTAAATAAGCATAGATCCTAAAATGCTGAACTTTTATCAGTTAGCCAGAAGCTGAGCACCACACAACAATCTCTTCTAGACCAAATTACCTGAGGATTGATGAAAAGCTCCACTGCCTCCCACCACACTATCCTCCACAATGGGTTTGATCTTCTGCTCATCACTGTCCTCTCCAGAGCTACCTTCAGCCTGCTGCTCCTCCTCATCGGAGGATGAATCCAGCTTGGCAGATGCTTTGGAGTTCCTTCCCTTGCGCTTCTTTTCATAAGACCGTCTGCGTTTGGTCTCCTTCCTCTCAGGTGAGTTCTGGTCTCTCTCTTTTGACTCATCTTGTTTCTTTACGTGACTAGATCTCCTCTTTGCTCTGCTCGTTTTACTTTTTGACTCCTTGTCCTGTTCAGATTCAGAGTTGGAGGAGTCTGAGCCGTTCTGTCTCTTCTTCTTGGACGTCTTTTTACTTTTGTTCTCCAAATCTGAATCAGAGCTGTCAGGCTTCCTTTTACGTTTGGATTTTTTGTCTGAATCCTGTGCAGATGTGTTGTTTAGCTTGAATAAGCGTTTTTTTGAATTGGTGTTTACCTGTTCCTCATCTGTTGATGAGCTGCCTTCTGCAGCTTTCTCTAGAAGTATGTGAGGAACTTCATCTGAGTCAGAGTCCACTGTCTTTTTCTTTAAAGCTTTGGTCTGTTTCGCATCCTCATTTTTGGTCTTATTAGTTTTCTTTGAGGATTTGGCCTTGTTCTTACCATCTTCCTCAGACTCTGACATCTCTACCTTGTCTTTACTGTCAGTCTGCTTCCTCAAGGGGGTGGTCTTTACTCTACTAGCACGCCTACTGGGTGGTGGGCTGTTTGTCCCATCTACTGCATCAGGAGCAGTAGCATCGTTATCCTCCCCACATTCTTTTTTACACTTTTTTGGCAGATCTCCATCTTTTTCTCTGTTACTGGACCTGGAAGACCTTGAACCACATGTTGTCACCACTGGCACAGGAGTCAGTTTTACTATGAGGTTCTTCACCTTAGGATGGGGACGGTGGGCATCTGTTGAGTTTCCATTTGACTCTGTTTCAGTGTCTGTGGCCGAATTAGCGTCAGTCTGTGAGAGCATGGTGGAATCCGCAAGACTCTCCACCATCTGAAAAAGCTCTTCAGGAACCGAAGGTGGCACAGACAGAATGTCCTGATCTAGGGACGTTTCACCAGCTGACACTAGTCCATCATCACAGACCTCAGTTTTAACTGTCTTTTTGGTTGCATCAATTTCTGTCTGACTGTCTTTCATTTCAGTGTCATTTGAACCCTGATCATCTACCTCCTGTTCATTATGCTGGTCATTCCTCAGCTCCTCACATGCCTCAGCCTCGTCCACTGCAACTGCCACCTTATCTGTGTGATCATTTTCCTCAGGGGGCACAACGTCATTGGTGCTTCTAACAACATGTTGCCCTTCATTACCATTTTGCATCTCCATGTTTCTAAACTCAGGCTCCAAAGCCTCCTCCAGAGCACTGTGGGCTTTTTTCAAATCAGCAAGTACAGCCCTAAAGGCTTTCAAATGCCGATACCTGACTGTCTTATCTCCCTGCTCCTCAGATGCCTGCTGAATGAACTGAATGAAAGTACTGTTGAGACCAGTTGTGGTTTCAACAAGCTTTTTTGTTTTCTTTATAAGTTCTTTGGGTACCTGTAGTTTTTTGTAAGAAAACGTCATGGTCCCCGAGCCTTCAGTGTGTTCTTTTCCATTGACAACTGCTTTGTGCTTTTTGACCGGTTTGTTAGTGTGTCTCTTGCTCTCAGGTTCCTCTGTTTTATCCATTTTTCGCTGCTTGAGTTGCACAAGTTCTTGTTTTTCCATCATACGGTGGCATTTGGAGACCAAGTCTTGGAGGGGCTCTGACCTGCACACATAGCAGTGCCACTTTGAGTTCTCATCAGTAATAGCTGACAGTTCCTTCCTGCCCAGGTTGCGCAGAATGCACTTCTTGCAGAAGGCATTGTTGCAGTAGTCACAGCATATGAGCTTGCCTCCTTCAGCACACCATCTGGAGAAGGAAAAGTCCAACAGATTTTTGAGCATAAAGCAAATGAGGTCTTACAGCACTGTAAGACCTGTGATGTATTTTGTCCATTCCTGATTTTGTTATGTTTTTGCATACTTTTCACAGTTTAATGATTTAGATCATCAAACTAATTTTAATATGAAGGATAATCTCAGTGAATTTCAAATAAAGTTTTTTAATTATGATTTTAGTGAAAAAAACTGCCCAAACCAGCCTGGCCTTAGACTGTTGGTATGATGTTCTGTTTTATTAAATGCTGTTTCAGTTTTACGTCAAATGTTAATGGATGCAAAAAAAAAAATCTACTTTTGTCACATTCCACAGAATATTTGCCCAAGGGTCTTGGGAGATAATCAAGATGTTTTTTGCCAAGAACAACCTTTGGTCAGCAGTTGCTTTTTAACCTCCTGAATGAGTCGTCGTGCTCTTGGAGTATTTTTGGTAGGCCGGCCACTCCTGGGAAGGTTCACCACTGTTCCAAGTTTTCTCCATTTGTAGATAATGGCTCTCATCGTGATTCAATGGAGTCCCAAAGACTCATAAATGGCTTCGTAACCCTTTCCAGAATTATGATATATGTCAATTACTGTGTTTCTCATCCGTTCTTAAATTTCTTTAGATCGCAGCATGATGTGTTGCTGTTTGAGATCTTTTTGTTTCACTTTGTCAGACTACTTCTATTTAACTGATTTCTTAATTCACCTTGTCTGGCATTAATTAGTTCAGGGTGTGGCAAGTGAAATTTAACTCAGCTTTCCAAAGAATGTGGTTAATGACAGTTAGTTTATGATTTAGCAACTCTTAATAATAGTGAAATCATCATTTAGGTACTGCATGTTGTATATACTCTGGTTATTTGCATGTAATATGAAAATTTGTTTGATTATCTGAATCATTTTAGTGACAAATATGCAGGAAAAAACTGGAAGGGAGCAAATACATTTTCACAGCACTGCACATAGTAAACACCATGTAAAACCCATATGATACTCTTTCAAGATGTCAAAAAGTACTATATTAATTCTCTTTCATACAAATGTTAACAAACAATACATTACATAAACTCTGTACCTGCATTGCTCATCCATCCCATCAGAGTCTCTGCTGATATCATCACTGGTGTAATACTTGTGGCATGACTAGAAGAAGAGGAAATAGTGTGATTACTAAATAATAAAAAAAGACGGAAAAACATCGGAATTAAATTTAACAGCTAATAATGTAGGCATAATAAGCATTAAAAAATTATGCATTTGTATTTTCCTACCTTGCAAATTAGAACTTTGAGCGCCGGATGTTCATACATTGAGTTGCGCTGAAACTGGTTTACTTGTTTTCCACAAGCAGTGCAGCTTACTTTCTTCTGCAGGGCATCATCTGTAATGAAGACACCATTAATCAATAACTGTCACTATCTTGGTTTTCACTTTTTTTTTTTTAAATCCTTTCTCACTTCCATCTTATCCAGTTCATTTAAACTTACAGTCAGTTTGTTTTCTCTTGTGAACATCAACATATCAAGCAAATGCACTTTCCTAATAACGTATTGAAATCACCTGTATGTTTCTGTTTGAAATCCACTCTGAGCTTCATTGCACCTTTATTTTCATTTCCAGCTGGCCTCATCACTAAAGTGCCTGAAGAAATAAATAGCACAAATGTTTTCCAAAACCCACTTCCTGTTCAGCATCAGCAATATCTTGATCAAGATAAACAAATACCTATGTGGTTCATACCCTTAGATGTGTTGCCCGTGTTAGTCTCTGAAGGACTGTCAGAAGCGGCACCTTCATTTTCACTCTCGGCTGAGGCATCAGATTCATTCAGTCCAGTGTGCTTAGCTACTGTGGCGGGCTTCCTACAATGTATCAGAACCAGGCTTTAATATATTTTAAGCCGTGACTGTGAGAACAGTTATGAGAGTGTTGAAATGCAAATATAACAATAGCTGATAAAACTGATTCTCACCTCCTGTTACGAGAAGAGGAGGGCTTCATTGTTTGTGTTGAGCTACCAGGCTGACAAGGATATAAGATCATTAAGATTAATTTAATTTGAAAAAGATTAAGGAAATATATATATACACATGACATGACAAGTAGATGTATACTTACCTCTTCTGTTTTTTCTGCCATTTGGTCTAGATTTGATTCAGAAGAAGCCAGATTCATATTACCTGGAGAGACATTTTAAGATTAATTTCCTTGTGGTCATGCTGGTAAATAGAGAGGTTATATGGTTAATTTGAATTACAGATAGCGTATTGTAGCATCCGGTGGCTGAATGGTTAAGCTAGACACCACATGACATTCACGATTCAATACTCAGTTGGTGGAGTTTGTTACATTTCTTATCCCTCTCTCGATGCCCTCATTCTTGTTTCTCTTTATATGATCAAATAAATACGACATGCCAAAAAATCTCTAAATTTACTGTTGCCGTAACACATTGAAAGTAAGAATACTGTTCTCCCAGAAGTATATTACAAATCCCAAGGGTAAACTCAGCCACTGACCTATTGTGTAAAAACATACAAAAGTACCAATTCAGATTTGCATAATGAATATGCTGACTTTTCTTAAATAATATTCACAGACATCTATTTATATTACTCACCCACTTTTTCCTCTGTCTCACAATAAGGATGATTTTAACATCTGCTACAGTCACACAATTTTACCAAACGATGACTAACTATGCTTATGCAGACTTATGCAGTCAAGGAAATACAACAAGTCCAGTTGCTACTGAAAAAAATCTTTTTGAGATAAACATGACCTGGATGACTGAAAGCCTTCATAGATATGCAGACTTGCGTCCACGAGTGGCAATGTTACAGGTAATGTCAAAACTTACTAACAATGTTTGGGTTTTTCTTTCAGTCTCTGAGGAAGACGCAACAAGAGATGAGAGGATATCATAAGTAAACATTAAAATCGCAGCTTTTTTCTCATCACACTGCTGTCGAACTAAAACTAGGCTTTACTTACATGATTTTACACGCATGCATTTGGACACTGTGTCTCTACTGAGACAGAGCCGCTGCTGTTTATTTAGCCGTTTTGCGTCATCATAGTGTGCTGATTGAATCGCTACGAGCTGCTCTGACCAGGTACTCAGCCCTGCCTGCCAAACCCAGGCCAAAAATATATCCAACACCCTGTGTCAGTCGGAGAAAATCAGCCGAGCAGCACACGCTTCTGCATTCTCAGGTCTTTATCCTGAGCGCAGTCCTGTGTTGACAACACATGAACTCCTGACTAACAGGGATGCTCCAGTCTTGCTAACACTAGCAGGTTTAGCTGCTTTCTTTTCTGCAGAGGTAACGTTGTTCTTTTCAGTGCCCCACGTTGCCCTGGCAACCTTGCAATCCCGGCAGTGCATACAGGGTCCAGTGCATGGGCATGCACCGGGCATGCACCGAAAATGCACAGGCCTTCCCTCCCTCTGACGATACGGTGGCACAGCCCAGCGCGCTAGCTGCAGCCTGGCACTACCTGGTAGCATCCGAAGTTATCAAGCTAGACATCACACTAAATAAATACAACTGTGCAAACGCATTTGTTAATTTTAGAAACTGTGACAAACGTACAGAAATACGCATGTGTTTCTGACTCACATCTCAGTGTGCGTGTATATGAACTTGAACATTGCCGGCTCAGCTAGCCTAGCCTGCTAACTGGCAACACAGCCATGGCCCGGCTCGCCGCTAGCAAAGACAGCACCGTGATCAATGCAGAATTCACAGTCTAAACAAACACGCCGAGCTGTGCACCTACCTGCTTTTCCCTGTCGTCATGTCTTCTCCGACAGAGACACGTTTTGTTTCTGATACAGGTGGCGTACTTCAATCCAATTAGCGGATTTTAGATGGTAGGGAAACAAGAAAAGCCACTGAATACCGAAACAACTCCGGTCAGGGCAGACAAAGCAAGGGGACCATCTTACCGGATGGCTGTGGACGCAGTAAAATGGCGCATCTAGCCGAAATATTTTGCGCTCTCCGATTGGCTGACCTTTGCAAAGGCTCTCCCGCTCTGAGTGGTCCAGGTTCACCGGGGATTAGTGATTCGTGCGCACGGGAGAGGGAACGACTTTCTCTGGGAGGGAAACTCCGCTGTCTGCATGTTCATGTGATGTATTTGTTGAGACAGTGAACGGCGCGCTGGTTTGTTTTACCTCCAGTACGCTTTTCTGTTATGTCTTGGAAGTTTTTCATCATGGTGCAGCATTGTAGACGGTTAGATAAAATCGCACTTTTGCAAGACTAACACAGATAAACAAATTAAAAAAACGTCTCAAACTAGGTTATATAGTACTGGGTTAGAAGCAGGGGGCAGCACAAATTTTAATATAGAACACTGGGCTTCGAGACTCACTACGCTATCTGAACACCACACCTACACCAAGTGATGAGTGCATTCATGCACAGCACTGGGTATGTTGGCTTATGACTATACATAACCGTCAGCACATGGAGATGTTAAAAATAAATGATTGCTTCATTATTAATAATATTATTGTTTAACAAATAAAATAAAATCACAATATCAAGATGACTATGTTTGTTTGTTTTTTTGCATAGCCCCCCTTCTTTGGGTGTGGTCACCCCATTAAAAAATGTGTAATCAGGCCAGGTCAGAAACACAATGAAAAGTAATCCAGAAAACCACTTTGATTGATACCCATGTGTAAGCAGCACCTGTTTGCTAAGAGAAGTTGAGAAACTTTGTTTCCTACATAGGGGTCAAAAGGGTCCCACAAACCCGCTTTAAACATCCACAAGTAAGGCCACAGTTAGTGACGCAGAGGTTTGACTACTACATCTACTCTCACACCCCAAGCATCTGGAGGAAAAATTTTTGGTCTCCAACTAACTTCAGCCTCAGACTGAAAAAGCTACTTGGATGAGTAGTGAAATGCTTCGACCTAACAAAGAAATTCAAGTGCCATGACTCAACTTCCAGAGTGGATTGTATAGGTGTACCTGAGTGTACTTACTGATGCACTAATGTGTAAATAACAGTTGCAGCTGGTTGAGGCTAAGCTAATTTTAACACTTTATGTACAATATTTTATTAATCCTCAATAATACATTATAATTTATTAGTTGGTTTGTTGTACCTGCAAAGTAACAAGAAGCTAAATCATAATTATAAATCTTCTGGAGTAGCCTAAAAAGTACAATATGTATATGAATTGTAGTGGAGTAAACACATTACTAGTAGTTCCATTTAAGTAACATTAAATGGAACTACTCAAGTAATGTACCTTAAAAATTGTAGAGTGCTTTAGTAAATGTTCTTTCCACTTTTCTAAACTAGTAATGCGTATCAATCAGGCCCCTCAAAAGGGCACCATGCATTTAATCAAGATGTGATTAACAGGCTAAGAAAGAAGATGACATAATCACTTTTTCAATGGAACTGCTGAGCCTCAATCAGACAAACGTTGCGTAAAGCGGGGTTACAAAATGTTTGAGGTGGAAAAAACAAATCTAACCTCTAGACCTCAAAATTGCACCATGTGAATAGACAAACCCCAGAGTTACAAACCACTACCTGAAGATGGGGCCCTTTTCAAGGGATGTCAGCTGATGGAGGCAAGAGTTATGACAGCAGAAATGTTAAATGTAAAATATGAAGATGTGAAGTGTTAGAGTGTGCACTTTTTAAATTTTAAGTCAAGTTCAGCTAAAACTAAAACTTCTATAAAACAGAATAAATAACAGAGTCACTCTATACTTCCAGGGAGTAAAACCTGTTTCAGTAATGGCATGCAGTTTATCTTTCCATTACTGACATGAATAGAAAATGGCAATTAGTAATTTACTTAAATTATTTTATTAGTAGTGTTATTTAAACCATTTTGAGTTGTATTTAAGTAGTATTTGTCAAGCCAGTGTTTTCTGTTGAATAATTAACTTTCAAATCTATAAATGCTTAACTCCTCTGTATTTTTAAGAATGACAGGTTGGTATGTGTTCAATTCAAACACCTGTTTTGGGTGTTTTATCAGCCAGAGTAACACTGAAACCTATAGGAACTTTTTTTTCTCAGTCACAATTTCCTTCTTTTTGATGTGTGGGATAAAGGTAAAATAACTGACTCAAAATGTTCCATGTGCCCACACACCACAGTCATTCTGGCTTAACGGGAAAGACAGTATTATTAAAAATCATATATCATTTATAATTGTTGCCAGTTCACTTTGCCATCAATACACTTTACTTTCACTTTACTATCATTCCATAATTCCATAACTCTGCTTTTCTGCTGCAAGTCAAAATGTCTCCATAAGCATGTCAGTTTCACAGTATTGTATCTTTGTATCTTGTATTGTATTGTCAACTTCAAAGACCTTGCCATTATGATAACTGTACCCTATAATATTAAAATCATGGTATCTGGTCTCTTCCCTTTCTGCACCTTAGGAAAACCATCAAAAAATGCAAGGTGATGTCACAAAATGATGACCAGCAATTCTTGTTGAGTACTTTGCTGATAAGAAATTAACAGGTAACTGCTTAGTAATAGATCTTTTGATGTCTATCCGCCTAGTGGAACATTTGATAGTAAACCAGATACACATCATCAAATCCGTTTTTGATGTCTTCCTCTGACGTGTCTGTATACTGTGGTCGCAGAGTGTCAGCATAACAATATAAGTAGCAACAGGAGTAAGAGCATGTTTTATATTCAGCTCTGCTGCTGAACCTGACAGTACTGGCTCACTGTCCCTCTCAAAGTCATGAAGAACTTCATTGTGATTATGGCGGTAATGGTAGCGGTGGTGTATACAGCATCACTATCATCCCACAATTTTCTGCTAAAACAAATTCATGACGAAGCATGTAAAGTTTGCAGGAACATGACTGAAGTTAAGGTAAGAAAACTATAAAACTACATGTGGCTAATTTGTTTGTTTTAGAATATGCTGACAATCCAATCTTGTCATTCAAGCTGGAAGAATGGGTGACAAAGGCATCTGGATTAAAAAATAGATGTTGGGTATGTTTGAAACCCTTCAGTTGTCTGTCAGACATGATGTTATTCACACATTTTAGAACTTAGTAGATCCATTCTGTCCTAAACCCAGACTACTGGATACTATTACTCACTGTGCCTTTCTCTTCACAGCATGAATTCTTCTGTTTGGCTGAGAAGTCCCTGAATGCCACAAAATTGCATGAGTTAGCAAAACTGGAGATTCTCATACATCAGTTCAACAGAGTAAGAAAGAATTTATATACCATTGAATGTGTTTTTGGGTCTTGAACCAAATCAAAATGAACATGAACAAATATTCTGATGGTTTGCTGTGACTCTTAAATGCATTTGTTTTAACACTGAATATGTTCTTGAGGATTTTTAGTTTTTTATTCAGCCAGATGTTTTTGCACTTAAAATTAAAACTGCCTAAATGACTTTGTTTCAGAATCATTCTGTCTCTTGTACACTGAAAGAGAATAACTCCTACCATCTGCGAAGCTTATTGGACGACATCAAGAACTGTACAAAATACTTTAAAGAATGTCACTGCATGCACACGAAGAGAAAGTCATGACTATGTACTATTTAACGCATGTAATAATATATTATTTATTGTGAAACATATTTATTTTGTTACATATGTTATTTTTATATTTGTATTTATACATCAATAAATTATAATGCAACAATGTTTCTTTGTTCTTGACGTCTATATTTTTACACGTGCCACTTTTTGTAATATTTTATGACGCCACATTTTAAAGACACCAGTTACTGAGTTTATATGTTCTGTGTAATTTCCAATTAGCTGCTTATGGCTGTTGATGCACAATTACAAGCTCTTTTCAAAACAGCTGTAAATAATCAGGAACAGCTCTGATATAACAATGAAACAATGAGATCTAGAATGAGATAAAACATGTAAAATAATTTAATAAATAAAATATCCAGGGAATGTAAACATTTGACATACATTATGATACAAAATAAAAGTAAAATTGCCCCCACTACAGAACATGACATTTAATTATCACCACAAAAACCCATACTAGTGCATAATACTAAGGCAAACAGTATGCATGGTGTAGCTCTATTAACACAGTGTCTTTACATTTAAAAAAAAAAAAAAAAAAAAAGCTGATTTGCCTAAACACTGCTGTAAAAAATTATTTGCCCCCTTGCTAATTTTTTTATGCATATTTATTACACTGAAATGATTCAGATTTTCAAAATTTAATAATTATAATTAGAGCAAATACAAAATTAACTTTTTAAATGATTCTATCGTTTACTAAGGGGAAAAAATATATATAATTTGGCCTAGTAAAGGCATAAATCTGATTGAGATGCTGTGGCAAAAAACCTCCAATGTAGCCAAATTTAAAACAATTCTGCAAAAATTCTTCCACGGTGATCCGAAAGAGGTATTGCCAGTTATCATTAACGCTTGATTGCAGTTGTTGCTGCCAAAAGTGGTACAACCAGTTATTAGGGTCAGGCAGGTTTAGACAATTTCTCCCTTAATACATGAAATCATCATTTAAAAACTGACTGTATTTACTCAGGTTATCTTTGTGCAATAATAATAAAAAAATCTAAAAGGGGCAAATACTTTTTCACAGCACTGTATTTGCAAATGGCACTAACATAAGAGCTGGCTGGCATGCATAACCCTGTACTTCTGAGCTAAAGGAGAAAGTATAAAGCACACTATTCAGCTACATGCTTACATTTCAAACTCCTTTTGGTTTTCCCCTTACATAAGTGTTATTTTTGTCTCTATATTCATGATTCCTTGTATGCAATTGAAAGCACTAAGGCTACAGTTTGTACTTTCTTTCATTTAGGTGAAAACAGAATTCAGTTATTACGTCTTTATGTCAGCATGGACCATTTATTATCAGTTTCTCACACAGCAGGCAGAAGTTAAGATTTAATCAGTAAGCAGTTTAAGTTCAGGTCCACAGTCTTGCAGTCAACATCCTATTGATGTTGCAAGTGAAATACGTTTATGGTAGTGTGCCAACTTAAAGGTAGAGGTGCTTATGTAAAAGAGTTTGATTTGCACAGAGGCTGCCGTCACTGAAATGTGTTCCAAAGCAACATTAAAATGTTGAACGTCTTAAAAGAAGTCTTCCACTACAATAAAAACAAGTCCTCTAGAGTCTAGACCCAGGGGTCTCAATTCAATCTAGTGTGCTCCAAAAACTGCTCCTTCACATTTAAAACTTTGTCCTATACGGTGTAATCTTTTAAATAATGTTCAACAATAACTTCTTCAGACTTGACTAATGACTTCTTTTATTATGGTAACGTGAAAGCGAAGTGCAGTGGACAGCAGTTCTCCTCTACATCGTCTTTACTGCAAAAGGGATTCGATCACAGCGTCTGGCCTTGCAGATCTTTTCCTGTGGGGAGATGGATATGTGATAATTGTTATCAATAACTTCTGGGAGCTTTGAGGTTTCTCTTTTCTCAGAATAACAGCATAACAAGATAACTGCAAATATCATCATGCTGACACTTCATATCGACAAGCTATAAATAGACCCATTATAGAGTGCAGCCAAACATCCATAATCAATAATACTTATTTATTTAAGTTAGTATCTGATGTAGTCTAACCCAAGAACACTCAAATGGGGCTAGGTGAGCAGCTAGAACTCGCAGGTAACAAGTTAAGACTGCAAACATCTTACACCTGAATCAGGTTTTTGCTTTTCAGAAATGTCTTATTTATATGTATTGTGTGTTTTCATGTGGCAAGTCTGATACGACTAAAGCTCTATGAAAATGGAAACAAAAAGCATTAAAGTTGGATTGAAATCTGAATGTTTCAAGGACTTCAGGTCAAGTTAAGCTGCATGCAATAATTTCTCCAAGATGATTACACAATCATCATGCCAGCTAGTGATACTACTGAGCGGTTTGTGAAAGTACACACTTATAAGAAGTGTGATATAGACAATGAAGTTACACTGAAATCAGTCATCTCTGTCCCTATAACATGATAAGACATTTAAAGATAGCATTTTTTGGATGCCTGTTTAGTGCAACCGCCAAGTTACTTACTATATGTAAGTTAGCTGAAGGATAGTCACTGGTTAGCCTGCTAAGAATAAATAGCTGAGCTATCCAAGATGTTTGTTTCAGTTATCTTTTGAAAGTTACCAAACAGTTTCAGGTACCCAGCACTCTGTTACTGATCCTGACTTGAAGGTTTCACACTGTCTGTGGTCTGTGTAGCAAATATATAAATTACCTTCGCCCAGTCTTGGGTCGGCCACTCTTACTACTTTTAGAGGTTTTGGGTCTCTCTAGTTTCATCAGTGATTGCCGCATGCTCTCCTCCGTGTAGGCCAGATACACGTGAGAAAGATCCACTTCAAATGGCTACAGAAGGAACGGACAAAAAAAAGAGAAGGAAACCATACAGTGTCATGGATGGAGAAGAGAAAAACAGCAGGAATATCACTCATTACACAATATTCTATAACTCACATCTTTTTCTTTTTTGTCTGGAGCAGGAGTCTGTTTTCGCATATTGTTGCCAGTGTATGCCACACATTTCTGAAAGACATTAGATAAAGTACAAAGAAACAAATAACTGAGAAGTAGTCATCAACTCTGAGTTTGCAATACAATGAATTCATTATTTATTGTTATTTAAACCACAAACCACTGTGTGTGTCTATGTTATGCAAAGTGACCTCACCAGCTGCCACTCTCCAATGTCTTCATTCCAGTGCACGTAGTTTTCTATCATCTCCTACATGGGAAAACATAATAAATGAAACTACAAGCAGAGACGGACATTCTCACTGATTTAAAGGTTTATTGACTTGTGCTAATATATCTTAAAAGCAAAAGAGTAACAGCTTCTGCAATGTGGTCACCGTCGTACCTGCAGAGTTTAGGTGTCACAAATGTATGTTTTATTCTATCATTAAAAGTTGCAAAAAAAACTTTGTTGTAAGTCATTTTGTAATTAAATTTGAATTCTAAACCTCAGTTTTGTGTGTGCAGATGTGAGTGAAAAATAAAAGTTGTGGAAATTAGGCAAAATATTGAAAATCACACAGAGCGATAGTGCTACACACACTATAACTGCCCACCTGGTATTCCTGGGGAATAAAATTGTCTATAATTAGCATCTGGAGCCGCAGTTCCCGACTCAGCTGGCGAATGTTCTCCAGAAGGCCCTCAATCTCTCTGTGATGTTCTTGCTGTAGATCTGCCATCTAACAGGCAGAAAATAAAACACAGTGTTTTCACATTTTCTTCTTTTATTGATGAATTAAAACTATGTCTATGGATAGTTTATGTTCTCTTATGATATACTTACTTCTGATTTAGCTGCCATCAGCATGGTCCATACTTTCTTCAGCTTCTTGGTCTTTCCTTGAGCCTCCTCCTGCAGGCTGGTGTATTTCTCTTCTATGTCCAGGCGCTCTTGCTGTTTTAAATGGGAGAAGGATCAGTGATTATCCAAAAGGAAGATCGTTCTCCAAGCAAATAAACTGTGGTCTGTAGTCATGACAGTGAGGAGTATACAGTGCAAAGTGTTTAAAGTCAAAATAATGTATTCAAATTACTTTTTCATACATAACAGTTTTTAAAACCTTAAGTCAGCATCACTTAGGAAATGATAAGGCCCTTTGGTCTCTCATTAAACAGTCCTTACATACTTTATATGGACATAGAAAAAAAATGAGAGAGCTGGTATAATCTTGTAGTAGTTGTATATAATCTTGTAGTAGTTGTATTTTCCAACCATTTGATGTAATGAAGCTAATACACCTTATGTAGGCTGTGATTTCTCATATCCTATCCTGTCATGTCATTCATTGCATCATCCGTGGCTATGGTACAATTTTAATTTTAGAATTGAAAACACCTCTTACGGTTTAATTATTTGATCATAATTTGATTGTCGTAGATGTGTGTGGTAAACAAACAAATGCAGCATTAAACACTGAAACTCCAGATTAATTTTTCCACATCATTTCGTTCTTTTAAAGTTATTGAGAGTTGTCAATATAATGCAACTCTTGTACAGATTCATCAAATCATTCCAAGTTATACTGACAACTGTTTGGAGGTAATATAGCTAAATGCTGATCATTTGCTTATTCAGAAGTATCACACAGGTTGTCGGTATCTATCCTTGCCTCTTTCTCTTCCAGCTCTTTCCGTAGCTGCTCCGCTCTCCTGCGACGTTCTTCAAGTTCATTGTTGGACTCCTGTAGGAGCTTTTCCTGCTCCTCAGCCTTGGCCAAGAGGTCAACACCCCCCACAATGACCTTCTTCTCTAGGGCTGACAACTTCTCCAGGAGAAGGTGATGCTCCTGCCTAAAGAGGTTAGAGGTATGAAACGAGTATAAAAGGTAGAGAACTGAGAACAATGGTTGGTTAATCGCTATGTCTACTAACATTGATTGAAGATATTGGGAGTATTTGATTTGTATCGCTCTGTGTACTGCTTTAAAACTTTAATTCAATATGCCAAATAGTTTAATGTGCATGGACTCACTGGGCTTTTAGCAGGTCCTTCTCCCTCTTCTCCAGCTCTGCTCTTGCCTTGTTCCTCTCCTCCTCCTCCATGTCCAACTTTGCCTCCAGAGCCTTTCTTTCCTCTTCGATCTTAGCCTGCATTTCCACCATCTTGTCTGGGGAAACCTTCTTCCTCCCTTAAGAGACACACACAGTGAACCACAGTGTCTTTAACTGACAGGTTGTTTTAGTTATGTCTTCTTATACAGTACTTGTTAGTATGAGTGTGTGTGTTAGAATGGTTTGAATGAATATTAATTTATTTTGTGCAGTGCATTACTATTTTATATATGCAGTTTCAGTTCATAAATTTACTCTACAGTATTTAAATGTATGTTATTTTTAAGAAATTTGTCGTAACAGTGAGCAATGACATAGTGGTTATGAAGATGATGTACAGTAAATGACTGCCACAGTGAGTCATATACAGAGAGAAAAATTTTAACATTTATTATTAAATAATCTGTAACCAGATTAGTCAGCGTTAGTGAAATAGCTAGCAAAACATACAGTGGTCCTCGGGATATTTTATGCAAGTAGAGACACTACTGCTGCAGGAAAGTAGGGCCATTTTCACACCAACCTCTTTCTTCTTGAATTAAAAGGGTATAGCAAGTCAGACAGGCGGCATTTGCACCACGATGAGGAGAGAGAAAGACAGAGAGCAACACATTACGGAGTGATCTGAAAGTCGTATGACTCTACATAAGAAATAAAGAGTGGGAGAAAGAATAATCAAAAGAAGAAGAAGTGACAGAAAACAATCACTTTACCTAGTAGAAGATGAATGAAGATGAATTGTGTCTTTGACGTAAAGGAGTTTACAGATTATACAATAAAAATGGACATGGAGGTTTAAGAGGTGAAAGTAATGATATGAAACAGTGTTTCCCACAAAATTTGATTTTACGTGTAGTGATGGCTGAACAAAGGCGAATGGGAAATGTTTTATTAATTTAAATTAACATAATCTACATGAATGAACCACTGATACATACTATGTGTTACTGAGTGCTAACCTTGACATCCCAGCTGTATTCAAATGTTAGCTTAGCTATTCCTACTACTTACATGATTTGTAATGACTTATTTGAAAAGGTCATTTTCTGTCACATCAATATGTGCCAGCCAGTGTTGTCATATTGTAACAGGAAGCCACAAATAACGATGTATGGGAAGCTAAAATAATCATGCATAAGCACTATTTAATGTCAAACAGTGCTCATTTAAGCCATGTCAAACAGTGCTCATTTAAGCCATGTAGAATACTCTGTAAGGATCAGCCCTGAGACATCCTTGCCACCTACAAGAGACTTTTGTAATGCTTTTTATGTATACTGTATGTTGGCAATACATTCCGGGGACATGAAAATACAGGGGCATGGCCAATAGCAGTGGGCAGAGGGATCTGGGCTGTGAGTCTACAGGAGAGGCAGAGGGCTTCATGTGACACAGGAAAAATACAAAACCCTTTTCACACATGCACTGCAATCCATAAAAACTTACTCATGCTCTTAATTTTCGTACTCAGGATGTGGAACAGCTTAAGTGTTAGTAAAATACCTGACACGACTAGAATGACCTAGTCATTGTCATTCAGAAGCCCCAAGAATCTTCTAAAAGTTAAAATATATATTACGATTAAAAAATAAATAAGGTTTTAACATGAAATATGTGAGAGATAGTAATAGACAATTGTGGGTTGCATGTATAATTAATAAGGGAAAAAGATAGGAATCTAATAGAGGGGGCCCTGGTGGTCTAGTGGTTAGGGAACAGATCATGATCCACATTTTTGTTGCATTTCATTCCCATTCTCTTCCTTAAAAAAAACTTTTCAGATTCCACACTTGGGTCAATGTAGAATCTCCCTTGGTAATATGTCCCAAAAAAATTCTATCATTTACAACTAAAGGTTGAAGCATAATGTTGGTACAGGTTTTCTGCATTGTAAAGTCTAACATTAAGTCTATTAAGCTGACCACTTTAGAAGAAATTCTACGAATGATGAACAATTCATTAGGAAATCCCCATAAGAAACCACCTACATACACAGAAAGAGAAACTACAGTCAAGTGGCACTAAACTTGCCTCAAAACATAAACAGAAAAACAGTTTTGCTACAAAAGCTACTAAAAACATGCAAAGTAATCCGAAGATAGAGAAATAAACTAACTTTGACATATTTAGCATTTATGTAACAGGTATAGTCTGGCCATTGACATCTTTAATTTATAGTTAAAGTGATAAGAAAAACTACTATTGATGCTAATGTGGAGGCAAGTTTCCCAAAGCACTACTGGTGGTTAGCAAATAAATAATGGAGGGAAACAATCAATCAGCTGCAAAATACTGCATCCTTTCTACACATCCTGTGCACTCTGAGAACTGAAACACCCTTGGTGTAATTTTTGCAGCAACAATTCCACCAAAGGCTGATATGTAGATCTGAACTGGTCACAAGAGACTGACTCAACGCTGCGTAGAGTCAACACCAAAAACAGTATTACAACTATATTTAAACCAGCCATTTAGCAGGCATCATGGGTGAAAAGGGCTTAAGCTTGTAGGTGGTGGTTTGCTAGATCTAACAACTCACTATCCTGAGCTTTGTGCTCAGTGGGAAGTAGCACTGAGAAGGATTCTGAGTTACTGATGCTGCTGCTGCCACTGTCTGGAAAAGAAGCAGAGTAGGCACCATACACACCAAAGCGCACAGTGAAAATAGGTAGAGATAGAAAGCTGTGGGTTTACAAAGCTTAAAAGCAAAACATAGCTGTAGCTGCATAAATTGAAACTGCAGATACGGCACCATATTCATTTTAGGATAATTAATTTGGTTATTATTAATGCAGGAAAACCTAATGGTGTAATTGAGAAATGTAATGACTTCATTCATTATGCTTGTTCATCTGTATTTAACAATTTCCACTTAAAACCAAAGAAGAGTAGGTGTGAACAGAAGGGGAACTCCTAAATGAGAACACTGTTGTGTGTATGGAAGACTGTTAACCAAGATTAGAGGTTAAGTATTGGCCTCAAAGCAACTTCAGCTTGATAATTATCTAAGGAACTAAATGATGACTCATAACACTTAAGTGATAACGAATTAAACTAGATATATGCGAATTGTATAGACATACTGTATAACCACCAATCTGCCAAAACCATATATGAAACCCACTTGCTTATGAAGACTGCATCAAAAGATTTTCATTAATTTGCTTTAATGCACATTTGAATGTATGAGAGTAAAAATCTGATTTCTTACCTCTTCTTTTCCTGCGGCCCTCTCCCGCCTCCCCTCCTTCATCATCACCTTCATCCATCTCTTCTGATCCACTGCCCTCTGAGCCAGAAATCTCCTCCCCTACAAAACAATGTTGTACAAAACAATATTGTACAAATAAATATCCAACTCCAAAGCCTGGACATGTGTCCCTTTTCGCAGTGTAAAATAATTAACATTAATTCATTACTCAAGGAAGAAAATGAGTCTTTGGGGAAATGCTGCTTTTTGTCCTTTTGGCTTGAGGGGTGTGTCTGAGTCTGTGTTTGATAAGACAGCTGCTGGCGGACTACCAATGTGAGAGAAAGCAGAGTCAAGTAAACGACCTGCACTTTAGATCTAATATGAGTGGACAGTGTCTTGACAGCAGTGATTTTCAAAAGGGGAAAATAATTATTCTAAGCAATTCGACATTTGCAAGTACATTTACAAGATGTTTAACATGCAGCTTAGTGACTAACTAGCCATCTCACTACTTTTCTCAGTGAATATACGTTGCTCAAAAGAAAACAAGATACATTTTATTTGTTAGATTAGTTTGATATGGAGACTTTAGGCTCCGGTCTGGGCTGTTTGTTTGATTAGATGTATTGAAATTAGGTGTAAAGCTGTACAGACAGCTAAATCTGGACTAGTGGTTTATAAAGTAGATGGTACATATGCTGTTTTAGACAAAACATGTCTGTCTCATTACCTTCCTCTAGTTTCTTCTTCAATTCCTCAATCTCCTTCTGAAACTGGCGTAGCAGGGCATCCTTAGGATCCTCATTGATCCTGGCTTTGTTCTTGATGTTTTTAGCTCTGTTAGCATAACGCAGGGTGCTGATGGTCTCATCATAGTTATAGTCTGCAGGGCCTATATTTGCACACTGGTGGGGAGAAGTTTGTAAAAGTGAGACTCAAGCTGTAAAATCAGTTTGGAAAAATGGTTTGAATTTATTAATGGTTAGCACTATTGCCATCAATTGGGTTAATGTTACGCATTGGTCTGACTCGTCTTAAATTGTGTTCTGTAGAGTCTCCTACAGTTAAAAATAATTCAGACAAATTGTTGAACTGTCACAAAGAATGAATGGCACTGAATTCTGCTGAAAATGTGCAATATGGTGTCTAAAGAGCTGCACACTGAGTAAATGGCATCGAAAGTGGAACAGCATTGAACTTTTCCAGAAGAGCAGTGGAGAATAACTTAGGCGATGAAGGCACAACGCAAAAAGCAAATAATCGCAGAATGAATGTTCACATGAAAACAATTTAGCCTACTTACAACTTTTCAAACTTTGAATTAACTGATAATTATATTTTTGTTGCGCCATTGTTAGCAACCAATTATTTTCATGATTCAGCTGCTATTTAGACTAGTATTCAATTTTCTTTATTTCATTATCGTGAATAAAACACCCCAGGATAAAAAATTACATGGGCTTTTTGCCTGGTTCGGCTAATCCAAGGTTCTCAGTGTTGTTTCAAACTCATATTAAATAAAAATACTAATTATTAACTCTGAGTAGTACTTGCACACTAGTATTTGTGTGTTTTGCCTAAATCAAATTTTGCATTATGAAACCACCCAGTGTGGTGTTGTGGTTATTTTTATCATTATTGCTCATCATCGTCTCTTTACTCTAAGTTATTTTACATGATTTATATACCATGAGTTATCCCTCTTTATGTAATGAATGCTATTTTATTATTTATTGTATTGCAACAGCCATGTGCAAAATACATGTTCTTCTAATTCTCTGTTAAAGCAGTAGTTCAGTGCCTGGGTTCCATTTACCTGTTGGTGGTTTAAGGAATATAACAACCACTGGTGGTTCAATTGTTAAAAAACATTTTGTGTTCTTTGGGTTTGGACATTTGTTGCTTACAACAGACCTTCAGTTCGATTTTTTGGGGGTTTTTTGTTGTTTTTTTGCTACTACACATTTCCAGTACTGTAAATTTTCACTCTACCATCATCGTCTTAGAGTTTCCTCCAAGAGAATCCTGCAGCAGACGTGTTAGTTTGGAGTTTCTGTAGGGAACATGTGTGCTCTTGCCATCCACTAGGGCAGAGATGACATTGCCCAGTGTGGAGAGAGAGAGATTGATCTTCGTCGCTTCCTTTAAACGCTGGCCTGTGGCTCCAGTCTTACCCTGTCTTTCTGAACCCTGCAGGAGAAAGTATTAGATTGGCAAATAAATGGGTGGTGGCTAGATGGATAATTATAAGACATATACTCTATTTTCATCCGTACAATCACAATTTCTAGAAAGTTGTTTTTGTACAGCAAAGTATACGTACCGCCAGATCAACCAGATGAAGTTTTCCCATGCGCACATGCTGATTTCCATCTACACCCTTCTCACTGCACTCGATGGTGATGGTGAAAATAGCATGAGAACGGGAGCTATGTTCATTCATGTTGGTGGCACCAACAGATCCTAAACGTAGTGAAATAAAAATAATAATTTACCAGATGACTCATCAATACTTCTGAACTTTTTTCCTTACGATTATCTCTGCACTTTTTAAAATTTATGTTCTCATTTTCTGACCATTAACTGCTTTAGAGTGTGAATTTGTATGCGTATTAGATATAGAAATTACTGGATATTAGATTTTACATATATCAATTTGCTAAAACCCCACAATGTTTATATACAATACAGCAAAAAAAAAAAAAAAAAGCTGCTTTAATGTTCATCTGTAGTTGTGTTTCATAGTGCTTCTTCAGGCCAACACACACCGGCAGCATCATGTCATGGGTCACGTGATGCCAAAACAACACACCAGAAGTGATGCAATTTTATTTAAATCACTGTCTTGCGTAATATTTCCACTGTCAAGCCGATATCGAAGAGAAATATCTGCTGTCTATTTTTATGCTTTTATGTATATATTCCTAATTGTCAATGATTTTCATTAGGTTATTTAAGTAACATTTCTACAGTCTGGTTTTACTATAAACACAGATGAATTCATAAAAAATAAAAAACACAGCCCCAACGTAGGGATTAAATACATTTTCTCTGCACACAAGACAAAATCTGAACATCAAAATGTCTCAACAGTTCAGCACCAATGTCGGTCCAGAGAGAACAAAATACATTGTTTGACTGGCTGAGAAGTGCAACATGCACCAGAATCACAAAACACCTTTCCTGTATGTTAAAATTGACCACATTCACTGCCTATCTTATTCTACATCACTTCTATTACAAACTAAAATGTCAGTAAAAAGCTACTTTCACTATGATTAGACAATAGAGTCTACAGTGTATTAGATGAATAAGACTCAATGTCTCCTCATTCCACATGTAATCCAGGTTTGACCAAAACATCAGTTTAAACACCTGAAGCCATCACTCAGTAATAGGAGCCATATGATTCTTTTTAAAGAGAGAGCTTCTGTGCGCATTTCTGCAAGTACAGCAGTAACGTCATTAATTATTCATGATTACTAATTGTCCCAGCACAGAGTCACAGGATCAGTCAGAATGGAATGATAAATTATATTGTGATAGTGTGAATCGTTCTGATATGACTCTGACTGACTGACTGACATCATCAGTAACACAACACGGACTGTCAGGAAAAATGTTAAGACAACTCCATATATTTGCAGCACAAAGTGAGGGTTGACGCGTGCATTTCTTTCTTTTTTTCCACCCAAAGAACAGCTATTAAGCCTCCGTCTTTAACAGGCTATGTTTATTAACCTGCTCAGCCTGTGGGTCTTATAGCTCTGGAATTTTGTGTGTGTGTGTTTGAAACTGTGATTATAACTGTTAGTGTGTGTTGGCCTTTATTGTTTGATATATCTTACTTTACTACATAGTAGACATTTAGATATGTTTCATTTTGTAGATAGTCCTTTGCTTTATAATATGGTCAGTTATTGTGCTTACGGTTTTTGTGGCCCAGTGTCATGATCCTGTCCATGTCATCAGCATTGTTTACAACATAACCAGAGAGGTCTTTGATATAGACGCCAACATCTGGTCTTTCTTTGACCTGTGATTAAAAAATGATCATGGAAAACTGCTGTCAGAATAAAAGTGAATACAGGGAGATTTAATCAGCCATCTTCTACAATTTCCATGTTTTCAAAAAAGCTCTATATTCTTGAATTTAAACATTTTTTACCTCTAGCCTTTGCATCTGGTCTTTGCCCAACAGATCCCGCACCTCCTCATTGTAAATCTCCAGGTATGAAACACGAACCAAGAACCTGTGAACGTTAAATGTGTATAAAATTTCAGATATATGTTGAATTGTAAACTTGCAAATGGCAAAACAGGTTTTGTAAATAATGGGTTTACTCATAACACTTCTGCCAAGATCTCTGTTTACATAGAACTTTTTCCTCTGCTAATAGGATTTCAATAAAAAAAATGCTTTGCATAAGCAACCTAATTAGTATCACAGTACTTTAGTTTTGTACACAATCAGTGCATTTACATGGACTTGAGAAACCAGGCCAGAGTCATCTTTCTTGAGTAAGGGAATTTCTTTACTGTGATGTAAACTGAAAACCTGGATTCATAATCGGGGTAGGGGATTAGAGATTTCCCCAGGTAGAATTCTTCCAGAGAACTTAAATCAGCTATTTACAAGAGCGCATGTGCAGGACAAAGCCTGTAGACTCAAACAATTACTTTCAGTAGAAGCGGCTGGATGAAGGAGGAGTTACACACAGTACACAAAGTGATGCTGCGTCATTTCTTAATCAAGTCCGCAGACTAAAACTGAAACCAACAAAGTGCCCTTTAGACATCTAAAGAAGTAAGTTTTCACTGTGCATTTACTAACTAAGACAGTTTGAGATGTGAAAACTAGCACAGTGTCTCTCTCACAGAACCAGTGAGCTTCACTCACACATATAAAAAAAGTCACCTCTTTCTCTATACAGTTAAAACCTGTGAAGATGCTTTCAAAGTAAGGTGCATGGTAGAGGAGAAATCAGAATTTTATTGCTAGATTACTCACTTTCTGCACGTATACGTGAATTTGAGTCTAGGTGGAAATGCTGCACCAAAAATAATACACTAAAATACAACTTCACTAAATATTTGTTGTTGTTTATTTGTCAAATTATTTGAGTGCACCAGTGTGAGTGACTCACATGGTGACACTTTACTAGCACTTGAAAAGAGCAGTGATTAGCGGCTCTAAAAATACAATTATGGTGCTTCTGCTGCAGCTTTCTAAAGTGATTTAAAATATTTTATTAAAATATTTTCAATGGTAAATTGTTGTATTTTATCTGATTCAAAAAGAGGAAAAACAACAACAAATCACGTTTACAAATCGGCCTCATTGTCTAGTATTGGCAACAACCATAAAAAAAAAAAAAAAACAACATATTGGTCGACTACTAATAATTATGACTAAACAACACCTAATATATTGAATTTCAAATTCACAAATCCCAAACATTAGAAACTACACTACATCAAATTCTTTGGGAAACACTGATAGATATTATTGCTTGCAGAATGCTAAAGAAAAATGATCACCCAAAATCATATTCTTATCATTCAAACCACTGGCTTCAGCACTAAGCCAAGGTAGTGTATCTATAGTAGTGTCAAGCTGAAGCTTTAGTTTAACACGTTGCTTGGGGTAACTTAACCTAGCTAACGAAGCCCTCTTTTACTTGCCACTTATGCCACACTGTGCATTTATTTACTTAGTTTTTTTTTTTGTTAGTTTTCCAATTGTGTTTTCTTAGTAACTGATTACTCTCTTACCTGGTATCACCTTCTGCTTTGGCAATGTGACCAAAAATATGAGCAAATGAGTTTGGTATAATCCCTCTAAGTTCTGGCACAGCTCTCACGCCCTCCATGGTGAATGTTTTTCCTGTGCCAGTTTGCCCATAGGCAAAAATGGTACCTAAAATGGACAGCACAGTGTAAAAGATAAAGATAAATAAAAATAGAAGTTCATCCTTAGTAAAGTTAAACTAAACGTACCATTGTAACCCTCTAATACTGAGTCAATGATAGGACGCGCAGTGAGATTGTAGACATCAAGCTGTTTGCTGTCTGGTCCAAACACAGTGTCAAATGTGAAGGTCTTGGGGGGCTCATGGGGAGTCTCCAGCTTGTTGACTGTTATAGTCCCGCGGATCTCGTCCACAACGACGGCCTGTTTGTGGCCCATCATCTTCTCCTTCTGGTTGAGTGGACGACATCTCACCACGACCTTGACATTATCACAGGCCTCCTGCTTCTCAGATTTCTCATGCTTATTGCTCTGCCAAAACAGAACCTTAATGAGTACAGTTTAACTGTGCCAGTACGTGCAACCTTATCATACAACGTTAACATGTATTAATAATGAGGCAACGTGGACATTAGGGCATAGGTAACAATATGTTCTGAGTAAATAACCCCACGTAGTTTGTGTGCAGTGTGTTTAGTGATTTGGCCAAAATGTTTTCGAATGCTACCTGAGGTTAGCTAACATTAGCTAATCACTCCTGCTTTGCCATTTGCTGGGTTGCTAGGCAGGCACACGCTAACGTTGCTAACGTCAGCTTAACACTCACGATACAGTTAGCTATACGTAACTGCAGGCAGCTAATTTGCAAAGTGGTGTTATTTTAAAATCACAGATTAACACTTCATGCTAATTCATTAGCTGTGATGAGTAAAACTCAGCAGTAACGTTTCATCATTTGGCAACTGGTAGGCTACACATGCTACCCGGTTAGCATCACATCAATGAGGTCGAAAAGGGAGGAACCCCTTTGCAAACAAAAAAATGTAAACAGGCCTGGCAACTTACCGGCATAGCGAGGATGCACAAATAAGATTGCAGTATGAGGATACAATGAAATGTTTGTAAGGCTTTGTTCAAATGACTCTCGGTTATCCAAAGAATATAAATATCAGCTCAGAGCCCATATCATCAAACGCTCACATCCAACAGCTTGTCAGTCAGTCTGCGCATGCTTCGTAGGAGTCCTCAGCTGGCCGATCACAGCTACTACAACGATGTAAAGCTTTAAATCTTATATATTGTACACTGTAATGTTCAAATATCAGTCTCATTTGTGACTCTTAGTCAGAAAAAAATAGATTATTTTGAATAACTTGATCTCCAGGGAATATATAGACATTTTAAAAAATAAGTGAGGTGTTAAATAAACGACTCCTATGGTAATAACCCCTTCCCCGAGGTTTTCTGTTTGTTAGTTACTTGAAGTAATTTGGAGCAATTTGATGAGGCACAATATCATAATGGGTACAATATGAATTAATAAACAATTAAGGACTAAACTCTAAAATTGGTAACATCATTAAAAATAAAAAATGTTAGACTAATTTAGAGAAAAGGACACTCTTCAAGACAAAGGTTCAAACCATTAAGTCTTAAGTGGCATATGTTCATAAGTTATTTTTAATTAATCAAATGTACACAAATTCAACACACAATGAAGTAGTCTGTGTGGTCCATGTGGTTGCGGATGGTAAGTGTTCTTACTCGTATAACATAGGATTCCCAAACTCCACAAAACATAATAGGGAGTTATTAATGCAAGTGCAGGACTAAAGATTTACAGCCAATGAATCATCTCTTTAACAGCAAGAATGCATATGCCACCATTCCCATTTTGTGCACATTTAGCTGCTATTAATTATGTATTTTTGTATAATGTACTCCATATAGTTTTGAATTCAGGGCTTTTTGCATTAAAGCTGGTGCAATTATGGTGTTGCCATTAGCCAACTCATTACAGTGAAGTAAGACACCAAAATACTAATGTTCTAATAATTTAGTAAAGTATAGTTTATTACCACATTAGTAGTACAGATATTACACCTTATACTTTCTCTAAATATATATAGATATCATTTCTTTGTGGGTTTTGACAAAGGCACTCACTAATGCGTGTAACATGGGTATTAACAAAGAACAGATGGATTTTTGTGCAAAATCTTATAGTAGCACACGTGTCACAAACATGCACACACCTTGAAGGAAACAAACAGATTTATGAAGAATGTAATCACACTCTTTTATGTACTCAAGACAAAAATAAACACGTCCTTCATAAAATTGTCATTTGGCAGTATTTCCCTTTCAACCTCCACATGCATCTTGTTGTTCTGCGGGTCAGTAAAATCATTTGGCAGTTTGAACAGATGAGATACATAAATATACACTACTACAGTAGTCCTACACAGTCAGCTGAGCCTCTCGAGGGCTCGAAGAACCCTGCTGTGGAATAACCCTGTCTGCCCACTGATCTCCTGAGTAACCAGAACCCGCCCATCAGGACGTGGTCTGTGGACGACGACGACTTCCCCTTGAAGCAGACTGAGTTCTGAGTCTGTCTGGGCTAGATGCGTTGTGCTCACTCTGTGTCTGGAAAAAGTTCAGTCAGACATAGCAGTAACATTTTTTTCATATTTAAATAGTCTAATAACCAATTACTGCCCTTTATTTTCAAGAACAAACACACACATCCAACATACCTGATGGGGCTGAACTGGGCTGATACAGCTGATAGCGACAGCTGTGACGATACTGGTTTCTGCAGGTTAGAATTAAGGTCACAGGCAGCAGTTTCAAGGCCTTTCCTGAGAATGGGAGCTTTTCCTTCTTTGAGAATGATCCCTGGTCCATCTCTTCCCAAGGTCAATGAGGGGGCCCACACTTCTAACGGTAACGATCCAGAATGGGAGTTAGAGGGAACCTGACTTCCCGATGACCAGGAAGATGTTCGATGTCTTGGAGGAGGAGAGTCTACTTCTGTATGGAACCGCACTGACTTTACAGGCTACGGAAGTAAAATATTTACTGCAGATCACAAATTGAACTGTCATCACAGGAAGTCTGAGTTTTAAGAATAACACACACCCATTACCCAAATCTAACATTACCTTGTCTGTATTGTTCTTGTAAAAATCAGGTCTGACTAGAATTGACTGAGGCCCATTTGTAGACTGCTTCTCATGCTGTAATAACGTTGCATCATATGAAGCAGGGAAGTCCATGTCTTTCAGTACTGCAGCAGCAGAGGGCACTGCTGGCTCAGTCATCCACCCCAATGGTCTGCTAGAGTTGGACATGATGCTGCTTTTTTTCTTCCTCTGCATGGCAGGTGAGTAGCCGGATGCTTGTACTTGCGCAAAGTGCTGTGAGTTGGACGGGATGTTCAAGTTGGACGTGTGGCAGACATGGTTTGAGCCTAAAAAACATTTAAAAGACAATATTTAAGAACACAATCTCTAATATAATCAAAATATTAGAATGTAAATGTGGTTGTTTGAGTCTCACTTCTATGAGGGTTAAAGATGCGCCTTACGGTGTCCCACCCTTGGGAACCTCGATAGAAGGACGGTTTTCTAGTACCAGTAGATGACACTGCATGCTGTGCTCCATTTGGCACAGATGGAACCTGTCCTGTCGGGTATATTGCTCCATCAGCATTCACCCTATCAAGAGCAAGGACCACAGCAGGATTCTTGGCAGCCGTAGGTTTCTTTCCAGCTACTGTGTGGTGCTGCGAGGACACATGAGCTGCTTTGGTCTCCAGGAGCCGAGCTGAAGTTCTGCAGTGAGGCAATGAGACACGTTCACCCTAGCAGCAACATCATTTTATACTGTAAAGAAATATTATTTGAACCAAGCATCAGCCACCACAGCGTTACCATCAGAAAGTGGTAAACATCATTTCCTGCAGTCAGAAAGTGGGGGCAAAGAAGCCTCTCACCTGAGCACAGGTGTGATGTAGTTGCTGGGTAAAATGCCCACTTTGCCGGTTCTGAGTGATAGCCCACGCAGCCAGCCTTCTTTGAACTGTCCGTATACTCCCACCATCTCTCCTTTCCTCATCTCCAGCTCCTCTGGCCGTCGAGGTTTGTAGGAATATAGGACGGCACACCTAAGAAGTCACACAGAGCCTAAATGACTAGCACATTTTCTATAGTATATATTCAAATTACGGTGCATTTCATGAGTACTGGAATGTTTTATTCCTTTTTCTGCTCATATCTTCACATCACTTGTGATCCTACATTAGCATACCATTAATGTCATGTTTAAAACAGTGACTCACACACTGATGGAGAGCTGCTGCGTGGAGGCGTTTCTACTGTCCGCAGGGGAAGAAGACATCTGAGGGTTCACCAAAGCCATAGAGATGGCGGGCGGAGTGTCACTGGTCATTTTCTTCTCGCTCTGAAATAAGATGGAACCAAAATTATCATCATCAAGAATGCGAAAGGTGATGCTTGGCCAATTATTTTAAATACACCTACATGAAACAGAATAGTACTTCTAGTTACTTCCTCTCTCTGTTTGACTTAAGGATGATGATATACTGTAGGTATTTGTATGTATAGTCATTTTACTTGCTTTTTTTGTTTTTTTGTAGGTGTTTATTACTCATATAAACTGAATATTGTCTTGTTTGATCATTTGATGATGGTAGGGAGTGCTGTTAGGTCAGGTCAGAATCTCCTGTGGGTGTTCAGATCTAGTTCTGATATCTAGTAACTATAAAAGTCAGTATATGATTCATACTCATTCCACACTCATCAAAACATTCAGTGACCTTTATTTATTTATTCAGATTTTGGCACCTTTTTGTATGATAAATATAATTTTCTGTACACCATTTGAAATACTCAAACTGCACTTTTTAACTATATTTTTTATGATACAGTAACAGTATATATTTATATATTGGTATGAAAGAGTTATTTAAAATTTTATCTTCAAGCCTTTTTAACTAAGAACCAGGTTCAAAGTGAGCAGGCTGTGAGTCAGGTCAGTGACTATCTTGGAGCGACACTGAGGTGGGTCTCGCAGCTGTTAACTACATGGTATGATGCTTAAACCCTAATGATTTAATTGCTAAGCTGCAGAGAGCTTTTTTGAGTGATCTGTATGGCATACTTTTTATTTTCTTGACTAACCCCACATAGACCACACACTCATGCATGTCCACACACTCATGCATGTTTTCCTATCATTATCATTGCAAAACACAAAAAATCTTCCCAAGGCTTATTATTTCTGTAGTAACTGTAACAGATGCTTTCTACTATTTACAGCACTACCACTCAACTATTGCTGAATGTGTTGCTCGTCCATGGGGTTCCCTCTACACAGTGGATCCTACAGACCCAATCACTGTCTTTTAGCAGCAAAATAATGCTATCTTCTTAAAATGTTGCATAATGCAAGAAGAAATAAACCCAACAACTATTTTCTTCTTCTCTTAAATTATTTAGTTCTTTTCATTACCCTGTGTCCGTCTTCTATTCTTGGTTTGGGTTTTATCAGATACAAAGAGCCTGCTTCAGTTGTGCTGCAGTCACGCAATGACCAGGTGCAGTGGCCCAGGAGTCTCACTGGCTATATTTATATATAGAGAGAGCGTGTCCACTGTTGGTCATACAGTGAATAACACAGTCTGCCAATAAAGACAAACAGAGACTCTTTAATTATGTCTTTCGAAGACATCAGCAAATTGTCTTACTTAGTCATCAACTTAAAGAATAACTTCTTTCTGCATGTAAACATTCGATTATTACATTTTTATTTTTAAGTCATCTTGTCACAAACACTACTAGAATAGTAGATGAAAAATATGCAGCACATGCCAGATATTTGTTTACAGTAGTTCTGGGTACTGTTGCTTAGGGGTGATCACAATGAGAACTAATTACTGATGCAATGGTCCTGCACAGACACATAGTCATTTTAATTATTCTAGCTAAAAAGATTTCTAGTCAACTTGCTGAAAACATTACATCACTTATGTCTATTAAACATTATATGAGATGAGCCAGGCTTCTGCAGACTGACCACGAGCAAACACAATGCAGACAGGTTACATTTCTGTTTGACTTGACCCCGACTTCCTGTGCTGACATCAACAATAACCAAGAGACTACAGTGGTTGCAGATGTCCCCCGTCGCCAATTCTTCCGGGCATATTGAAAAATGCCTCACACTCGTCTGATCTAAGCATCCACTAGCTCAGATGTTTGACCAGAATGATTACGTTGTGTAGAAAGAATTTATTAATTGAGACATTTTGATTGTTTTACTCATTATCTACTAAGGCAAATTTAAATGGTAAAGTGACTTTCTATACATAAACATTTAGTTTCATTTTTTTGCACTTTCCATTGCTGAACCTGTCAGCTCTATTCCACTTTTGACATAAGGAAAAATTTGAAAAAATATAAGTGTCCTTTAATAATAGTGTACTTTGTCTGCCCAAACGGTGCAACAAAGCTAACAGTAGAGTGCAGCACATATAAATCAAGAACAATGTGCAGATGCCTACACAGGAGGTGTAATCACAGTATGTAACTACAGAAAAACACCTGTGTAGGTGGACGTGAGGCTTTAAAAGTTTAAACAGAGTTTGTTACGTGGGCTGCATATAAGAATATTTCTAATGATCAACTTAACATAACTTTGCCAGTTTTTATAGTTAATCAATTGACTGTTTGGTCCTTAAAATGAAAAAAAAGTGAAAAATAACTGGATCTTGGATTTTCAAAATCTTAAGGTGATATCTTAAATTTTCTTGTTTTCCCTGACTGAACAATATTATGTTTACCTGAAAAACATCCTTCAAATTGAGAATGAATTTGAGATTGTCAAAACCACTTTTAGAGCTCTGTGTGGTATTTACTTATATTTCCTAAGTCTGTATGCATTTTATTGTACTTCACTTCTTGAGATGATTAATTTCCTTTAAATTTCCTATTTGATAACTCAACTAATCATTTCAGCTATAAAGGCAACTCATAGCTTGTATTTCAATGTACCATGACGTATAATGTTCAACTTTCCTATGTTGCAGGTTGAAGATGTTTTTGCTTTTGGCTCATTTCCACTGTAAATTTTGCTCTTACATAACCATGCCCATATTCACACTAAAACACATGATTTCATCCACAGTTGGTGGGAGGCTGCATCTCCCTGTAACACAGTGAAGCCAGAGGTGAGAGCTTATGGGATGCAACACTAAGAATAGCATGCACGCCGGCTTGGTCAGTGGAGAGCTCAGCCTCGGCTTTAGGGACAGAGCCCTCCGCTCCTGTAAAAAGGGAAGTGCGTGGCTTGTCTGCTATTACTGGCCCACTGATGTGAAAGTGAGTGTTACCTGCTTAGTGAAGAGGAAGAAGTTTGAATGCAGACGAGATAGGGGTCTGTTATGTAACCAACTTTACCAGTGACTCATCATCAGCAAGAGAGAGATAAGCTGACACACTGAGGGACTCTCCGAGCCTCCCACTCTCCACATCTATCTCTCATTTTCCCCTCCTTCCTACTTCTTATGTTGTTCCTTTTGCTGCTTATACATTTTGTTTTCTGATTCTCTACCCAGCACTACGCCATCTTTGTTTCCAGCGTTTCCTTTCACCTTTTCCTCTTCCTGTCTTATCTCTCCTATTCTCAACATTTTATCTTGTTTTCAGGTTTCCTCCACCTCCCTTATTCTCCTGGTGTCTCTCCAACCTGTGTGAGATTTTGCATTGTTCTACTCTGACGTGTATAATTGCAGGGTAGAACTGAATCAAAGGAAATAATTATCCGAGGGATCAGGGCACTTGGCAGCAGGTTACATTATTAAACCCTGCAGAGACTTTTATATCAGCCCTGCATTTAGAGACTAGGTAGTGATAACTGGATGCAGTATTCACAAGTAAGTAAATGTCAACATGTCCAGCTGTATACATATAAATGTTGATATGAAATATATTCATTAAATCTGATGCAATCAGAATAAATGAATTAATATTCTGTTTGTATTTTACAGCACAGCTTCTCGATTCTCCGTACTCATCAAAACACACTTGAACACAAGTGTTTATGTGAACTAGCCTCATCAACTCCAACATCACTACTTGAGCACTACATGCTAACCACCGCCTGTAGAATGAAACACTGTGGTTCCACAATGTCCTTGTTTCATAAAGGAAAATAAAAATAATGGTTTCATCATCCATCCATCATCCTGCCATGAAATGTTGGTAACATTAAAAGAGAGGATCCTATCAACGATATGACAATTACACAGTTTCTCTCAGGTGCTGTATTTCTCCAAGCAAAAGAAAGAAAAATGACACAGACCCTATTAAACTGCTATCCAGCTTAAGAGTGGAAACCTTGGCTTATGTCCCAGGACACATGATTAAAGACCTCTCAAAGTTTCGGTCCATTCACCCCCAGTTCTCAGTCCTCGGTTCTTATCTACAACCCTTTCCCACATCTGTGTTGTCTTAATGAGAACCACTTTATTTATGTAGCAGCCACACAAGGGCGATGCCTCTTTCGTTCATTCCTTAAGCTTAATGTCATGGTTCCTTCCCTGTACCCCTGAGGACAGCTTGATCCCTTAGTGACTCAAATAAAAACATTTCGCCAAACAACATGTTTCTTGCTAAACCAAACCACTGCGAATGATACAGAGCCAAACACAGTTTAGAGCAACTACTGATACTGTATCACACAGAACTCATAAAGATGGTCGTGTTGGCATGTGACTCACCTGTAAAAGGTGTGTGTACGTGGTGTTAGTGCGCCGTCTAAGTCGCTGCGAGTTCTCCCTGGAGTGGTGAGGGTGGACTCGGACGCCAGAGGGCACAGAGAGGCGATGGGGCTGACCCTGATGGTTGAAGCTATTGATAGTACTGATGTTATTATAGTATTTGCCACTGCCGGCTGCCGAATGTTTCCATTGGCCGGAGAGGGGTAAATAACTGATAATGGACGTCTTAGCTGGGACTTGAGGGACTCCGTAATGGGTGGTCCTGGTGGATGCGTCAGTGGCCTTGTCTTTTCCCCCACTCCTAGTCCGATGGTGAGATTCTGCTGAGTCACTCGCCCTCCGATTCTTTCCCTGGAGCAGTTTGGCAGTCACTGGGATTGGCTGAAATAGATGAATACATAAAATAAAAGCAGGATAAAGCCTAACACAGAGAACAGTCAATCCTCAGTCAAAAAAAATCCTCTCTAACTAACTTCTACCTGCTGCAAGCGCCTGTCAACCGCTGCTTCTGCTGATCAGCAAAATCGGCTGTCTAACTACACCCACTTATCACTACTCCACTCACCCCTACAACTTGTTGGACATGTAGGCAGGGAGGCAGGCCAACAGGAGGATAAGTAGCAGCCAATAAGCCAGGAAAGGTTGACTGGTGCTGAGAGAGGAACAACGCAGACAGGCAGGCAGACGGACGGGCATGGTAGGGTTAATGCTTTCACTCCACACAGTGATGTGCTGTTCTGCCACCCAAGCAGAGAAAGCATTACTGTGTCTTTATGCCTGGCTGCATGATATGAAGAGAGGGAGGCTCAGAGAGGAGGAAAGTGGACGATCAAAGAAAAAAAGAGTACAGAGGTAAAGAAAGATGAAGAGCGTCACTGAGGCGGGGCTTTAGGAGAAGACATGGGTGAGCAGGACACCAATGGAAGCAGCAGAGGACTAATGAAAGGAAAAAATAAGAAAAAACTAGAGAGAAACAGCTGACAAGTAAACAAGAACTGAATGAGGCACCACATTAACCCCACTGGAGGAAAAAATTTTCCTCGATGTGGATGAAGTTAATTCCAGGAGGCAGAAAGTACAGAGGAAAACAAATGACAGTCAGCCAGCTAAGCAAGCCCTACGTCTGAGTAAGCAACACAGTCACACAGTAATGAGCAGCTGCAGACACAGCAGGGCTTTACAGATTAGCTCTCTGCTCCAGCATTTGCAGCACAGGAGTGACATTTATGGATGAATCAAAAATCTGAATGAAAATCAATGCAGCAACCTGGCAGTGACCTGGAATTAATGACATCCTGTGACGACATCTACGGCTCAATTCATTACAAGAGCTACACTATCAGTCTAAAGTGCCAACCATCAGGTGTCAACCTTGATCATGCTGAAAAGGCCACAACCCACATTCAAACAATGAAGGAATGAAGGAAGAAAAAAAAAGGGAAAGGACTCACTTCTGTAAACTGCTGAGGGCAAATTCCAACTTTGTCCCCTAGCTTGGCTTCAATCCAGTGTTCATCCACCCGTCGGATGACAGTGACGATGTCTCCCTGTAAACCAGACACACAGAGAGTACTTCAGTTTGAGGAAGCGGTGAAAAGGTGAGAGGCAGAGACACATCTGGGGGAAAGAAAAAGGATGGCAGGTGGTGAAAACAGAGTGTGCTCGCCCTGGAAACTGAACACTCAGCTCAGAAACTGTCCGAGCTCAGTGTCTGTCCTGCAGCATGTGACATCAGCTCGTTGTGTGTGTGTGCAGGTCTAGTGCTTTCTGCAGTTTGCCCCGCTCTAAAAACCATTTGACCATTAAAAAAAAAAAAAAAAAAAAAAGGCAAGTTCAAGTATGCTTTAATGGAAAGCATACAAGTACTGAAGCCTTTATATAACAGCCACAGAAATATTTCAGGGTAAGTAACAACCACTGCAGCAGAGGTTGAAGCCTCCAGCGCCACAAGTCTCTCAAAAGAGTCAAGAACAAAAAGCAAAAACAATTTTGTATTGTATAGTACTACATATCAGGCTGAATTAGAACTAATCATAGTCCACAAATTCCTGTTCAGCAAAGACGTACAGTCGTCTACCTGTCCAGCCTTTTATTTTTATAATTTTAGAATTAATGAAACTTCAAGTAAATGTGTAAGGGCTGCAAAAAATGAGTCCGCAGAAAATTAAGGGCAAAAATGGCAAAAAATTGCTGGTTCTTGTGTCACATGTGGATATTTGCTAATTTTCTTATCAATCCAGTCGAGTAAATCAGATAAGTTTGGATTTTCTACATTTAGTCAGAGAAAACAAGAGATGTAAACACCTTAGACTCCAGGAACTTCTGATGGTGGCATGTTTCAAAAAGTTTTTTTTTTTTCACAAATTCTGTTTGTGCTCTTGTACTAAAGAGTAGGCAACCCTGCTAGTGTTTAAAAAAAATCAAGAGTGCATATAAGTAAAATCAATGTTTCTGGATGTGTTGCATCAGTAGCTTTAGAAACAGACCTTGAGAAAGCTCAGACAATATTTACTGTCTTCCCCAGTAATCTCTCCTGTGTTAAAGTCGTACAGCGCCCTGCAGAGGGCCGGTGGTTGTGATTGCTGGAGGGGCTGCTGTGTGCTGGCAGTGACAGGAGCACTGCTACCGTCACCAGTGTTTGCGTGCTGCCAGTTCTCATCCTCTTTGCATTTTGGGTTGATACTGTTGGCAGGCGTGAGGACCAGCTCCCCTGACATATCACCTCGTTGGTTTCGCATTGAGGCTCTGACAGCAAGCTGAAGGAGAGACAGACATGGCATGTCAGCATAAATGGTGAATTTACATTTCTGAAGATAATGAAATCAGCATCTTTAGAGGTACAGTGGTGCAAAGGCCCAGTAGAACTCTCTTTAAAAAGTGAGAACATGTAGTGATGATACAGCTCTACGTCCAGGGGGTGAAGCAGCCTAATATTTAGTTTGTCCTAAAATGTACTGGTCACAAACTGTTATCAGCAACTTTGCAGACATGTAACAAGACAAAACGTCTATGAAAAACTTCTAGTGTCACAGATTTCACTCAGGATAAGTGACAGTCAGCGTTTCTCATTCAGTTCAACACAGTCTCACATTAATTTTCAGGACATGTTTATAAAAAAGTAGGGCAAGAAAACCTGAGCATGTTCTTATGTTCTGATGATCTCATCTAGACACACGCATGTGTTTAACGTGAAGCATCCTTTCTCCCCTTTTCAGACATTATCAAAGCTCTAATGGGTTTTTTATTTTGTTACCATTTTTTTCCACTGATGCTCAGGGAAAATTGCACAAGAAGACACAAACACAGTAAATTATCATGCTCCAAAGGTAATGCAGAATATTTTAAAAACATACTATGACTATGACTTCTTAATAAATGTCTCCCCAGATTTTAAGTCTCACAAGCTAATTTCAAATTCAGTGAATTTCAACTGTAATACAGAGTTAATAATAACACATTTAAAATATCATTTTAGGTTATTATATATTAAAGGACATCAACAGTTTAACTGCTGAGCATGTTACTTATTTGCAGAGGTTAATATATCACATCACTCTGAACAGTTTCTTATTTGCGGCTAAATGGCAAATAATCATAAAGCTACAGATTTTATTTTAGATTATTTAACAGGAAAAAATCCACAGCACATGTATCAATATATATTATGACTCAACTTCAATATATTTTTATTATGAGGCCTTAAAACCAGTGGGTGCCAATGTGGGAATGAATGCATTAAAGGTCACATATCATTTTAGACTTTGGAAAATACTCTGCATTCATTTAGTATATTTAAAACACTTTTTGTGACTACTGGACAAGCAAATAATTTTTTGCTTTAAGAGAAAAGATCAGGTTTTGGTTCTCAACATCCTAACTATTAACAAGTGTAAAAGTCTTAATTGCAAATATCACTCATTGTCGTTTCCAGTCATATTACTTCCTACAGCTTTACAGAAGGTTAGGTCAGGGGTTGTGCACTGACCTGACTGCTGCCTTGTATCTCTTTGTGCTGACTTTCCTGCTGCTTTTGACCCTCTCTGACTGTCAAGCTTCCCCTGGCCACAGGCACTGAATAGTGGGCTGCGTATCTGCTGCTGCTGGGCCCCATGTAGCCCCGAAGCCCCTCCAGGATCTGCACTAGCAGGAGGTTTGCAGGAAGCTCCTCCACCGTCCTGACAGGAACAGGGGTTCGACACTCTGGGCAGAGCAGCTGGGATTGAGCTGCCTCCTGCCTCTGCAGGCAGGTCATGCAGAAGGTGTGCTGGCAGGGCAGGACCTTGGCTGACACATCCAGTGGCTCCAAACACAGAGAACATTCCAGCAAGGCCATTAGTGCCAGCTCCTCCATTTTAAAAGGGGGAGCTCTCCTTGAGTCTAGTGCTTCTGGTACATCTGACACATTGTAATCCACCATGCTGAGAGAGTAAAGAATGAAAAGCAAAGTCAGCGGCTGGATTTCACGCCAGAAACTCGACCCCGGCAGTGTCACAACATTACTGAACAAATAACAACATACGCCACTCAAAGACACTGCCATCATATCAGAGAGTTTAATAATATTTGAATAAATAAGACAAGACACCTGTAGTAAACCGCACGCTGCTCGCTTTCAGGTGTCGTATCAGCTCACCTGGTTACGCAGGTAAGAGAGCAACAGGAAACATCCGCGTTAGACGAAACACTGCCTCAATAACACAGGCTGAGCAAACAATTTTTAATACTTACATGGTTGTCTAGTACAGTGATATTCCAGAAACTCTAGGGAAACTAGGAAATGCGTAAGTTCTTCGCCGCCGTCGCCACGACGCGGTGCGCCGACGCCGGGATAGTACGACGCAGGACAGAACAGGCGTGTCACTTTTTTTTTTTTTTTTTTTTCTACACAAACTTCACCCGTGTTAACTTTTATGAAAACGTGAATCCCATCTGAGGAAACGAGGCTATAAACTATCCCATAGACGAGGACTTAAAACCACAGTCATCAGGAAATGTCTCGGATTTCAACTGTCCTGTGAGACCGAGTTTAACCCTTAACAACGGCTCTTTATTTGACACCATTTACTTCAGTGGCAGGACATTTTGGTATTATGATTAAAAGTATATATGTGTTAGATCATTTTAAAAAAAGAATTTGCGTAGGCTGCGTTTTAGTTGCTATTTTGCAGTCATTTCTTAAATGATGCTAATTCATTCTAATAGCAGTTGTTGCCTCCTTTGGCCCTTTATTTTTGTAATTAGGTTTCTGAAGCAGACCAGTTAGGTTCTGGTAAAATATAAAGTGAAGAGAGAAAATGAAGCAGTAGTGTGTGTGTGTGTGTGTGTGTGTGTGATCAGTGTCGTGTAACATAGTCTCCCTCTGCTGGTGCATTCACTCACCAGCTCTGCAGTTTCAGCAGCCAGTGCCAGCACAATCCACATACAATCCGACTGGAGTCTAAATGAAAGAAAAGCCATCAATATCCATCACTTTGATGTACGTCTGAGATCATTAACCTTCACTGGATATGCTGAACTGTCACAGTTAATGCTGGAGAATGTTTTTATCTGTTTGTTTAATTGACTGGTTTTTATTTGCATGGTGCGAACCTCAAATTCTCTTTCTTGTATCCCAAGGCTAAATAATTTATCCATATTGGCTATGTACAGAAGGTTCAGGACATCCGTTTGAATTTTTTAAACAAGCATGAATCTTTCATGTCTTTCTTCACGTCAGCAGTACTTGGGGAAATCTAAAAATGTACATATGCCTTTTACAGAGAGAGTGAGAGTAAGAGAAAAAGAGAGAGAAGGTAGCCATGACTTATTTACATGTTCATATTAATGTTGATACAGGCCCTTCCTCTCCGAAGCACCCCACAGTTCAGTGGCTCAGGCAGAGTAAATTGGAGGCCAAATAGAACTTGATTTTTCTGGATAGAAACTTAACTCCTTGATGACTGCAGGATCCCCTGTCATCCAATCAAAGCCACAGAGCTGGAAGTGTTTCGCTGCTCAGAGAAAGTCTGTACATAAACCCTTATCAGTTTCTTACAGCCAGACGGTCAGCCTGGCCTCCACTGAGGAGATCCTGTGGGATGAAGAACCATATTTGATCGTTCTGATATATAATCTATCTGATGGAGAGGGAAGGATCCCCCCGGGGATAGCTCTGAGCTCGGGGTGCTGTCTCTCAGAATATCATGGCTTGTCACAAGTTGCTGTATAAAGAGGAGCGCCGTCTTCTCCAGCTTTCATGTTTTATTTAAAATGCTGTCTTACTCAGAGAGTGCTGCTAACTCATTGAATGTGATCTGTCTCAGCATTGCCTTTCCCGCTTTTTTTGGGTCTCTTTCTCTCCACCCCCCCACCCCAAGTCTGTGGCTATGTTTGATCATTTGACTGTGTTATATGTGCAGATATTCTTCCAAGTGCATAAGGATGTGTTTCAGAAGTTTAATTTGAACAAGGTGTCAGTCAAAATTGAATAATCCTTGAGCAGCAGTCTGATGAGGATTAGCCACACATCGAACAGCACTTTAGGTGCATCTCAGCTCCATAATTAACTTCTCCCTTACAGAGGGAGGAACTAATCCTCCACCCAAAATGTAGTCTCTGCCATAGTTGCAGAAGTTCCCAGGTGCTTATGAGGTGACTCAGTTTTGTTGTTTCCTTCTTTGCTGAAAGTTGTATTGACTAGTTTCAATAAAAGCCGTCAGCTTTCTCTCCTAAAGTAAACACACGAGGTGAGGCTGCATCATGTGCTTAGAGGTAAAACACCACACTCCAGTCAAACTGGCTTAACCAGAACGTCTGCAGGTTTTTTGGATAACTAATATGTGCTTGTGTTTGTATGCAGATAGGCAGGTGAGGTGTCTACTCCTGACAACAGCGTGATACATTAATGGCCTGCTAGGTGTTGTCACTCAGGGTCAACTGACTCCGTCATGTCTTCCTGAAAGCCTGGGAATGTTATTTAAAAAGAAAATGTATGCAAAGCAGCAAGCAGCCCTCCACCAGATGTGTTTTTTTAACATCCATCTAAAGCAACTTTGCAATTCTTCCACCATTCTTCCAGCATATTGAATCCTATAAATATTTCATATATGATAAATAAATGAAACAACCTCTTTTCTTACTTTTGGGTAGCGCACTAAGTTGCTCCCCTACCTACGCATGCCGGAGCTTATTATCGCAGTTCTGACATTGTTTCAGTCATTGCCTAAATGAGGTTTGGCTCAGGGACTTTTTTATTTATAATGCATCAATTCTACTGGTAACAACGCTTTTTATTGTTGTTGTTTTTTTTTACTGTTCATTTTGAAGCCATTAGTGATTTACATTTTAAGATTTTCTAAAGCTTTTTATGAATTAATTTTGTAACCATAAAAGTGTCAATATGTTTCTTTAGGAAAACAATAAATACTCTACTCCCTCTTTTTCCCAGCAGCCTTTGAGACAAGTTACGCATTTCTACATTTCCTTAAGACACCAGAATGACATCTCAGCCCATTATGTCTTCAATGACCTCCTGCCTGCTCTCCCAGCCTTTTGTGTCCCTCCATACATTACTCACATGGGAGCTGCAGGCGGTGTGCATCAGCACCACTCTGGTTCATGAGATTTTATGCTACACATTTGTGTTCATGCGTTAAGGTAACTCAGTCTAACTAAAAACACAACCTGGGTTTTGATTTGATGATTGCAAAAACCTGCAGGGCTTAGGGGCGGGACTTGAGCTTTGTGACAATTACAGCTGAGACACCTGAGCCGAGAGCCTGTTTAAATTTTCCCGTTGCGTGGATTTTTTTTGTCTGCAAGAAAGGATGGTGCTGAAGTCTCTTGGTGTGCAAATGCTCCAGCAGCTGTATGAGTTTGAGACATGCATAAGGGAAACTAAAAATAGGATGAGCACACCTCTGAGCCAGCTGCCTCTTTACTGCCTTTGGGACTGCTTTTGCGTCTCTCCTCTCTGCTCTTTCAGTCCTCTTGTTGTTCTTCTTCTTCACTCAGATTAGCTGCTTTTAACCCACCCGCTCTTTATTTTCCTACTTTTCTTAGTCCATGAATCAAGCCTTGTGCATCTGGTCATTCCTGTGTCGGCATGAAAGACCTGAAATAGGACACTGCTTCCTCTCACTATAGTCCATTATCCAGTGTGATGGGAAACTAGAACAGTGTGGTTCAGCACTGAAAATGTGAGATCTCTGTGCCGTGAGTCTCGGATCCTGAGAATCACACATTCTATCCCAAATACAGAAAATATTGTAGCCAAAAAGTGCATTAACATTAGAAAGTGTGTGTTTGAAAGGGATTCTACAAAACGTAATGGAAAAAAAGCTTCTCACCACCTCAACCCACAAACTTCTCATCTGATATTGGAATGTCATATGTAATGTTTTCTAACAGCATTGTAAAAGAAAATAACTGGTAATGCTTTATAGTATGAGCTGTGTAGCAGAAGTCTGAGCCTTTCTCCTTCGTTGTCCCTAAACCACTGACTGCCACACCATTCAGCTTGTGAATACCTGCTTTTGAAAAACGTTTGCTTTCTACCAAGGCTGCAGCTAATGATTATTTTCAGAACTGACTGAGCTCTGCGATGAGAGGTGAACTTCGCTCTCTCGAAGTCTGACTTCAACAGCAGACAAGTTGCTGTACTGGTATTGAATACCGGCACTGGACATAAATCATGAGGCACGCAATCAACCAGTTTCAATGTAATTCCTTCACTGAAAAGAACATGGGTTCTGTGGCTTATTATAAGTCAATCCTTCATACACTGTCCTGGCACCAAAACTGGATTAATCCAGAGCTGAAAATAGTCCCTGACAAATACATTATTTTCTCCTGTTTGAGTAATGATTGCAAAAACCTGCAGTTCCCAGATGTTTTAGGACTTACTTAAACTTTAAAAAAAAATGAAACTATACTTTATATATGTGACCTGCAGTACAAAGTTTTGTGCCACATATATACAAATATTTATCCTTATTTCACTCCTTATATCACCTTACAGCTTTACAGATCAAAAGGCCTTTATACTGTAATTCGTCAGAGCATCAAATCAAACGTGAAGCAGCATTAAAGGTTTTTGCTGTTTTCCATGAAAGACAAAAAAGTCGCATGTATCCTGCATGGTCTATGAATAAGTGGCCTCTATTTATTGTCCCTCAAGACTCTGTGAACAGGAAAATTCTCTTTACAAAGTAAACGCTGTAACGTGATTATTATGGCCTGCTGTATGTGTGCGGATGATGAAAGTAATTCACATCTGAAATGACTGGCTGAGTTTCTTTCACTCATCTCCTGTGGAACAAACCCCCTCAATCATACCCTTTGATGTGCTTTTGTGTGTGTCTAATTCCCATTCAGTAGGCAGATACATGTGTCACACTGTTTGCTTGGTATCAATTTTGGAGAAGGACTCGGAGCATTCAAAACAGGTTATGCAACCTCGTCCTTTCTCTCTCTGTCTCATCGTTATTCATGTACATCCATTACAAACACACGTCTGCGCTACAGTGCTCCAGTTAAAATGATTATTCAGGAAATTACCTGCCGACCTATATTGGAACTGGATTGGAAAAATAAAGGTTAGAAATAAAAGAAGAAGTGAATATGTGTATGAAATGGATTCAGATTTAAGTTAGAATATTAAAACACATCTCAAACTGCTTTGCCATTCAAGCTTCACTATGCTGTGACATTTTTCTGATAAATGGTAGATGCGGTCATGGCAGTGATGAAGTGTGTCAGATGTGATTAAGGTGACACCGAATGCCATCTACAGACCAGATCACGACTCCTGTTAAACTGTGGATATAATCTGTATGGTGCACCAAACCGGGAAATGTCACCAGTCCCTTGGAGGGGTTTATGCATTTGCTCAAGGCTGTCTCACACACACACACACACACACACACAGATACAGCAGCGCTAGCAGAATACTAAATAATAACAGAAAACTAGCAGTCACTAGCAACCGTTCTGCAAGAAGACTACATAAATGTTTTAAACACTATATGATCCTGTAGAGAGTGAGGCACTGTAGTTTGTTCTGCACTGTATGCCCTGCTTGTCCTGCCTCTATTTCCTCAAGGACCTCTGATCCTTCTTGCCCAGGTCTTCTTTATCTAGAGGTAATCACACAGTAGTCCTGTCCCTGACTCATGGCTGACACCCAAACTGTGGATTTATCACAGGGTAGCTCCGTCTCGGGGGGGGGGGGGGG
>JAUYWH010000002.1:9036203-9061913 GCA_034779795.1 Ctenopoma multispine
TTGGTGGCCTCAGGATCTCATCTCTGCTTTTTGCAGATGATGTGGTTTTGTTGGCTTCATCCAGCAGTGACCTCCAGGTGGTGGCCGGGGAGAGGGAGGTCTGGGCTTCCCTGCTTAGGCTGCTGTCCCCGCGACCCGACCTCGGATAAGCGGTTGATAATGGATGGATGGATGGACAGCAGCACAAACTACAGTCTCTAAAACGATCACAATTCAAGATCACCTCTCTAAAACCGTTTCAGTTAAAAACTCAAATAAAATGATAGCACACTTAATGTGATTGTGTGTGAAAATAATCTAACAGAAATGGTCATTTCAGCCATTAAAAAAAAAAATTTTTTCACTTAGCTATAGCGTTATCGAGCCATCACTTCTACGCAGCAGAGAGGACTGGAGTTTTGTTTGTGGTTTTCACAGCACTGCAAATCAATATCACGTCTGTTTTCAGAGGTCAGTCCATCGTTATCCTGAAAAATTCACATATGTGTCATTAGTAAAAAATAGTTTCAAAGACACTCCTCTGCTTTTGCAACAGCAGAGTCTGTTGATTTTTCAGAGTAACTAGGACACTGTTTTTGGAAAAAGATGTTGCTCCTGCATTTTTAACTATAGTTTGCAGTGCTTTGAGCAACATAAACACTATTATCTTTGTTGTGCTAGGGAAATCTCACAGACGAATATCTCACAACCCGGGAAAATAAAAATACATGCATGGTCCGATATCAGTGTGAGTTTTTGGAGTTTGGGTGAACTTTGCATTTGTCCTGCACAGATTGTGTAAAGACTTCGAAGTGGAGGAGAGCATGGTAATGGAAGTCAATCACTGTCCGCTTAAGCTTTTAAAAGCCACACTTTCAGGAACACATCTGTCCCATTACCGATGAGTTGTGTGGACATATATTTAAGGATAGTGCTAATGATAACGGGTTCTCCCATTCTTATCTTGTGCCTCCCTGTATGCACCTATTTCCACATCCATGGTATTGCTCCCAGTTTTCTGCAGGGGATGATGGTGATGACATTCACTTGGATTTTGCTTCTGTATTTTATTCCCTGTATTCATATGTAATCTGTTCCATTGGTATTTCTACACATTGGACATGACAGAATCAGGCTAGAGTAAAACTTCAAATCTACTCCGAGACTGTAAATTGGCTCCCATTTCTCTAACAATGTCCCAGCAGGTTCCTCATGACAGAGCACACAGGACGTTCAGTATAATCACAGTTTAAGGCACAATGAGGATTGAAAAGGGGGAATTTGCCCTTTTAATAGCAGAAAAGTCAATGAAATACATATTTTTCCCAAATAAGTGGTAACATTAGCAGGAAAACTTTTGAAACACAAGAGTGTAAATGTATTTCTGTGACTCAGTTACTGAGAATTATCTTTCCATTCATGAAAAATAAATCATTTAATGATGTTATGTGCTACCAGCACGAGCGTCTCTAAGATGTGTGGAGAACCAAAAGCTTTTGCACATAATCGTCTTTTATCAAAAGCGTACCGTGGCATTAATCCCAGCCAGGAATACCCTTTTTTTTTGCTCTCATGATGTACAAACATGCGAACAACAAAGCTGTGAACCTCGGGAGAAAGATCTTCAGTCTCTCAGTGAGTCAGACACATTTCCATCAACTTCCGCAGTGTTTAGAAAACTCGGAGATGTCAATCATCTAAAATTAGATGAGTAAGCAGAAACATGATAATTATGGAGATGTGCTGTAGGCAACAAGACTTCTCCCAGTAAGAGTCTCTTTCAGAAGAAAGAGATAAATTGCATATTTCATCTCCTTATTCCAGATGTCAAGCTTGGCAGAAATTACCCTGCGCCTGCCTTGATAGTTCCATCTTCCACATTGCAACAATAACACCAGCTATCACCTCGGATTTATAATGTTAGTGAAAGCGAATTACAGTCGCTTCCAAACATCATATAATACAGAGTCTAATCCTTATATTCATTGTAAGAAAAATGTAATCCTGTTTGCTTGGTTTTACATCATGCCTCTATTATTCCATGTGTGAATGACAGTCTTGTCTGGTCGCCTAATATCTGATAAGCGGGGCAATTCTCCCACTCTTGAATCCACACAGGCTTTGCAGTAATTGACTAATACAAAGGCTGTAATCATGCCGTCAGACCTGTCTCATGCTAAAGACGGCTGTTGTAGGAAATGCAAGGTCTGCAGGCAACCCCTACGGATAATTGAGGGTGGATAACGTTGAATGATGTTTTCTGATTGAGGATTTTATGTTACTTTGCATCCTAGAGGAGGATGTTGTTATCGACCGCAACAAAGACTCAGTCAGGATCTGAGACTATTGATCTGTGAGGAAGGAAAAGTGACAACAGCCATGTTCAGGTGGTTCTGTGGGATAGGGCAGAAAAGTCAAGCAGGCCAAGCCAGGCCAAGTCAGGGTATGTTGTGACACTGTGTGTATCTGATATGCAAAAACAGATGGGGTATTAGAATTCAGACTCCCTAAAGTGCAAGGAGAAACGGCATCCAAAGAGGATCTGGTTCTGAAAGATGGGCAAAGGGGCATTGGATTTCAAACTGAGGGATTTCATGCTGTGTTCCTATTGAATAAAGGCTGAGGGGAAAAGATATGGGTAGGGGTCACAGTGGGGGAGAGGAAGAATGGCCACTACATCCCTGACAAATTCATTGTGTTACAGTCTTACTCTTTCAGGTTTTTGCTTTTTTATTCTCTGCTGGGGTTTAAAGAATATAATGGCCGTTGTTACGAGTTTCAGGATTGTTGTAGTGTTAAATAGAGATTTTTAACTTTCTTTTTGGTACAGTAAGAAAGGCTGATGTCTTCTTGGCCAGGATTAGGTTTCAGTTTGATTTAGTGACACAGAAGGACTGCAAGTGTATAAATCTAATACTGATAATCTGACTATTGTCATATGTATTCCTGCAGATAGAGCAAAATCTATCTCCAAGACCTAACAAAGCTTTTTTCCTTTGAACTTGCAGTAGAGGACACTCACTGTCCCAAGAGGGAGGCAGTTCTTCATCTATCATCACATGTGCTGTTTTTGGGGTTGCAGCAATACAGTCCCCAAGCCTCGCTTGCACTCCTTGCAGATCCAACGTGGCAATGCTGCAGAAATCTGTTTGCTAAAAATAGTGCTCTCTATAAAACTGTGCTTGTGATGATGCACAGCTATGGTTTTCTTCACATTTTCCTTGAAATCCACTCAAGAGGATGAAGCACACATTAAAATGTCATCAATGGGATCTATTTCAATTCTTAAATAGATTCAGTTTTGTGTGGGGTGGGCTGCTGACAGTGAGTGCAACACAATTTGTTTTCATCCCAGTGGAGTTTGTGTATATGGGAAATCTAAATTCAGAGGGAAAACAAATCTCAGACCAGGTTTTGTGCAAAATATCATCATCTCTGAAAAGATGGGAATATGCTACTATATTTTCACAACGCTGTTTCTGGACAAGCTGAGTGAGTCTCGCAAAGTTCCAAATACTGTAAACCTCAGCTTACATCCACCTTGACAATATAAATACATTTTTAGTCTCCTGTTTTTCACTCATACTATATCACTGTGCATACTACTTCAACATGCTGAGAAACCTTAAGACTGACAGGCCTGCTGCGGCTAGTTATGGTTGCTAAGCTATGATTGGACAGTTGCTCTCTGGGTAAGGGGTTTTAGGAGAGTATGACACAGTTGAAAAAGAGTGAAATATCCCTTTACGTCCAAACGCGTGGAAGGTCACAACAAGGTCAATACAATTCTAACCCATTTATTAGCTTTTTTTTGCACACTTACAATCAAAGATTTGATCAATATCCATTGGCAATACACTCTACCTACACAACATCATCTATCCAACACGTGACAACATTAGACAAAAAGTTTTACAATGGCAAACACACGTAGGCAGTGCTTTCCTCATTTAACTTAGTCTCAGTCATGGCATACCATTTATACCCATTCTACAAAACACTTGAAAGTTTGTTCGATATTGCATAATTATGCTAAGGGTGAAATGACATGCAGTGCTGTTATCAAAGCTTACTATAAGTATATGTGTTATCAGTGGAGTATAATATTCCATTGTTAACTCACAGCACCATCTGGGTACATCCATTAAAAAACAGCTATTGTGGGCAATTGCACATACAGTATGTGATAGGTTGATGAATTGAGATGATGTTGCCCCTGAGGTTGCTTTGTTGCTTCAACTAGTGATGTAGTAGCCTTTAGTACACCTGGCTCCCAGCTCTCTGAAGCGAGAACAGGGTTAGTGATTTAAGCCCCAACAGGAGGAACCTGATTTACACATGTGCATATCATACACAACACTGTGCATACTTTACAAATCAACGACTTGCTGCCTTGTACCGTGTGTGCTCCACTTGTCATGCTGGCGGGAAAGTGGCCATAGTTTTTTTTTTTTCTAGTACAGGATGTGTCTTAGAGGGTGCAGTCTATTGCCTATGTAGTTTAATACTCTTCACTGGCGACAACGCGATACTACGGTGCCATCTCCCTTTCTTCTTCCTTCTCTCTTTGTGACACTCATATTTAGAGACGATACTTTCTCAGGAGCTCTGATTGCCACATGTACTTCCTCTCCGGAAAGTGGTCAGGAATCCTAATGCGCCGGAAGTCCTGGATACATTTCTCCAACTCCTGCTCTGGAGTCATCTTCTCCTTGTTCCCTTTCCTCTTTGCAGCCTCTCGTTCCCGGACCCCGAAGGTTCTGACACGGAGCATGTCAGTCTTGCGACGCATCTCTGCCTGTTGCAGCATGTGAACTTGCCCCTTAGGCATCGGACGGTCCAGCGTCTGGATGTTGGCCTGCCTTCTCACAGGGCCACAGATCACAGTTCCTTGAGGGGAACTTGCCTCTGACTGGGTCTCAGAACAAGAAGTGGAGAGGTCGTTGAAGGAAGTGCCACTCTCTCCCTCACGCTCACTTTTGTGGCTTTTGCAGCAGCAGTCACAGTGAGAGGAAGACCACCTGGAGGGACCACCTAGAAAAACACACAGAGTTAGACCCTACTTCACAAACACACTATAAAATAGTCACAGATTTCAGCACTAAAAGAAAGAAACAGTTACACTGATCAAGCAAATGCTGAAGACACAGCCATTTTAGTGTCATACAAATTTATTTAAAGAAATATTTGCTGAATGTGCGTGTGTGTGTGTGTGTTGGCGTATGTGAGCATTTAGGGGGCTACAGATGTAAGAACATGTAAATTATTGACAAGTAAGTTTGACATTTAATTGCTGAATCTCAAAGAGCTGGTGGGCTGTGCATATTGCTTCCTCTGATAAGGAGAATCCCAGAGCACAGTGCAGCTCTTTTAAAGACCTTCCCCGTTTCCCAAGGCAAAGCTTGTCTCGAAGCCAAAGCAATCTGCTTTGCCGTGGAGGTTTCTTATTAGAACTGTAACCTGGCTGCCAAGAAGGTGGTGTATTATTTTCTGTTTTCAGTTCACTCAGTCAAATAAGTCTAGGAATGTGCTTTCTACCACTAGAAAGGCAACAAGGTAGAAAAAGGAGTTTAGCACAAGAAATAATTTTTAATTTATCTTGGGTGGAAACAGAACCGGGACGGTGACTAGAGGCGTAGTTGCAGCTCAGCAGGCGTCCTGACCTCCTGTCAGGAAGTTTGGATGAGCAGTGAATCTGGTACAAGTAGAATACTTGTACTAGATAACCAATGTTATTTCCTTCTATACCTACTTCTTGTCTCATCTCACATCCTCCTAGACTGCTAATTATGAACCACAGATACTATATTGTACAGCCCGCTGGCTTGTGAAGTGTTCAAGTAAAGACTGTAGCTGTCTTTCATTTCTAAATATAGTTCTGAACTATGGTCTCCTTGTTCCCCCTGCTTTAGATACTGTATACTAACAGGTAGAAATATGCCTCATTGAAAACTCCTGTGCTTCCTGTGTAAACAACAGTGTAAAAGAAATAATGCATGCACACCGACTCTAAAGCTCTCTTAATGGCTTTTTCCAATATGTTAATACAGACGCAATATCACTGATATCTCAGAGGAAGCAATAATTTGTCCATTACCTACTTTCACTGCATGCATCAATTTATACAGAACAGAGTTCAAGGGGCATTTTAACCTCTCGGCACACTCTGTAATAACGACCTTATCTCTGTTGCGATAATTGCATTGGGCTGATAGTGAGAGAGTCGCTAACAGCTTTTTAATGGCTAATCCATGAGTAAAAAGGCCAATCAGAGCACCAATTTCCCCCCACAGAAAATGAATCTAGCTGAATCCACCAGAGGAACAGCACCGGGCAAATGGATGCAGGCCTGCGCTTTAGGGAGGATCGGGAGGAGGGAGGCTGAGCATTGTTTCTAAATGGATGGATGCTATGGTCTACAGGGGCAACCCGTTTAGGAAACTAGCCAACACCCAATAATAGCATCATAAAAATTTCAGACCACGCAGGAGAATGAATTGTATCAAAGCCACTGACAGGCTGAGAAACACCTGTGCTTTCATGATGTTGTATACAATAATTCGTCTAATGGAAATGCCTGTTCTGTGTGTGTAAGAGGTCAACCACAAACTGTATGTTTTGAATAAACTACTACGCTGGCAGGCTATGATCAGAGCCAAGACAGGAAGTAGTCATCCATGGGTACATTTAAACAAGTGGGTGTGTATGATACACTCTGATATCTTTTCAGGGAAGCCATTGATTGCATTGTGTTTTTCTCATATCCATACAGCCTGTATAAGAGATCATATTACAACCACAGTAAAAGACTGGGGCTGGCTCGGCCCCCAGACCAGACTTGAGCTGTGTCTGCACTTCTCGTAAATAACACACAGAGAGGGACTCGAGTTCTGTTCAAAGACACACAGGTGTGTCACACAGGTCTTCAAACTCCCATTATTCTCTAATGAAACAGCGATGTTTGTGCTCTTTCCTGACACAGTTCAGTCGAAGCCTGGATATTATAATAAAATAACATGTTTAAAGGTTTTAAATGGCAGAAAAGTGGGACGTGAAGGGGACCGAAGGCAGCAAGCTCTGACAAGCTCAAATTCAAATGTCAGTGGGTTTCTTGCCAGACATTAGTGCGTTTGTTCTTCGCTGTGCTCCTCAACTGACTCATCAAGGGTGTCTGATGATTACTTCTTTAGCAGCGGAGCAGCCCTGTGCTGCTCTCTTGTAATCTGAGAAATGCTCAATCATATGCTGAAAATCAAGAGGCAAAAAATAAATAAATGAAGGGGAAGAAGAAAAATACATCACTCAGCAATTTCATGTTGCTATTGAATATGACCAGGAGGCCGTAACGCAATTTATTTTACATTCAGACTTGAGTGACCCAAAGCTGTCTGTCTTTTAAATTTGAATCTAAGCAGTGATGCGAACTGTGCCCTCAGTCTAAACAAATGAAAATAAGTTTTGAACGCAAAGCAGCATTTTGCATCCAAGCTGTCTGACTCAGACAAAAATAAACACTTGAGTCCTGAATTTATGAAATAAACATATGCTTTGTTCACTATTGTCTTGTATTTTCCCAAGACAACCCATGACTTTGGTTATAATAATCTACACACTATCAGACCTGGTTGTTAGTTTGGTGAGGAGAAGAATGTGTATTCGCGCAGCCATTGAGGGAGTTAAGCTTATACGAGTAGAGATGCTCTTGTATTAGACACAGTCTTATATTGTCCAGCTCCCATATCCCGTTACACAAATAATTTTTACTCTGCCACTGCCCCAGGAAGAGTGTAGTTTACATGCTTGTTAGCTCACAAATTAGGCCAGCGTGTCTGTGAAGCCTGTGAAAAAACAGTGGCCATTCTTACAGGGAGAAGGAAATCCAGCCATCCTTTTGCCAGATAATCTTTTCTGTTATATCTGCATACATTTGAATTTGTCAGTATTAATTACCTCGGCTCTACTGAAACAACCATCTTCAGCAGCAGTGATAACAAGGAGCTGTTGAGAAATAAGACGTGGAGCCCCGACAAGCTTTACGTGACCTAATTCAAGGACACAGAGCATCTCTTCAGCTTCTCATAGACTGCCCCAGCCCAAATTATCTGCTTCCCATGAGGGAAGTGACAGCTTCACTGGCTGATTGTTAATGGCAAGGGGGTACTGTCCCTTTCCAGGGTCGGCGGGTGGCTGCCTGCTGAGTGTCTCCCTGACAGGGAGGTGAGCAAGCAGCACAGACAGATTGAAATGTCTATATCAGCCTTTCCCTGTAGGCCTGTCCCCTGACCCAGCACCACACCCCTCCACTGCAGAAGCATCAGTGAAGCAAGATGAGCTGTCCTGAGAATTTGCAGCGCTCTTGTCATCACGTAAATGATGTCTCAAGAAGTTGGAGGAAAGAAAAGGGGGTGATTCTGGTCTCTCATCCTGTCAAGTAGGTGATATTCAAAGCTTGGCCAACATTGATTCATTGTCAGTTCTTTGGGACAAACTTTAATCACATGCATAGGATACATTTGCCACAAATCCTCATACAGAATCGTAATGAAACAGCCACTACCTTACAAAGCTTCTCTTCGGCTTCAGGGGATCCCCCTGTCTTGAGGCCTGCCCACAATTTGAGGACTATCATCCAAGTAGCTATTAAGTATCTCTGGAGGGATCATTAAGGTGTTAGATGTCAGACAGAGAGAGCTGTTATACCTGTTCTCAAACAGCTACACGGTGCAGCAACAGCAGAACAGGGACCAAAATCACAGTATTCAAATTATGGCTGAACAAGGCTGTTAACTGGGCTCTAAGATTTTTTATCCTCTTTATTTATATAGATAGTTATCATTTTCATATGAGACTTAAAAATTGCCTAAGACAGAGGTTGTTAGCACCATCTTGGTGTGTTCAGGGGCATGCCCAACATCTGTAATTTGTGAGTCAGCAGTTATATTACAGTAAACACTATATATTATAAGGAAATCCAGTGTGAGAGTTTTAGTGTCATTTTTTTTTTTGTGCGTGAAGGGAGTCCCTAATCAAAAATTCTACAATCCTACCGCTCTCTGCTTTTATGTTTTTGCAAGATTATTTTAATACTGTAGTGAACAGAAGCCAAGAAATCTATACAAAAGCATTAAAAAAATCACCAGAATGGCCCTTCAGTGCATGCTGCTTCAAAGAATGATTGATTTTAGAAACTATTTTTTTTCTTTTTGCATGTTTTTTAGCAAACTGAGATTTACGCTTAAGGTCAGCCAAATTGTCTACTTGAACTGATAGTGGTATTACTGGTAGTGCACAAGTTTCTGCAACTACAGTGAGAAAAAATTACTCAAGAAACCGCACACACTCTAAGTCTGGACATTTTTCTGCCCCGGTGCTCTCTAAGATATATGTGAGTTATTCATAGGAGCACCATCCATCTCTTGTAGGCATTGTAGATCCACCCAGACTCCATCGAGTCTCTCTGGGAACGGCCCAATCTCTGCCTCCATTAAACCCCAAGCAACTGATTACTTTCTCCTTTCGCTCTCTGCTGCGTTGTGGCCATTGTTCAGGAGCCATTATGGCCACATATCACCTCATTCACCACCCAAATGAAGACAGTGCACAGTTATATTAACAGAGCACACCTGGCAAACATAATCATTCTTCATCTTTACTGTATGTGTCTCCCATATTGACAATACACTGCTACACGGCTGTTTCAGATGTGTAAAGATGAAACTGCCTCTGATGTTACCAGACCTAATGTTCAATGACAATTTGCTCTGCTACTGTGATGTGGAAGCAGAGATGTCAAAGTAGGTTATGATGTTATTTTGTTCGTAACTATGGTAATTCTCACGTGTTTTAAGTGACTGAAACAATATTTTTCTATTGTAAACTATAACTTGTATAGAAATTGCCCTTAAAATAGGTCAGAGTTGATATATCTAAATTGAATCTTCAGTGGATGACTGCAGACAAGGAAATATTTTAGGATCACAGATTGCTTTTTAATTAGCCAGCACTCTCATCTTCCCCCAGAGATAATTAGTAATAAGTAGACAGGCCCCAAATGCCAACTGGAATGTTATCACTACATCAATAATGTTGTCACTGCCAATCAAAAAACAAATGTTCCTATCATGCTAAGTGACCTACATTTTTCTTGATAAATAACCTGAGAGGATCAGCTATAGTATAAAGCCTAAGAAGAAAAACACACACAAGGTTAATTACTTACTCTTTCAAAAGAAAAAATTATCTTCATATGTCAAATTTCTGACTTATTTTCACTCTTATTTTTGACTAAACCAACTACTGTTCCCACTCACATTCACTCCAACGTGTGCTGGTTATCGGATTTGATGTATTTCTCTCTGGATGAATTGTTTATTCAAAGTGTGAAAAAGTCATCCCTGGTTAAATGTGCATTATTCATCATTGCCATCAGGTGCAAAAACTCTTGTTCATGATGAATGCTCAGACACTGCAGCATCATGAGGACAGTGCCCTTTTGCTGAAAGTATCATTTGTTTCAGTCTGTGGAGAAACCAGCAGAATAGATCTGGTTTCCTGCCCCGTACTAGGCAGAAGTGGATCGCAATAAGTGAGAGTAGCTTAACTTAATGAGGGATTGAGTCTCTTGGCTAATAATGTAGAAGATGCTAAGCGGTAAAATGATCAATCTCTACTTTGGGCATTTTGAAAACTGAAATCCACACTGATACTGAGTCAGTGGAGCCTGTAGAAAACGACTCACAGATATAACAAGAAGAGCAGCATCAATGACACTAAGGAACTGACAGGCTGGAAGAAACTCTCTAAATGAGCTTACTTTGCTGACTTGCTCTTTTTACACTCTCCGCAAAGCCAGTCTCCATATGTGATATGTGTGTGTGTGGGGGGGGGGAGCATTGAAATGTTCTTCTGAAAACAACAAACAACAATAAAGATAAAAATCTGTTTCTTGCCTAAGGTACACTTGTCTACATGCATTCTTAGCTTAGGACTACCTGCCCTAGGCCAGCCAGTGTCCCACATTCAGAATCAGGTTACAGTATTAGTTTTGAAAGTGGATGCAGGCTGCTGTGCTGCTGTGAAGCAAGGGCTCTCACGCCTGTCTGCCTTTGATGTGTCTATCCATCATCCTGACTAGGCCTCTGTCTCCTAATGCTCGATGTGTGTGTATGTGCATTTCCTTTCAGCCTCACCTTGTCTGCTCTCTTTTTAATGAAAACTCTTTTTTTTCTGTGTCTTACCACCCTAAATGTTTTCCTCTGTGGTCCCTCAGACCCGATGAACTTTCCTGTCTGATACTTTAATCTATTTTTTGCTCCTCGCTCCTGCTCTCTTATTTCTGCCTCAGTTCTTTCTCCCCATGGCCAGGTCTCATGCAACTTTTACTCCCTCATCCCTCCTGCTCTGCTGCTCTCTCCTCCATCTGCTCATCTCTCTCTTCTTCACTTCCTTTCAGCTTGTTTCTTTAAAGTCCTCATCTCTCTTCCTTTCCTCTGTGTGTTCTTCTAACTCTGCATCTTTTATCCTTCCATGCCGTACTTATTGCAGTCTTATGTGCCTCATTCTCCTCCTCCCATGTCTTTGTCCTAGGGCAGTGTCTGTTAATGGGGAAGGGGGTAAACAACTACACCATATGCTGCTCGAAAAAGTTGAATGACTCAGGAAAATCCTACCTGGCTGGATGTTATTATGGGTCAATCCAGACTCCACTGTTGTAATTAGCCTGTATTAACAACACTATTGGTAAATCGTTAGCAAACCATATGTTATGTCTTCCTCAGCCCACACTGCTGCACCTCCAACCTTGACCCACCAACTGGGTTTTCTTCAGCTCTTCCAAAAAGAACAATTGAGAATCAAAACCAAAGTGCTTTTTAATTAGCCATATGGTCCAACCCCTCCCTCTGGAAAAAGTGGGATCTACCATATTTACAGCAAATTAAGACATTTTCTGTTGAACAAGCGATGATTTCAAGTAAGAAACAAAGCTTTCAAGAGAATACAGCAAAATCTACGTCAAAGTTTGCTGCCCACTAGTGCTATATTATTCATAACCCATCGGCTGGCAGAATCTGAGCAGCAACCCGTGTTTACGCATGACGCATGGGTACTTGAAGTGTAGCATCACTGTGACTCAACTCCCTTGAGGCCCGTGGGCAAGTTGGCGTCTTATCTCAGACCCAGAACAGAAGTTTAAAGCCACTGCAAGGGATGCAAAGATTCAGGAGAGGTGCGCTGTAACCCGACCATGCCTCCTGGTGGTGTGAGCAAACACACACCGGTTTCTGCATGACACACTTGAAACAGTCATACAAAAAGATTAATTAAAAGAGATTTCCTATGGGAAACTATATCGATAAACCCCGTACGCCATTCAATGACACAAACACCCTAAAGCCAATAACATACTGATGATTCTATATAGACTGGGTGTGATTATATTGGGGAGGGTGTGGCACTTTCAGTGTCCACTGGGCGTTGTTTCTGTGTAGCTTGGCTGATGTTTGCATGACCTCTGAAAGTCAAAGCCACCCGTTAAACTCGCATCACTTCTCACATCACTTCTAAAAGTACTAGTAATAAACCATCACTCACGGTAGAAGATGTATAATGCGTAATTGGACCAGACCCTGTCATCCGCGTAATGACCGACGGAGGACGCAGTCAGAGAGGAATTACAGGCCACAATATGAAAGCCGCTCTCTGACAGCATGTCAAAAGCTCTCTCCAGGTGCCTGAACTTGAGGGAAAACCTGCACGTGTATCGATCCGGTGGTCTGTCCGTGTCCCTGTTCTCATACAGGGCGTCTCCAAAAACCTCTTTTGCCAAGCCAATCCTGCTGCTGATAAAGATCCTCGGTGACTTTTTGGCCTTGGAATCAGTTTGATTTTCTCTGCCTCCCGCAGCGCAAACACCTTTGAAAGCGACCGTGATGTAGCCATACCTCCTGTCCAGGGAGTAAGGAGGGTAGAACCTCTGGTCGCTGCCCTGCGACGCATCATCGAAATCACTGCAGTACAAGTCGTCTGGAAATAGTTTTGATTCATCTGATGACAAAAGTTTGGCCAAATCTGGGAGCTGGAAATATTCCGCCTCTCGTTTCAACCGCCCTCTCTCAGGGAAGTGGTCAGGAAGGACAACTTGCTTGTCTCTAAGGTAATCCAATACATACCGAAACAGAAAGCCATCTCTATCAATGAAATAGCGTCCTCTAAGGTCCCGGGACAAGTCATTTGAAGACCCCTTCTTGTTAGAGAACAATTTCCCAAGTAAGGAATTTGGAAAGCTCGTCAAGGTGCCATGACGAGTATAATACACCTGTCCACCCACATTTAGCTCAATAACATCTGATGGAGGGTTTTGTACTGAGTCTTGCTCCTTTGCTGGTTGCGTTTTGCAGTTTTCGCTCATTTTCTTCAGATCTTGCAAGAAACCTCAAGTCCGGATCACAGAGCGCAAACGTCCCAAAAGTTCAGCGTGTCGGGTGTAGCTGCATGATGTTGATGCACTCAAACCAAAAAGCGTAATCTTCAATCTCAAGCTGCAGTCCTCGCATCTACTGTCATGACAAACAATTCCAAGGTGTGCCTACAGTATATCCTTTAACCACATGCGTAAAAATGCCTGCCCACGTTGCATCCTTTTTTTAAAACAATCGATTATCAGAAGCAGCATCATATTACAGACATCCAGTGCGATGGGTTATTACTGTGACTGTGAAATGTAATCCTCACGTCACTCTGAAATTCACACCATAAAAAAGTAAAAAAAAAAGAAAATCCCTCAAGTTTTTGTGTGTGTGTGTGTGTGTGTGTGTGTGGAAAGGTTCACCTTCTGGCGCCTGACTTCTAGTCCAAACACATTACTCGGAGATAAATTGAAGTACGTGCGTGCGTCCCATCATTCGGCTACTGAGTGTCGCTCCTGACAGCTGGGATGCTGAAACATGCACCGCAGAGAGGAGGAGGGAAGCGGGACTCCTGTGCGCACTCATCTCTCCAAACTGCTGAGTGCGAAAACGCTTGGTACAACAGAAGGTTTAAGATCATTTCTGCTCCAAGCTGTGAAAGAGAGAGAGAAAGAAAATCTTCCCATGAAGTAATGTCTTACATCATCTTAAAGGAAAATGACATTTACAGACGATCGACATGAAGCGGGCTGATGTGGGTGCATCTGTGCTGTTTTTCATGAAATTCTGATCTTGCCACAGGCGACGTGCTGCCGGCAGAGAGGATTCAGGTCTAATGCAGTTTTAGCATCCCAGCGTTGCGGATTTTAATCCCTTCCTCTAAGTCTTCACAGAGGCTTTCACATTTACATTTAACGCTTTTTTGCTGACGCGCTTATCCCAAGAGGCGGGTGAGAGGTTAAGTCCCATGCAGTGTCTTGCTCAAAGACTCATCGGCAGTGACAGCTACACGTGAACAGAGCTGGTGATGTGCAGGATAATACCACTCCAAATCCAATTCTATATAAATGCCCGTAATTGCTCACACACTAGCTGGACTAGCACTGGGACCAGAATCACTTCTTCTCCCAGTCTCACTGTGACTGAAAATGTAAATTCATCCCTTCATTGATCCCATCGATCTGACCGAGTTCATTCTTATTTCAGCCCCATGGAAAGATCTTAGACCACATCACATCACAGCTGCTTGATGTTGTTCCATCTACTCAACACTATTTCAAAACGTTTCAGAAGATAGGATTTCAAGTCATTACTACTTCGTCATTAAACGTTGTAACGTGTTATAGTACTAAAATAACTCAATGCATATGTTTTTCATTTTGGCATCAAGCAGTTTTAATTGGGAAAAACTCATGAAGAGGAAACCTTCATTACTGACTCATTTTATTCCGGATTATAGGAGGAAGAGGACAGGGGTTTGGGAATTGTACATTATTGCTCAGGGCCAGCTCAGTGAATTTGTCATAGAGCCATCAGTATACTCCACAATGAAGCCAGTATGCAGGAATGAGATGCTAGGATGAATTTAACGCTTGACAATACCATCATATATATATATATATATATATATATAGAGAGAGAGAGAGAGAACTATAATCTATCAGTTTTATGTAGGTCAGAAACTGTTTATAATGTGTGGGTAGATGTGTGTGGAAGTGGAGTGAATTGAAAATATACATTCAGAGGTTAATGAGCACCTGATTCTGACGGACAACTTTCTACTTATGACTGTTTGTTTTGGATGTGAAGGTTTGTGTCCCTTGCTTTCACTGCCCTCATCACGCGGAGGCACCAGCAACACAAAGACTGATCTGGGTTTCTGGGTTTGTTTGGGTAGTTTGTGTGTGTGTGTGTGTGTGTGTGTGTGTGTGTGTGTGTGTGTGTGTGTGTGTTTTGAAGCATTGTAACAAATCTAAGGTTTTTATTGCTGCAGTGGTGAGAGAAGGCATCGATGATGGGCAAGCACCCTTGACTTGTGATTTTGAGGAGGCAGCGGTCACGCTTTACCCTGTTAATTCAGAGTATATTGTGCTGGAGAGGGGTTGCTAAGCAGCCACATGGGACTGAGTGGGATTCAAACAGTGGGGATTTAGAGCTACAGTGAGCATACCGCTGATCTCTTTTTGTGTGATATGAGGTTTTGCTGCTTAGGTTATACATGATATTGTAATGTTATGTGAGTAGAGTAGACACCTCTTTAAATAGGGAATAACATCTAATATCATGAGATGTTGCTAATTTAAGTTATTCTATGGGGCTCTGTTTGCATCATTAAAATCCTATTGATGAGTATATATATCTTGACTAGTATGACAGAATGTCTTGGAGTACCCATCAGGAATGATTCTCTCCTCATACGCACCCTGTTTCTTATTCATCTCACTCATCCTCCCATTAGAGCCAATTTCCCTGCCTCCTGTCTTTGCTTTATTTCCTGTTCGTGCATTACTCCCAGGTTAGATTGTATCTTTTGGACGGGGATGAATTACATGCAACTTCAGCATGAATAATGTACAGACAATGTGAGTCCCAGTTAAGCGTGAAGTAAGAAAATCTGTGTGTTCAACAACACTAAATTGACAATCATGTGTTTTGTGGGCTCTTGAATTTCAATTCAAGAGAAGTTTGATGAATGGGAAAATATCATTTGTCAAATAATAATAATTGAAAACTTTGTACTTATAAATGTACATAATAATGAAATGTTCAGTGATGCATTCTTGGTGGTCTCCAAACATTTTACGCCTGGTGTGTATAACAATAAAGTTATTATCCCTGTCCACACAGTAGTCTATCCTCATCTATTTTGTCTTCTCACAGACATGCTTCAACCACTTTTTCCTAATGAAAGAGGTAGATGTGACAACTGACATGTCTTGAGAAAGAAAAATGTAATTTGCAGTTTCCTGGCTGATTCATGAAAGTGTTACAATTTTTTTATAACTCCATCTTCAAATGTAGTGAAATAAAATGTTCTTTACTTCATACTGACAAAAATGAGCATTCCTGTTAATAGCTTTTCATAACACTACAGTGAAAAAGTCATCCATTAATCACAGGTCACTGATTAAGAATAAAGAATGCAGCCTTTTCAGTGACAAAAGGTGTCCTCTCGTGCACATAGAGGGAAGTACGCTAAGTGGACAAAGAAGAAAACTGTAGTCTCTGTATATAAGGAATTTTAAAATTATTATTTATGATATATAACAATATATATATATAAATATATATATAAATAAACTTTTCGTGGATATAAAAAAACATATCCTTAAGAATAGCAACCGTTTTTTATGTCACGCAGTTTTAAACATTACACAGCAGTATCCACTCAGGATCCAATCAGTAGACTAATCTTGATCAAATCTGTGGCCATGTGAAAAGAAGTTAAGAAGCTTTAGTTTACTATAAAGTGCTGAACAGAAGCATGGACAAAAATGTCCTTGAATCCATGTTTACACACAACGATGAGTTGCAACTCATCTGTTAAATAGCCCTGTTTAGCACTGGATATTCCTGCAAGTATGATTTTAGAACAAAAGTGGAAACATAGCAGCAGTGTACTCAGACTTCATTATTTGTCATTATTTGGGGGTGTGCGTGCGCCCTTATTTGTTGGTCACACTGTCAGCTGCCTCAGGTGTACAGTATGTATCTCTTTGTCAAATTCTCCATCAACAGCTGTGAAACGGTGAAGCCTCTCACTGAGCAGCTGTTCGGACAGTCCTGTAAGAGGAGACAAATGCTGACCTAAGATGAGCACCATTTGTATACTGCTGATGGACATGTACTGTATGCATCGACCTCCACACTTTGTTCTTTGAGTCCTGGCTTTGTTAAATCGCGCTGAAATTTATGTTTGTAAAGGGTATATAAATATGTCTCATGCCACATTTAAAAAAAAAAAAGTCCATGTAGATGGATGATGAACACACGTGGTTTTATTTTAAATCCCCAAACTCCTGAGAGTTTAAACTTCAGTTCATAAGAAGCTTACCGAGCACGGACAGCAGATGGCGCTCCACGTTGTAAACAGATCAACTATGGGGCTGGCCTCTCTGTTCGCCATTTTGTATGTTTTTCCTAGAGGTTAGCGCCTACTTTCCTAATGGCTAGCTGTGAATCACCATAGCTCAGCCAGTCAAACGCAGTTTGCATGACTACTTACAGCTAGACCGAATTGGGTGACTGAAAACATCACAAGTAGATTCAGGCTTTCGCATTGTTGTGTTAGTAGACACGTAGATTGGATACGACGCATGAAGTGTGAGGCTGGTAAACACTGAGTCGATTTTGTGTTGCGTGTTGTTGACTGCCCCTTTCAACCAAAACAATGTTGACAGACGACCTATGGACACCTATCAACAATCAGCCATTTCAAGGGTAAATATTAGCTTTTACTTATTTAGAGTTTATACGTGCGTTAGATATAGACAGGCTCAGTAACGTGGTGTATTTAATGTTGATGTTACATGTGTAGTTAAAAGGGCTGTGTTAGCTAGCAGGCTAAAATTACTGCCAGCGACATTCGTGTGAAATGTAGGAACGCAGCCACACTAAATGTTAGCCACACTGCTAACAAGTGTAACCTAGCATGCAAACAGTTAGCAAGCTAACGTTAGCCTCTCGTAAATATGGGTTAGCTTTATGTAGCTTTTTGGTCAAATCTTCTTAGTGTGTGTTTGCCCTCTGACGCGACTGTCACCACGTCGGTGTGAACATCTTGTTTATAACCTTAGCTCACGCAGTTAGCTATCTTTAGCTGCGTATGAAGGGCGCGCAGGGTGGCATGCCTGGCAACTGTGCCCAGGCTTATGTTAACCTAATGTTAGTTAGTTGCTTTCTCCCTGTGCACATCCTGCAATTGGTTTAGATTACAACAAAGCTTGGTTGCACTAGCTTTAAGCATGTGTGCTAGTCGCTTATGAGTGCGGTATAATGTGGTTGTTTTGCACTCTGTCTATTCACCATTGGTAACGCTTTGTTTTTCCCCCCACCAAAAGATGGATAAAGGTGGAGTGAAGAAGATAACATATAGAAAAGATGACCATTTAAGCAAATTGGTCTACACTGAAAACCCTGAAGTGGGGGGTCTGTTGAAGGTGGCTCCTCACAATGCCACGTCCATTACCTCTGCCAGCTCTGTCATTCTTCCATCCAGCCTGTTGATGCAGCCAGGACAGGTACCTAACGGCCTCAGCGACAGCCCCCTCCCAGAGGAGTTCACTTCCATCTCCACCACTGCCACAGTTGGCCTCTTTTTGGAAGACCCAGATCCCAGAGGCCTGACCAAAGTTCAGAGGCATCAGCAGTTACTCCAGACACCAACATCCACTACTACATTTGGGCATCAAACCTTTATGGAAAGTTTTGAGGCCAGTATTCGAGACATTAACCAGTCTACCATGGATTCTCTTACTGGGGGATCAGATCCCAACTTCTTCTCCATGAAAAATGAAGAGTTCTCCATGGATAAAGGAGACCAGGATCTTATTGACCTCGATCGTGACTTTGACCAGATTGAGAAAAATGTGGGCATAAACCAGAAATTGGTCAATGACAACAGCTTGGACCTGCTCCAAGACTTTGAGCTCACAGGATCTCCCTCAGATTTCTATGTAGGTGATGATGCCTTCCTTTCCACTCTGGCAGATGATTCTCTTCTTGGGGAAGTCACCTCAGAGAGGTTTGAGAGTAGTAACGGCAGTGGGGCAGTCTCTGTTGCTCTCAATGGTAGCAATATGACAAGTCTAGATCAGTCCAGCTCTGGGATAACCACAGCTTCCCCCCTAACCCCTACAACCACTTTGTCTGCACTGATAAAGAAAGAAAAAGATTCTGGCTATATTCAGCTCTGCACACCAGGCGTCATCAAACAGGAGAAAACGTCTGCAGGCCACAGTTATTGCCAAATGAGCAACATGTCCTCCACAGAGATGCCCAATTCTAACCCCATCTCTATCTGTGGGGTCAGCACTTCAGGTGGGCAGACCTACCACTTTGGACTTAACGCAAGCAGCAGTGAAGTTGAGCAGCCTAAGGATCAGAAGCCAGTGTCCAACCTGTATCCCCCAGTGACGACCATCGGCAGGGCCTATAACGGAGGACAAAGTGTTGGGGACAGCTCGTTGATGCAGAGGGCCACTGAGGCTTTCTTAACTTCTCCCTCTTACCCCACCACCTTTGCCAGGTAAGAAATGTAGGCAGCTGCATCGTCTGCCCAGTTAATTGAGCTATATATTTATCTGTTGTTTCCACCTTTGTTTTATTTCCACCAGTCTTGCACCACAAGACACTGTCAGTGGCAGTTTAGGACAGTTCAGTCACTGCTTCTCTCTGTGATTGTCTGCTCTGTTTGGTCATATTATTGTAAATTATATAGGATTGCAAGTATCTGTATCTGATATTTATTTATCCCCCCCCCCCCCATGATTCAGCTAAACAATGCACAGTTAGCATGAAAAATGTCTTTATTATAAGCTAAATGCCATTACATTAGTATAATATATCACAGTTTATCTTTAATAAAACTTTATATATATTACATTATGTTATTTTAGTCTGTGTGCTACTGATCTGGCCGCATTTTTTAACGTCCTTTTTTATACATAAATGTAATATTAGCATTTAAATGCCCTCTGCTAACTAGGCATGTATCACTTGAGAAGCATCAAGACAAAATGGTTTTTGAACTCACTGATACTCTCTGATAAGGTGGAAATCATGAGTCAGAGCTCCTGGTTGCTTAATGTTATTTATTGTGAGTTATGACAGCCCAAGGTACATTAATCTGAATTAAATTAAGTGGCAGTGCATAGTATCAGATAATCCAATCAATGCTCAAAACAAACGGAGTAGATTTTAAACCCAAATACAGCATTTTATTATTTACAAATTCAGCTGTTGTAGAGAATATGCAACGGTGGTCTGATATTTTTCCTGTGGTTCTGTAGGAATGTGTTTTCTCCCTCATAGTTGATGGATGAGAAGGTGGACAGTTTATGTTTTGATAAGCCTGAACAAAAACTGCTCCTTGCAGCTTTCGATTGGGTTGTCGGGTTTCTTAGAAACGCATCTCAATTTAAAATCAGGCCATTGTCGTGAAACAGATATCTGTGTTAACCCTTATGTGAGTTAGAATAACTGTTAATCCTGCATTTAGAGACAGCCTCGTGGACTGCACAGGACAGCAATATGATTTACTGTAGAAATTAGATTTACTTTTTAGAACAAGAGAATAGTAGAATTTCACTTTTATCCGTGTCAGGTATTTAATCCCTTTTTACAGAGTGGACAAGCCTGAACAGGAATATGTGTACTTATGACACGCCCCACGTATAATTTGTGATCAGCAGTTTTTTTCCTCTAAACCAAAGGGTGCGAAATCAAAATTTTTCACAGACGTATCCACACAATACTGGTTAATGAGGACATTTTGGGCAGATCTCTTGGATTTCCCTGCATTACGCCAAAGATAAACCTGAGGTGTTCACCGTCTTCTCTTGAAGCATATCTGTCCACAAGGAGCCGTGGAGGCAGTTCATTCAACTACAGGGATGAATGAATTGTGTTTTTTACAGAATGTTCAGGCTGTTTGGAGGAAATTCTTCAAGTGATTTTATTAAATCTTAATGTGATTTTTTTTCTCCCCCCTGAACTCCCATTTAGATGAATGTGTGTCACAGTATTTGGTCTCCACCCGGCCCCACAAAGTGTCTTCTGTTCAGTTATTCCTTAGCTGCCCAATATTGTTTTTATGACTTCAGCTGTGAACGCGGCTTTGAGGTCTAGTTGTAAAACTACTTGGGGACAAACTTTTTTTGTTTGTGTCTCTTTTACGTTTATATACGTTTGCTTTAGCTCACTGTGTGTAGCAGGGAGTTATCAGCTGGAAGATGCACAAATGTGGTTGTGATTTTGTTGTTTGGTCAAATAATGCTTGGTGCTGTGTTCACAGTCTGATCGTTTTTAATGTCTGGTCAGGAGCAGATGGAAGCGAAACAAAATACTTCTCATCTTCATTTCACATGTGGCTTTAATCATCCTGTCCTTGTGTTAATTAGCTGTTTTGTGTGTCTGTGTGTGTCTTTAAGCTTAGGATTATGTGCAAGTGGTGTGAACCTAGATTGTAGAGGTTAGAATTGTGTGTGTATAGGTGTGGGAGTGTTTAAGTATTGGCTTATCTGTGTGTAAACTTGGCATTTCTCTGTGTATTTCTCTGTAATGAGTGGGAGTTTTTTTACTTTTGTGGTGCCTCAACCTGGGTGACATTAAGCGGCTCGAAATCAACTGAACGCTCAGCTGCTGTGGATCTGTGGTTGTCAGGCGGTTGGCATCAGGTCACCATGTCCTCCAGCTTCTCACGCAACGGTGCTGTTTCTGCTTCCTGCTCCAACACTGATCTGCTGTAGAGTGTGCTGCATTGCTCTGTGTGCAGGTCCTAACCTAACCAGTTGTCTACAGCTTCACCGTGGTTTAAATTCTCCATAAGTCTTTGTTCTTTTACTGCATCACAGTTTTACTAAATGACTGTATTACCGTCTGATTTAGAAGCTGATTCTCACACAAAAAAGAAGAATGCTTCACCTTGTAAAATGCTCCCCTTTGTTCTTATTTTGAGAAATACACACCCTCATCATATGATAACCGGTTTTGATGTGATGTGGCATGACTTGATTAACACTGAGTTCAACTGAAAGCAAATACATGAACTGAATGGAGGAAAAATGCAGAAACATAATTGCCCTGGAAGATAATCTCACAGCTCCTGTACAAGGCCTGTGTTATGTAATTCCCAGAAGTACTGTTTTGTGGCAGCTGGACCTGCTTGTTGTTTTCTTCCAAAAGGCTTCTTCAGTTTTATTATACAACCTTTGTTTTTAGTGTGGCATTTCCTCTTTCACCTCGGTCATAGTGTAAAGTTTAGTTTGTGGGTCACATGTAATGACTTAGCCATATATCCTCCTCCTTACATGACCTTTGATTTAAAAAAGAAATGAGATGTTGTGCACCGTATCCTCTATAAGAATGTTTTTTATAATGCACACTGTAATTACTGGAGGCCTTCACTGTGTGTAATGAAGGAACATTGTTTGCAGGAGTAATAAAACTGGTTTACTGAATAGCACTGTTTTCATGTGTAGACAAAGCAGTGTTGTGTAGCTGCAGCATTTGGTTTGTGTTTGTCTACAAGTTGGTTTTATAATCACAATTCTATGTGATAAGGATATAATCAGTAGACCAAGTGATCCTTAGACCGTCGAATCGGTTAAGGATTCAAGCTTTTTCTTTGTTAAAAAGATGTAATCATTCATTATGACGTGTTTTCTCATGGTCCTAGTAGTAGCTGACTTATAATAATACATAGATACAGTTCTTCAGTATTTCTAGTTTGTTGACCCAGGGTCTGCTGTGCAGACAGAGGCAGGCTGAATGAGCAGTGCATGAGCAAGTTAAACAGCAAATCTGACAACGACTTCACTAAGGTGGTAAAACTCAAGAGAATTTCACATGTGGGAATAGTGAGTCAGCTTTGGAAGCTGACTATGACTCACTGCTGAATAAAGCACGGGAAAATAGACTCTCATCAACACTGGTCTGTGTTACAGCAGTTAACTAACTGTTCTCTGTCACAACAATTGATTTTACTCTCCCCAAGCTTGTTTCTTTGAATTCTGCAGAAGATAGAAATTAACATACTTAAGATGCAGAACTAGCACAGTACTCTTAATAATGCATGCTATGGATAAAATGTATGATTCCAGATTATATGGTGACTGGTTTGGTACATGAGTATTTTATATATAGCTTTATATAATTATATAAAGTTAATATTTAGTGTATGCATTGGCTCATTTCTGAGTCTTGACTCTGTGTTTGAGAGTAATCTTTGGTCAGAGTTGCTTTTCAGTGCGCAGCTTTGCTCTGACACACCCCTCACCAATTTCTTTCTCTCTCGTCTGTTCTTTCTCTCTGTTTCTCTCTCGTCTACTCCCCTCCTCCCCTGCTTCCTGCAACCAAGGGCAGAGTCCTTGAGTGTCAGCATACGTTTCAGCAGCTGTAAATTACCTTCTTTTTTCTGTGTGTGTGTGTGACGTGCATGTCTGATCACTTTGTGTACTTACTGTACCTGAATGTGTAGGGGTGCATACATATATGCATGTGGGTGTGTCTGCAGTCAGGTGAACTACAGAGCGCTCCCACAAATCTCTCTCACTCTCCTGACCTACTTTCTGTTTCGCCTCCCCACAGCTGGCGCCAAATGAACGCACCGGATCAAATGCCAGCCATTCCACTCACTTTCATGTTATTACTGCATTCCCTTGTAACCACAGTTCAGCTTTTTCTGCATTTACTTTTTGTTGTGAATAGGCTTATAGAAATTCCCCATATTGAGGTTAAGAGGATATAGCTAAGTCTGTGCGGTGTTTGTGCTCTTCTTTTGTGTACTGTGTCAAGTCAGCAAATTCAAACTCTGGGAGTGGGTTCTTCCTGCATCTAGTGGCGTACAGCTAAAGGTATCACAGTTATGTGCACAGTAGCAAAGGCAAGCATCCAATTCAGTTTACAGCACGGGAAGCCACCTCCCACCACAGTCACTAATGGCGCCTATTATGGAAACTAATATGGAAACTTAAATCCTTTGGGGTTATTTTGCTTGTTATTAAAACAGTCTTGTCAGTACAGGAGACATTGGCTCCTTGAAGGCAGTTACAATGAGGGATCATCTAGAAAATCACGTGTAAGAGTATCTCTCTGTATCATCAACCAAAACAACAGCCGAAAGATGTGAGTGTGAAATTGCTCCAGTGGGAACTGTATCTCCATTGTCTTCATTTGCTCTGGCAACATGGTTTATGTTTATTAAGGATATTTAACTAATGTCTAAGTACAAATAAAGATACGTGTCTGTTTTTATTGGAGGGCACAGGAGGCAGATATTTTCAAGGCGTCCCTCCCAGACTTTGGCCAAACAAACCCAGTCTCTCCACTCCCTCATAGAGGCTGTGTTGTTGTTCTGCATGTGAGAATGATTCAGAGCGTGCAGACCAGTTCCCCTTTTTTGTTGGCTCTTACCTCATAGAACAACACTTCCTTCTGCTCCTCCTCTGCTCTCCTCTTCACACTCACAGTTTTAACAAAGCTGAGAAGTGCAGCGTTGTTCCATATCAGTATCGGCGCTAATGAGTAGTCACACAGAAATCGTATTTTAAGCATGCAACCACTGAGCCAGATTTCTCTGCAGATCCTTACTGTCATTTTTAGTTATATTTAGAGGCTTGACCTCACCACGTGAGCTAGAGACATCCAGTCGAGCAAAATTATTGTTCATAATTTGTCTCTGACTCATTTGCAGTGTTGAGTATGAGGTAAGGCCCGGTACTGTAAGTTGATGTAGACTAATATGAAATAAACGCACAAACGGAAAATGATCCACTGCACTGCTAAGGAAATGGTTTGATGGCGATATGTCTATAACGGCTGTTTGTCTGAAGTGACAAAAAGGCTGGGGAATATAGCTCAGGAGCCTGCAAAGCTGCTTTTGATGCTAGAAGGGTATTATGAATTATGAAGCAGGGTAGTGGGCCATCAGCATTATCGTAAGTTTGTGAAGTGGGCTGCCTCATTAAAAGCCATGCTGATTGATCAGTCCTACAGAGAGAAGCAGTTACATTCCTTAACACTGCTCTTCTTGAAATTGAGCCCCGTGTCTCTGTCTGTGCATAGTGACTGAGTTTGACCGACAGTAAACTTGTGAGGGAATGGAAGAACTTCCTGTCGATGGTTAGCACGCACTTTAACAGCCTTCAGAAAGAGGAAATTCACTCTCCCCACATTTCTGTGCAGCTTTGATTGTTTTTGTCTCACTAAAATGGACTTGTATCTTGTTTTGCGACATAGCTTTATTGTAATTAACTAATTGTAATTGAGTCTTAAGAAAATACTCTAAAGAAGTATCATCACTTCAGACTTACAGTGTTGTTAAAGACATTGAGGCCTAGTGGCTGCAGTAATTAGATTTGGACTAGTTGCCTAAAGCCTTATAGTAAACCTGTCCTGCTGACTCTATTCCAGTGAACCAGTAAAGGACAAGCTAGTTACTTCTCCGCACCCTCTGACATCATCATCATTTTGGATTAGCACTCTCTACCCACCCTCCTGGACACCACACCCTCGTTCTAAGGCTTGAGGGTCGTGTGTGTGTGTGTGTGTGTGTGTGTGTGTGTGTGTGTGTGTGTGTGTGTGTGTGTGTGTGTGTGTGTGTGTG
>JAUYWH010000002.1:9062075-9117610 GCA_034779795.1 Ctenopoma multispine
TGTGTGTGTGTGTGTGTGTGTGTGTGTGTGTGTGTGTGTGTGTGTGTGTGTGTGTGTGTGTGTGTGTGTGAGAGAACCCCACATAAATCTGTGTGAGACACATAGTGGTTACATCATTGCAGCAGCACAGCTTTTGAATTGTATTTACCTCGTGTGCAACAGTTCACCAAGGTTGCTGCTGTTTTCTGTAGACTGTTGGCTGTGACCCAGAAGATTTTCATGTTCAAACGTGCTGGTTGAGAGTGGAATGAAGAACGTTATAAGATGCTGATATTGTATCATTATTATAATATGGTTATAATATATACTTAGTATATTGTGTGTGTGTGTGTAATAACAATTAAATGCAAGAACATATATAGACATTTTGAATTATTCCTCATTGTCAAACAGCGACGGAAAACATTTTTCAGACTATAAGCTGATTTCTATAACAAATGTTAAAACAGCATTATTAGCCTTTTTTCTAATAGTTAGACACAAAAAGCACTCACACAATATAGATATTATCTATATTATCTATGTAGATATTACTTGTGCACACATATAAACATGTAGTGACATTTTTCTGAACCATAATGATAACAAAAAAGGACTGTAGTCGTGGATTTAACTTGTTGGGTTTGTAACAGTTATTGTGTTGTTGAGGTTTCCTGTTTCCACTTTTGCAAATACAGTTTGTGTTAGTACTAGTGATGTGGTTGCATAGGTTGGAGTTTGAGTGATGAATCCAATTTCCAGTTTTTAAAAAAAGTGCTGCTATAAATATTAATAATACAGTTTTTCTGCTCAGGTTGCCACTTCAAACAGTAATAAGTTGTGCAAACAGCACAGAGCATGATTTGTTTAGTGCCCTATGAAACATCTTGGCTGTATTTACCAAACTGAAATGAACCTTCTTTGAAACTTTTGTTAAACGTGTCAGCAAAATATGACAAAATGTGAGGCAGTCAATTTTATTTGTAAATGGGTTTAGTCACATGTGTTCTCAGTTTAATCTGTCCCAGGATTTAGCTCTCACAGCTGCACCAGGTGGCAGGTGCGATGTCCTCTCTCAAAACCAACCACAGGATTTTGCATTAATGATGGCAAAGTTTGAATTTAATCTGAGGAGTGCAGTCACGGACATGTAAGAAACGAAATCACACAAACTACCAACACAAAGTTTTACTGAATACGAGCCATATTAGAATATTAGTATAGTAATGGACATCCTTACTGACCACAGTATGTTGTCAGTGGTGCTCACAAAGCTTTCAGTCCAATCATGGCTAGCAGTCGTCTCTAAGGTTTCTGCCTCTGATGGATTTCTTAAAATCCAGCTGAATGCTTCTGGACTTGATGCTTTGATGTTTCACTCAGGTTTTCATCCTGCTGCATCTATTGACTGCTGGGGCCTGTACCTCTTTCAGATTAATTCTCTCATGTGATCTCAACTGCTTTACTTTAAGAAGAGTTTTACTTCATTGTGCAGTGTCATTTCGGAGCAGCTCCTATCATACACAACAGTTTGTTTTCATTCATTGGCAGACGTGTGGACACATGGACAGACAGTTGTTGCACATCCGCGGCTCGCCATCCTCTCATTGTGGGTGTTGTTGTTGCTGTGACCAGAAGGTTGGAGAGGGGGCGCACAGATGCGACAAAGCCTGACGTCCTCTAGTGGTCGTTTTGTGGTAGTGGGGGGTGTCTAATCACTGTCGACTGGGTCTGGAACCATTTGTGGCTTATTCAAAGGAAGAAAGGCTGTTTTACGACAACCACTGGATTTAAGATGTGACCTCAAATCTTCACATAATTTAGACTTTAAAGGCCCAAACAGGCTCTGTGAGACTCACTTTTCTTCTCTAATGATGGTGATGGTTTAAGAAAACAACCAAAAGTAACAAAATGGGAAGACATGTATGTGCAGTGTATCTGTTTTGTTTATATTTTTGAAAATGAACATATATCTGTAAATATAAACTGTAGTTAAACTCTCATATAAACTCATATGTGTCATCATAGGGTTTGGCTAAAATGTCTTTGCAGCTACGTGATAGTATGGTCATCATAGATTTTTTTTTTTTTTTTATGGTTAAGAGACTATATAACTAACGTTCCTCTGCTCTGTCTCCACACTCTCCCTCCAGCTCAGCAACCAGACAGGATGGAGGCATTGCTCCATCCACGGCACAGGGAAAGAGCAGGACTCATAAAATCTGCTTGGTGTGCTCCGATGAGGCTTCAGGTTGCCACTATGGCGTTCTCACCTGCGGCAGTTGCAAGGTCTTCTTCAAGAGAGCAGTGGAAGGTATAAAGCCCATACAACATCATTATTTTCCCACTGATTCATTCATCATGTCACACAAGTTTACTTAAATGCTGGTGTCTTGATTTAAAGTTGGAGCCATGGTCGTTACATAGTAACAGAGCGTGATACAGCTAATTGTTTTTTTTCCCCCTCTGATGCATTCCACCGCTATGAAGGTAAATAACAGATTAATCTTCCTCTCCTGTGTGTCTCAGGGCAACATAATTACCTGTGTGCTGGCAGAAACGACTGCATTATAGACAAGATCAGGAGGAAGAACTGCCCAGCCTGTCGGTTCCGCAAGTGTCTGATGGCAGGCATGAACCTGGAAGGTACATATCAATCACACGGATGACACAGAATAGCATAACCATGAGTTGGTCTAATTGCTCCTGTTTTATCTTCGTATCACTTACCTCGTCCATGCGTGTTCATGCCTGTTTCGTCCCCTGCAGCACGTAAAACCAAGAAGTTGAACCGCTTAAAGATTCAGCCGAGCAACCCGCCCGAGATGGTTCCTCCTCTACCTGTTGAGACTCGCTCCCTTGTTCCCAAGTGTATGCCTCAACTCGTTCCCACGATGTTGTCTTTGCTGAAAGCCATCGAGCCCGACACCATCTACGCTGGCTACGACAGCACCCTGCCTGATACCTCCACCCGCCTCATGACCACACTCAACAGGCTGGGTGGCCGACAAGTCATCTCTGCCGTCAAGTGGGCCAAGGCACTGCCAGGTTAATAGTCTATTGTGCCAGTAGGAGTAGACTTTTGTGCCTTTTGTGTCAAGTTTAGACTATATGCAGCATGATTAATGACATTTATATTGGTGAGAATGATGTGCTACATTGAGATTAGGGAGTGCAAAATGTTTGTTTTCTGTTTTGATTCGGGCAAATGACTTTTTACTGTTTAGTTGAAGTATTTCCATGTTCGTCCCCTCAGGTTTCAGGAACCTGCACCTGGATGATCAGATGACCCTGCTGCAGTGCTCCTGGCTCTTCCTCATGTCCTTCAGTCTGGGCTGGAGGTCTTACCAACAGTGCAACAGCAACATGCTCTGCTTCGCACCAGACCTCGTCATCAATGAGTAGGCATCCATCTATTTTCAGTCTGTTTATAAAGCTTGTTGTTTTGGTTTGTTACCAAAAGTAGTAGTAGTACGCTTGTGTTAAACATCCAGTTAAATGTCTTCACTTGTACCTCAGATAAATCAAGCGCTGATGGTTTATTTCCCTCTCTGAGATTTTTTCTTTCCATCATTCTGCCAACGCATACATCTGTTTGTTTGTGTCTGTCAGCGCCGCTCTCTGCTCTGTGCTGTGTCTTATCTCCAGAGAATCAGTGTCTGTCAGCTGTCATCAGTAATGAGCGTTTCATCCTTTTTATAGACTTGATGACTCCATTTGTAAACGGCACTGTGAAAGCAGTGAGCACAGTTGCCATGCTTAAGACTGTAATAAGCCTTTTCGTTTTTTCATAAGCTGAAATATGATCATAATTAATATCTGATGAGGTCATTTTCTCATTTGTGAGTCAGCTGTCAAGCTCAACTTCTGCCTGTTTTTTTGTCAGGTTGTTACTTTTGCGTTGGATTATTGCGGTCTTTTCTTAGTTTGGTAAAATGTAATTTTTAAGATGGTTTTATGAATTAAGCTCAAATAATCTTTCTCTGGCCTTAAGCTATGCACATTTTGTATTTATTTTATTTTTTTTACTTTGACCCAAGCTAGTAAGAGAAAAACAACTTATAAGCATACATGTACATTTGACCTAATTTGTACACATAATATACCTTCTTTAGTGAGAAGACACCATCCCATCTCAAGTCTGCATTCTTAACTTTCTGCTTCAAATAATAAACAGAATCTTTTTTCTAAAGAAAAATAATTTAATATGGAGTACATGAAATCCATGAACATTTACCCTACAGCGATGTTATAGTGATCATATCCTTAGTTGAAACTGTAAAACAAACAGCTCTGTAAATTGGTCACTTGAGGAAAACAGGTGAATCCTGTTTAACCACTGTGGTTCCTCAATTCTGATTCCACCAGGGAGCGGATGAAACTGCCCTACATGGCCGACCAGTGCGAGCAGATGCTGAAGATTTCCAGCGAGTTTGTCCGCCTGCAGGTCTCTCACGACGAGTATTTGTGCATGAAGGTCCTGCTGTTGCTCAGCACAGGTCAGACTTTTTACCTTTTTTACACCTCCTTCCACATATTGAATGTGGCGCTGTGTTAAATGCAGTCATTACAAAACCCATTACTGCAATCCAATACTGTCCACAGATGCTGAAAGATAATGTTGATGTATGCACAGGGCACGACACATCGTTAAGAAGTATTAAATCTTTCTAAATCTCCCCTTGTGCAGGAGAATTAAACAAGGACTTAATAATAATAATAATCAAACCGATGAAACGTGCTGTGTCAACCATAACAGCAGGTAGCCAGTCTCTGGTGTTTTTCCTGCAGTCATGTGTCCAGTAAGTGCTTTGTGATGCTGAACGTTATTTAGAGTGCACCCTGACATAACCTCATGTGTATTCATTGCTGTTTTTCGTCCTTCACAGTTTTGACGTTTGCTATAATTTAAAATGTAAAATATGTCCTTCCTGCTTTGCATTGGAAGTGTTACAGGTGAAGTGTAAAGTGCTGGTACTAACTCTTGACCTTGGGTTTTTTTCTGGCCTGCAGTGCCAAAAGACGGCCTGAAGAGCCAGACGGTCTTCGATGAGATTCGGATGTCATACATTAAGGAGCTGGGAAAAGCCATTGTGAAGCGTGAGGAGAACTCCAGCCAGAATTGGCAGCGTTTTTATCAGCTCACTAAGCTGCTCGACTCCATGCATGAGGTACAGAGAGCCAGTGTGTGTGTAACGTCAGCATTGCATGTTATCAGGAGTGGCTGATAACATGTCAAGTGAATCCTTAAACTGCGTCTGTGATTAATCTGATAATAAATTCAGTCATTTGTAATTCATAGTGTTTACTTAGTTTAAAGAAACCATTTTTCCAGTAACACAGTTGCGTAGGACAGGTTCTAATGCATTTTTACGTTTAGCTGCAACAAATGAGATCATATACCTGATGCAGATTTTATGAAAACAGTGCTTTCGTTAACCCAGAAGAATCATTTCTATTACAAATGAAGTTTGCAGTTTTCATTCCAGCTCTGAAGATTTTTATCTGTCGAGTTTTATGTATATTCAGTATGTGGCTAAATCTAACTTGAAGTGTAAAGTTAGTTCTAGTGGAGTCGTAAGAATAAAAGAGAGGATGTACATTATCAATATTTATCATGTGAACTAGCTTTGTTTGACTTCTGTTTATCAATCAGCATTATCATCACATCATATTAAGGTGAAAGTACCTGTACTGAAAAAATATGCTCGTTAAGGTTCTTGAAACACAAAATGTATTATTTATTATCATAAATAGAGATTGTGCTGAAGTCTAAAATGTCAGTTTCCTGTTAAAAGAATCAAAGTTGTCCCAGCAGTAGTTTCCACCTCGTGTCCTTGTCTAATCCAAATAATATAAAAGTGCCGCATGATACTGAGCCTGCATGTTAGTTTTGTAAAAATGCTGTGTCACAGGCATTGTCCTCTGTTAGGGCTGGGCGGTATAAACACCTGAACTATAAATATTAAAAACTTGCTTGACAACATGCTAACAAGCTGTCACATCACAGAGTAACTAAAAGTGCATCGAGTTCACACTGCAATGTTTTATAAGAAGAAATTTAGTTATTTTGGATAGATACTGTCTGCAGCATTGAAAAGCTTTGGTCGTTTTACAGAGGAATCTTTAAACATGGAAGAGAATATCACTTAATATATTATGACATGTTTTCATTATCACCTTGCCCTAGCTCCTGGTCTAAATATCAAAGACATTACTCATCTGGTAAAACTAAAAGATGACCGATACCTGCTCAGGGGAGGTTTGCTCATTTTAAGGTGCATGTTAACTTGCACAGTGCAGCTGGATTTTGCTAAGATAGAAGCTTTAAAGCTCCCACACTAAACCCAGTTTCAGTAATATTTGTCATCCACTAACACTTTGTCCTCTGTGTGTTTGCAGATTGTCGGTGGACTGCTCGACTTCTGCTTCTACACCTTTGTGAATAAATCCCTGAGTGTGGAGTTCCCGGAGATGTTGGCAGAGATCATCAGCAATCAGCTACCGAAATTCCGGGCCGGAAGCGTCAAACCCCTCCTCTTCCACCAGAGATGACTGTGCCCCGTAACAGACAGAATGCCTTAAAACCCTACAATCCTTGACCATCCCCCTCCCGAAAAGCGACGATGAAAGCACTGAGGATCTGAGACGAGGGAGGAAGCATGAATGATGTTTTTGTTTTTTTTTGTTCTATTTTTTTTGTTTGTTTTTTAGAGCGTGACTATGCAACTTTGTGTAGTGGCTCACACGTCTGGAAGGAGACAGCCTGGAGATTTTTTTATGTGGAAACCAGACAGCGAGCACAGAGAGTTTGCTTTATTGAGCAGTCTAAGGATGTAGTATATAACAAAAAGTAGGAAAAGTTTGTAAGATAAGAGTAAATCACAAAGAGGAATAGGATAACAGGCTATCCGTGTCGTCTCAGGTTTCTTACCTTCAGCTATAGAGCGATATCTAAAAATAGATAAAAAGGAATATCTATGTACAGGTTCTGATAGTATTTTCTATGTTTTCAAATTCTAACAGTTTATACCCTTTTCCAGGTTTTTGTTGTTGCCTGGAAGGTAACAAAATATATCTATTAACATGCTCTTAAGTAGGCTTTTAGACTGTATGTTCATCTTTTAGCTTTTATAGGAGGTTGTAACAAAATGATTATCAGTCGTATGGGGATAAATATGTTTTCATGTCATTTAAACAGCGTATTTCACTGCTTTATTAGAGACTTTGTGGACGTAAGAAACAATTCTGCAGGATTGTTAACCGATGGTTAACCGACCATTCAAAGGATGATTTCTCCCACAAGCCGACCTCTTCTTCCAGGTTTACACACACCTATTATTATAAAAGGGAAAAAATATGTGCCTTTTTTGCTTCAGATATCATCTTAGCCATTTTCTTCCTACCTGTCGGAGGCGTGTTTTTTAACCCATTATGATCTACCTTCATTATATGCTGATTGTACTTTTTTATATTACTCACAGTTGCAGGTTTTCTTTTTTTTTCGATGGCTGTGTTTATCTTTAGAAGTGGCAGCTCAGTCCATCGTTTGTGGGCAGAAATTATCCTTATGTTTAAGACAGAATATTCAAAGTCTGCTTTCTTTTACACGTTCTCATGCGCACACCACCCTCAAAGTGCGATTCAGGCACTTTGAACCCCGCAAAAGGCTTTAAAAGACTGTGAAATAAGACTGTTAAGTTGTACAAGTCATTTCTAGACAACGTCTGTTGGAGAACTGTTTTTTTATTAGGAAATAGCCTTTTGGGGTTTTTATTTTAGCCCCCTTCCCTTGCCATAATAAGGTAATAATGGAATGCGATGGACATGTGCGTCTACCAATCAGAAATGAGAAGGTCTTTTTTTGCCCCCCTCTTGCAAGAGTATGTTAATTTTCATTCATCTAAAAAAAATCTAATCTGTTCTTCTACAACTGCTCAAGCCAGCTGGACAATGACCATCCGTCATTTGTTATCCACACTCTCAATAAGCATCTGCTCTGGGTAATATGTCTTTTGAAAGTCTATGCATTGTTGGTTTGCTTTAGTTGTGAAAGGAATAGTTGAACATTTTGGGAAATGTGCCTTTTTATATGCCATAACTGCTGTTCCACATTTACAGTACACGCGTGTTACCGTCAACCTTCTCGTCAAACTCTCAACATGAAAGCGGATAATCCACTTCCCAAACTGTTGAGCTATTCCTTTTTAAAGTGAACAGTTTGTATGATGAACGACTTGTGTGTGCAGCACTTTGGTTCAGGCTCTGGCAGATTCATTATCCTGTAAACCTTCCACAGTTGCTGATGACCTTTGAACCCTGCTTCTATAATGTTATGTACCCACCTTGTCTTAATGTTTGTGAGTCTTGAGTACTTTTGCACGTTTATATGTCTGTCTGTTTGGTAGTCATGCCCCAATGTCTGAAAGCACTTAGCATTAGTCACCTCACAGAGTTGTGTCACTGTGAAAGTGGAGCATCAATAACTGGGGAGGCAGGCAAAATGGATCCTTTTATTCTCTGGGAACTATTTCAGTGCCAAACTTCTGTTTTGTCTGTTTCCAGTGATGCTGAAAGATGGTCAGTATTTGTAGGAGAAGAGGAAATTAGTCCCAGCATTGAAGCTTATTAATTAGTCTTGTGAAAAGAGGGAAAGTATATCATTTTCTGAGCTCCAGTCCCCTGGATTAACGTCATTATTAGTGAGTCATAAATGACCTTTGTTTGCAACACACAGTGCTCACAGATGTGTGATCACACAGAATAGGTATGTCAGTATCCATATACTTTATTTTTTTTATAAGTAAGAATTTGAAATATGTTGCAACATTTTTTTTTTTGCTTCCAGTTGAAATCGTCTGCTTAGTTTCATAACCCCGACATGTTGTTTGTGTTATCATCCAGCTTCTGACATGAATGTGAACCTTAAAAAGGAATTCATTTAGTTTTAAAAGAAATGTTGACAGTTTAAAGATAATGCCATCCACTAGAAATAATTGGATAAATGTGTCAAGTGAGCGACTGCAGAGGGCTCACTGGTGCATTTAAAGTTCAAAAATGTCAGATTACTCTCTTGCTGAACGAACTCAACATCAAATACAAAAGCGCTCACAAATTTTGAAGCGATCCCACGCTCAGGTTTGATGTGTGATTCACAGTTTGTGGTTGTTCGCATTTCGTCATTTATGTCCCGATAAGAACCAAAAACATTCGGTGTGGTTTGTGTTTTTTTGTCAGGGAAAAGAAATGGACTTGAAAGATTAGAAAGTTTCAGGAATGTGCTGCCGTTGTTGTTCATACCCGGGCACAGAAAAAGATGCTTATGTTTCTTTCTGAGGTTCATCTAGTTTTAAACCATTTTCATCAGGGTTACTTTCACATTCAGTTCATCCAAAACTCTGCTGCTGCTGCTGCTACTGCTGCTGCTCTTCATTTAAACAGAATATAAGCACCCACACGCATATGTGTGTTTGTATATATAAAATATAAAACTTGCCTCTTCTCACTCAAAATGTATCCCTGCTTGTACATTTTTGAGGCAGAAACCTGATTATGCAATAGAAATGATATGATAATAATATATCACCATCACATAACAAAATGTGGTTGCTTCCTCTTTTTTTTTTTCTTTCCTACTTTTTTCTGGTATAAGCTATTTGCATACAGGAGATTCACATATAACTTCTCTGCAGGCCAGTTATTCAGGAAAAGATAAACTCGGTCAGTAATCAGTCCACTCAGACTGCACAAAAAAAAAACCCAACCTATTTGATGTTTGACTACAAGGTGACCAAAGCAAGTACAAATTCCACATGTCACTGACAGCCAAGTAGCTTTTAGAAGACAGATGTTTTTAAAGAAAACAAAAAATGTATTTTTTTTTTGTTGTTTTTTTTATTCGAATGCGATGACTTTGGTCAAATTGTGTAATACTGTGAATAGGATAGGAGTCAGTCTATTTCACACACGCTGTTTGTGAAAGTAATCAACCAGCTTGAATCTACAAAGATTTGCACTACCCAGATATTGTTTTAAAATCTATTTTGTCTAAACATATGCAGACATTAACTTTTGAGAATAAAGGGCAGATCATGTTTGACTGGTATATGCTTTCTCTAAGAAGCTTTGTTTTGCTTAAAAAAAACGGAATATGTACATATAATCCACTGTAAAGAAAATGTGGTGTATTTGTCTTCAAATAATTTTCTATATGTACCCTCTGTATTATTTCTTCTCCATAGTGTGACTCCCGTTGATCTTTTCCTCCATTGATTAAAGGTCGAACTGTATGTGTTTGTGTGGTACTTATCAAAACAGCAATGTATGCTGATGTTTGCCATGATATTAAGTCAATGATTCTGAACAATGGAAACAGCCGCTCTTCATGATCACAGCAAGCACTTCATCAAATAAACGCGCTTTTCCATTCTGACACCTGCTTCGTTGACTTGATGAAGACCGTTCAAGTCTACAGGAGTCCTCGTTTATCATTCTTGTTTTTGTGGCTTTTTAAACGACTGTATTTAGTGTTCAAAATGTGTCCAAACTCTGGATCCTGATTGGTGGAGTATGAAAAAAGCTTTTGTTGGTCACACAGCATGTTCATAAAACCAAACACTGCCAGGGTTTTGACCCAGAGAGTGTGATGGGCTTAATACACACCTCTCAGTACAGTTCAGCAGCAGCACAAAGTACATTTTCCAAAATGACCACACAGTTGAATCAATCCCTTTTCAACAAAAATCCAACAGGAGCACCTTGTAAATTCATGGTTTAATTGCAGGAGTTGTGTGTAAAACACTTAATCATGTTCGATCTAATTATTTGTCACTGAGCAAAAAAAAAAAAAAGAGAAAAACTAATCATACCATTAAAAAGCTGGTTTGAAACAACAGCCAGTGGTCTTGGAGAGTCAGACCAGCTGGAGGTGCTGTTTGCACGGTCTCCGTGCGCGTGCGCGAGCATGTGAACACCTGACCACTGCAGGGGACTGAGCCCGCTGATTGTTGCAACAAGGAAAGTCCTCTGCAAAGCCCCCCTGCTGACCGCAGAGGGATGTTTCCTCTGAGCAGGATGGCGGATGAAGAGACGTTCGCGTTGGAGGATCAGACTGTGAACCGCGTCCTGTCGCTGCGGGACTACAGGCGGCTGACTCGGCTGTACTGCATGAATGGCGGACATCACCTCCAGATCCTCCCCGACGGGACGGTGCAGGGCCAGAGGGATGACAGGGACGTTCACAGTAAGACTGCGGCCTGCAGTGTGATGTGTTCACGTCCTTTCCCTGTGGGTGTGTCATGCGTCCAGCCTCTGACGATTCCTTAAAACAGCAATTCCTGTTTTAGGGAGTTGTTAGAGGGGAATATTGGACAGTGCCGCTCATTTGCACCTCGAAAAAGACAGCTTAAGTAGCTTTCACTTTGTTTTCTTAAGTTGCGTTGTGGTAAAACAAACAGGTCTGTGCATAATGACATACTCACATTAGATAGGAGTCAGACTACAGCACATGGAGAGATGACAACATTCTTCTACTGTAACAAACAAATAGAAAATTATATAAAAGATGAACATGTCAACATTAAGAAGCTTGTGCTGTCTTTATTGCTCCTTTGTCTCTTTTTGTGGTTGTCTATTTTCTCTGTATTAGGATACCACAGTACATTGTGTGGTGTCTGTGTGTAGTGGTTTCACAAACGTATTCAGTCCTTTTCATTTTATCAGCACTTTTTGAATTTAAAATTTTATTTTAAAAGGGCAAATTTGTCATCTTTCTCACAAGTCTACTCTCGCTAACACACAATGACAAACTGATAAAAATGTTAAAAACTGAACTCTAGATCCTTGTCTGTGGCAAACTAAACAACAAAAACATACTTTAGAAAGGAAAAAACAAACCTGTGTTATATAAGAACAAAAGCTAAAACCATCTCTACTGTGAAGCATGGTGGTGGCAGTATAATGTTATGGCAAGCTTCTAAGCAGGAGGAACAGGGAAACCGAGTAGAAGGAAGAATGAATGCAGCCAAATACAGAGAAGTGCTTCGAAAAAAAACCTGTTTCAGGGTCACGAGACCTGAAACTGGAGCAATCATTCAGCATGGCAGTGACCTGAAGTGTACAGTCAAGATAACGCACTGGTCTGTGACTGTCCGTGAGTGCTCCAGCCGAAGCTCAGGCTAACCTTATAGAACCTCTGTGGAAAGACCTAAAAATGTGCAGTGTGCTGGAGCATGAGGAGATCTAAGGTATGGAATAAACTGCCCAAATCCAGGTGTGCAGTCGACCCGAAGCCCAAAGGAGCTCCTAAAGAGAACTGATTAAGGGTGTGAATACTTGGTTAAATAAGAGATTTCTCTACAGTAATATATAGCACATTGTGCAAAAAGTGAAGAGGTCTGAACACTTTCTGAAGCAATTACACATGACCTTTCTGAGATATGAGCCCTTTCATTGCCAAAGAAACTAATGAAATAAAGTTCATGGTTGTCACATACAGTATGTTGCCATATGTCCTTCTTTATTTATTTTAAACATGACTTCATTTTAAATGTTTCAAATGCTAAACAGACTGAAGATTTGAAGACAGAACAACAGGGAAGCTCTTAAATTCTTTTTGGTTGCACCTCCCATCACAATGATTTCATGTGACTCTGGACAACCATCGCTCATTTTTAGTCACTCAAGTCAACAGGAAGCATTTTAAAATGTTGCAGTCTCTTCTCCGCCAGCTGACTGTAGCTGAATAACTGCTTCAAATGGAGACAATGACCTCAGATTTGTCCTTGACATTTTTCTCTTACCAGAAAAGAGATGCCTTGTTTTTTTTCTTATCACCTCCTGACTGTTAACTGTATTATTTCTCATTTCAGCTGTTTTAAAGATAACAGCCGTGGACAGAGGTGTTGTGGTCGTTCAAGGAGCAGAAGCCAGGCGCTATCTGGCCATGAGTGACGAGGGGTGTTTGTACAGTTCAGTGAGTATCTCTACCTGAGGATTTATGTAATTACAGTGAGAGATCAGATCATCTATCTGCTGCAGATAAACCTTCTGTGATAGCTGTTGTAAATATTTGATTTGTCATCAACATAAAAACTCACTTTAACATTTAATCTCAGACCAGACAACTCAAGGCCTGTCAGCTGTTAGTGTTTGTTTTGTGTGTTATGTCTCAGCCCACAGTCACTGATGAATGTTACTTCCTGGAGAAACTGGAGGAGAACCACTACAACACATACCAGCCTCAGAAATATCAGGAGAGGAAGTGGTACGTAGGCCTGAAAAAGAACGGCAAGCCTAAACTGGGTCCAAGAACTCACGTCGGACAGAAGGCCGTCTTTTTTCTGCCCCGCCATCTGGATGTTTCTGGAGAGTGAAGATGTTCATCTCAACAAGCCACTAAAATGAAGCGAGAGCTGCTCAGTGACGGGTTTGATTTCATTAACGTACATTTGACATGATTCGACCCAGACGTGAACGTGAAAGTGTTGTGAGAATGGTCGATGAGACGGTGGCTTGCATTACTTAAAAGTTAAAAACAAGATGAAGCTGCCATCTTTTTGCCTTTGATGCATATTTATTAGGGCAAAGACCAGCTGCAGGTTTGTTCAGATACTGTTTTTTATCCTAATAAAAATGCATCAGAGCTAAGACACAATGCACTTCATCTTGTGTGTCTTGTGTGTTTTAATTAACATTCCACATTGATTCTTTGTCCTAACTCGTATATAATCTGATGTTGGTTCGGTCACTGGTAGCAAACTAGAAAACAGCATCAGCTGGACTTAACTAAAGTTCAGTCTGTGGTTACTTTACTCATTTAATTTAAAGAATTAGTCATTTTCAGTCAGGCACTCAAAATGATTTTGTAGAATATTGAAAAAATATCAAAACATCCTTCATGCTACTAAATAATAAGAAATATAAATAATTGTATTACTGTCAAATTGTTTCCAGATGACAGTGAATAAGAAAATCATTTTTCTTGTGCATCCAGATGCAGGATTTTATCCAGGAACTGCTTTAAAGGATCATCGTGACCTAGGAAAAATGTTAGAAATGACACATGTAACCCATGTGTTCAACATTTGTTGAAGAACTAAAGCGTCAGCAGATCACAGAGAAACAATGTCAGATAAAAGGTTGAAAAGGTGATTGAGTCGCTCATTGATCTAAACATATATCAGTTACCACGAACCAAATAGGAGCAGAATTATGTTTTTAACAGGACTTTGGTTCATATGTGTGATTTGGTTCATAAATGAGTAACTATTCACTGCTTTGTGGATTTTTCTGTTACTCTCTCTTTCAAACATGAATCCATAGATTTTTATTATGTAGAAACAGCAAATGTACTATTTGCGGTTTTGCATGTTCATATATTACTGGCTCCGTAACGCTGCAATCATAAATCAAGACGACTCAGACATGACGCATTAAAGGTGACATTTATTCAACACTAAACAATTTCTGTACAGGTTCATAACAACAAAACCCCAAGGATGCAGCTCTACATCACATAGCACAACGGGTCTGTATCAAAGCCATGATGGAAGCATGTAGTTAACTGATAAGGCAAACAGTTTACTGGACCAGATTAAAATCCATACTAACTCGTAACAATGAATCATCATGAAATCTGCATTATTTTGACTCCAGATTATAAAACAAAACAAACTCCTGCATCACTCAGTCTTTGTTTTATATGTCTGGGACTTTAATCCCGATTGGAAAATCTGGGCTTTATCTGTCGTTTCTAAAAGTGCATCTGCAAACAACATTCTTTGACAAGATAACTATCCTCTTAAACCTCACGAAGACTTTATTTAAAAGAGAGGGAAAAAAAGACAATTTCCCTTTTCTATCTGTCAATTAAATCTCAAGGAAAAACCCACCCAAAAATGTAATCCGAGTTATTTTTAAGTCTTAGATAATTTGATGCAAATGTCTCAGATACACCCAGGCAGCCAAGACTCTTTCTGTAATCACAGAGCTTTTCCACTGACAATGAACGTAACACGAGCTCCACTGACTCACTTGGGAGTCATGAAAAGGTCACAGTTACATCTCAATTAGCATTTTCAGGATGCGAACCAGAAAATCTGCTCATAGAGCCGTGAAAATTGTTGGCGTCACTGTCCAAAAATTCAGTGTCCACCCCACTGTCAACCGAGCTGCTCCTGGGTTTGTCACTTGACATTTGTAGCCATCTGGTTTTTGGCTGCAGTTTGTTTTTGTTTAAACAATGCAGCAGCATCATCCAAGATCATATTGTTTACTTCAACTGTATTTCCATTGTTGGTAGTCTTACCCAATTCAATGTACAACAAAACTTGTGACAGGGAAGGGAAGTTCCGACACATGGATGTAACTTCGACACTGCATCTGAATCACAAGCCTGTACACTGTAATACGACAATGCCCTTAATGAACAGTTTCCAATGAATTAAAAGCAGCAAACAACACTGCCCCCTCCTGGTACAGAAGGGCAACACTACTTAAAGCCAACAGGTGAGTGAAAGAAGTGGTAATGCATATATTAGCATTTACAGCCTAACGAAAGCTTGCTTTTTAAGTGTGTGTGCTATCTAAAATAACATCCTATAATAGTCACAATGAAACCATGAAGTCAGATTAGTGCAGATTACAAAGTGTGTTGCATGCTATAGCAAGTCTACGGTCTATTACCCGTTGGCTTCAAGATTCACCAACATGAAACTTTCCCTATTTATTGTCCTGAAGGGCAGATGCATGCTTGTATGCTACCATCAAATGATATAAGGCATTACTTATACATTACAGACAGAAATGTAAATAGCACTTAACATTTGCCACTAATGAGTACACTGAGGGACTATTACTGTTAACAATTTCTCATTAATAAAGTTCCAAAACAAAAGAAAAACAACTGATACAATTCCTGAATATTTCATTGGGAGTTGTCTTCATCTATAACTCGTTGGCTGATTTCTGGTTAAGTGTCTTCAAATTCTTCACAGACTTGCTGCTTGTGTTGGTCATGTCCAGTTCTTCCACTTCCAACATCCTGAATTTGAGTTATAGGAAGATCACATTTAAAAATCAGCTGTCTTCAGCAGAATCACTTCTACTGTAAAGGGTGTGTGGTTTCAGGGGTTTTCAATAGTTACATTTGAATGTGCAACATGAGGATCTTATGTAGACCAAGTTCAATTAATTTACCCTCGTGTAATCTTTCAGAAATGTCCCCCGACATATTTAAAACCGTATTTTGTTTGTAAAATAATTAACTGATAACAGTAAACTTGCTGCATCAGCTTCACAAGACATGTTTGTTATCAGCAACTTGTGACATCTCTATGTTCAACTGTTTAACCCTTCCAGCAGCAGTTCACAGATTAAAAACACTGAGTGTAGTCGTCAACTATGATGTAAATTTCTATCAATTAATAATCAAACAACAGCAAATAGAGAATACGCAGGTACACTGTAATATTTACACAGTGTGTATTGAAGCTAACAGTTACAGTACTTCTTCAAAAATAATGTCCAACTTCTGTTTATCAGTTAACACCTGACTTACCTTCAATAGATGAAGAGTACCCTTGTTCGGGGGAGAGTGGCATAGGTGGGATCAGCCAATTTACGCACTCTGGAGTAGTTAACAAAGCCTCTGATAAACAGCATGAAGCCTAAGGTCCAAAGAGAAGATTATAAGTCAAAATCATACAACACAGAACAATTACCAAACTGTAACAGTGGAAAATGCTATTTATAAAACACTGTCTCGTACCCAGGGCCAGGAACACCCACCACAACCAGTACTGCCCATCAAAGTAACCAGGGAAGTATGTAGAAAACTGTATAATAAAAAAAACATGTATTAGACCTGTACCTCAGAAATAGCTCATGTTCAGATTTTCAGTCTTCCTGTTGAGTAGTAGACATAACAACACTAAACTGTCGTTCCGTAGTTTAAATTGTGTTCAATATTCAGTAAATAACTCTCACCCTGACAATGAGAACCCATTTGATGAGGGACAGGCCAAAGCCAGAGATGGCTCCGTATCGGCCAGCAGCTGATGTAGTCAAACAGAATGACAAGAAGAAGCCAATCCAGTTGAAGAGGAATGCCACTGTTGACAGAAACATAAAACTTTATGAAAAAAACTAATTTGTTAGAATAACATGAACACGTGCATGGCATGTATTTACCAGCCTTTGTAAACAAGACAAATACAGAACATGTTAGACCAGAGCTCTTTTTCAAAGACTAACTACACAACAAATGTGTAGTAGGTGAGGTATTGTCAGGTTTTTTTTCACCTCCCCAACCAAGGTCCTTATTGTCTTGTAACACTAGAAGAGTCCTGGTGAATACAGACTTGTTCTATTTCACAATTATTGACGTCAATGTTCCCCTGGGATTACTCAAAGCTTTAGAAATGGCTTTCTACCCTTGTCCGTATTTGTGCCTCACTACACATTGTAAATGTGGAGGTCTACAGAGAGTTCCTTACACTTCACAGCTTGGTTTTGTCCTGAACTGTGGAACCACACGCACACATACACACTCGCATGCACGCGCACAAAATGCACCTGACTACACTTGAATAATTTTGTTTGAGAGAATTTAGTTTGTTTTAAATAAATTTTCAAATATCTATAAATATGTTTTCAGTTAATTATAATAGATTATTGAATATAAGCAATGTGAATCAAAATGGCAATTTTACGCATTTAAAATTCAATCTACTACACAGTAAAAATGGAAAGGGCCTAAACAGTTTCTGAAGCTGTATATAAACTGCCAATAGCCATTTGGTTAGAACACCGTTGTACACATGCGAAATTGAAAATTGTGTTGAAATCCTAAATGAGCGCTTACTGAAGAATGTGAGCATGAAAATGCCGTCATTTCCTATCCGCAGCTGGTCAGCATCTTCAAAGTCATCTCTGGCGACAAAGTCGTCCTCCTGCATCAACAGCAACAAATATGACGACACATCGTCACATCAATCGGTGTTTATATCAAAACATGCTGCTTTTATCAATTGTTATGGATGTGATGACCAATGTTGGAGAATGGGACAGATACCGTGACTCTGCCAGTGACAAGAGGGATGGCAGCCTCTGCTTTGCTTCTCTCAGCTTCATCGTATGAGGGCAGAGTGGTGGCAACACTGTAAGATGGAGGATTGGGAAATCTTCCTCCATCTTCCTTATATTCAAAGAAAGCTGTCGAGGTAACAAGCAAATATCTATTAAATCTGACTGAGAAGTCTTACCTCAGAATTAGAATGAACTGTATAGAAAGAAAATAATTATTTTGTTTTTTTATTGGGAATTTAAAAAGTGCTTATGGTGTCAGACACAATTCTACTTTCACTTCCTAAAAAAAGGAGAGCAGCAGCAAAGAAACACATAAGCAGAACACGGAGGGGCGAGTTACAACAGGAAGAAAGTCATTAGTAGTGTTAAGTGTCCATTAATGTTTATGTTCTGTCCCATACAAGCCAAGACTTTTATCTGGGTCATTTGGCAGCTATCCAGAAACATCCTTTGTATTCTTCAGAAACTAACTACATTAAACCAGATCAATGGACTCACACAGGAAGAGCTCGAAGATGCACCCACTTATGCAACACATTGACCTTTGCCCTCTTAAGAAGTGAGATTAGAAACATCAGACCTAAATAAAAGACACAAAGTTCCTCTCTATAAAAGTCTTTGCTTAAATTACAGTAAAGGTAACAAAATTAAATACTTTTCTAAAAACAGTTAGTACAGTTTAGGGTTGTTTAAAATTGTCTTCAGGATGTTTGATGCAGTGTAATATACTCAGCAGTTTATACTTATTTATACAATACTCAAACTGTGACCATACAGACATTTTACTGTAAATACTTCAACATTATTACAGATTTTTCTTTTACTACAAACAAAAGCATTGTTAAAGGGAATCTGCAGCACTGACCCACCTTAGTGAAGAATATTTCTTCCACTTTTGGTTGAGAGTTAACAGTATGGGATGGTACAGTATGTAACAGTATGTGGAGATTTCTAACCTGCATTTGCTGCAGCAATGCTGCTGTAGGGTGGTGGTGCATCCTGGACAGGACCCTCCTGGGATGACTGAGCTGGCTCCTCCTCGTTAACCAGCTGCAGAAGTGTAAATAAATAACAACACAACCTAGATTAAATTTAAATTACACCCCATAAGGAAACCTCTACCTGTTGGCTTTGATTGATGCAAACTAGATAGACAGAATTTAGGAAAGAAAAAAAAACACTATAGCATGAAATACAGTTATTCTAATAGAGCCATCCTTTGTGGCAATATGTATATACATTGCTGTTATACTCGACTGTTGTTAAAGCATTTATATCATGTTAGTAGTCCCTGCAAAAATTCTGGTTTTACTAGGGCTAGGCCGTTAAAGGCAATGTTGCAAGTCATTGTGTAAGACTGTTTATGGGAAATTGTCGTGTGAGGGAGTCGCTTAATTTGTCTGACATTATTTTCTGTCGAAAAACGCATCTATGTTTAATTTCCACAGCAGAAATGTCACATTTGTGTAAAACGCTGTGCAACAAGTGTCCATGATGGACATGTCTGCAACCGTTTCTTTTGAAGGTAGGATAGATCAGCTGCACTTGTTTAATCGGTATCTTGATCATGTTATGTCTGTTGAGTCTGAGTTACTGAAAGGTTAACGATACTGATACTGATCAGGGCAGTAAGGTAAAATGTTTGGATGATGAGTACATAAAATATACTACATAGCCTCTTGTCCAGGCCAGCCACCACTGACTAACATTAACGTTACCTTAACTAGCTGCTCAAAGAAAATGGGTCACATAGGCGTCGTGTTCTATGTATAACAAAGGCGTTGCATATTTAATATATCACTTTATTGTAAGGAATTGGTCTGATATAAGCACAAGATATATATGAGCCACCCTAGTCCGCCCATGAACAAATGTCGGGCTCGTTGTTTTCCTCAGTGACAGGCTAATGTTGACTGGTGTTAGCTTAGGTAGCAGCTAGCTAGTTGTTAGCTACATTTTAGCGTGACAGCAAACGTTTACCTACCTCTTGGTATCTCACGTTGCTGTTTGGTTCTGCCATTGTGGAAGAGGAACGGAATACTTGAAAACGTCCTCTTCTCACTTGAGTTGGGGGAAAATGTGTTATGTAAGAGGAATCTCGCAGACGAAGTGATCAACGTTGAGGTTTCCTCCTAGTCGGCCATCTCCTTCCTTCACCCCTCCTGACTGACTGACTGTAGCTGACTCTGGTGCTGCCTTCAAGTTTTGTTGGAAACTTTGAAGAACCAGTTTTCGGCACATGACAGAGTCGACTAACTCCCAGTATCTTTCTCTTATTTTAAATTTACGTAATGTATGAGTACCACAATTACCCATTTCACTTTCAGTATGACATTGTACTCACCACATTACCAATACTGTAGCGTTTTAATATTGTACTGCAAAATGTATAACATTATGTCACATTAGATAGATTATTTAAAGCAGTCATATTTTAAGAGACGGTCTTTGTTTTTAAAATCTTTATATCTTAGAACTGTAAAGTAGCAGAAAATTACAATTATGTAGCCTTAAGTGCCTCAGCATTGCATTCATTTATTTAATACTATAGTATTTTTAAACATACAATGAAATCAGAAAAGCCATTTTTAATCTTCCATAGTATAAATCTGGAAGTTGAAGCTTACAAGGAGCATTTAAGGCAACCTTAGAACTACACATGACAGGAGGAACAGACTGAGCGTACTATCCCAAAATACACACAAGATATGAAAATTTGACAGAATTTATTACAAAGTACAAATGAATAGCAAAGCTGTATCAACAATCACCTGAATGTGTAAAAGCCTGTTCTATACTGGTACCTGATTATTTCTATGGAGATCAGTTGACTCCAAGCAATTAATCTGCTTGATATCCACCAGTGTATTTCCACCAGAAGATAAAGGAATTACTGAAGTGTAAATATTGCCTCATGTCTCATGAATCCACAAAGTTTGAGCTCCTTAAATCAGATCTTCTTAGACTCTGCAGGACGTGTCTCCACCAGCTTGTTGTGCACGTGCATCATCCCTAAAGAAAGAGCAATAATCAGTACTGCTGCTATCACTCATGTCTGCTCTGCAAATTTTCTTCCTAACTTGATTTTAATTTATTGCAAATGAAATATGCATTGAAGCTTTTGGGATTTAGTCTCACCTTTGAAGTACTTCACAGTTTTGACCCGCAGTTCCAGGGTGGCATCTTCATCACATACAAATACAGTCTGTGGGTGCTGTTGGAACGCAGACACTGTCCACATATGATTCACGCCTTCCTCTATAGCTTTGTATAAAGCAAATGCCTTGTGTGCACCAGTGATGAGGATCATGACCTGAGAAGAAACTGAAAATGTGATCTGTGGCCCCGATGATAGAGTTACAGCAATATGAAATTGATGATTGTTTGTGTGACAGCACGATGATCAATGGACTGCTGTGCAACTCAAATTGAAGTTATGATGTAAAATGATCAATCAAAACATCGAATATACATGATATTTTGCATAAACATAAAGCAAAACAAAATGCCAAAATCAGAACATGTGACGACATCTTGGATCTTAACCTCTTTTGCGTCCATGACAGTGCCTACTCCCACAGTTAGAGCCATGGTGGGCACCTTTGAAAGATCCCCATCAAAGAATCGAGCATTAGCCATGATTGTGTCCTTTGCCAAGGTCTTCACCCTGGTCCTAGAAACCAGGCTTGAACCAGGTTCATTAAAGGCAATATGGCCGTCGGGTCCAATACCTGACGCGAGACAGTAAGACTACTTTGAATTATACTACAGCATCAACAATGACTGCAAAATCACTGAATAACAGTATATGACTGATCACAAATATGAAATGTGCTGTCACTGCATTAGTGGTTATGATATATTCTTTATCAACACTTTGAACTCCTGACCTCCGACAAACAGCTCAATTCCTCCCGCAGCCGTTATCTTTTTCTCAAAGGTTTCACACTCTGCTTGCAGGTCAGCGGCATTGCCGTCAAGGATATGGGTGTTCTCTGCTTTTATGTCTATGTGCTTGAAGAAGTTATTCCACATGAAGGAGTGGTAGCTCTCTGGGTGATCTCTGGGAAGGCCTATACATGACAGTTTCTTAAGACAGTTTCTTATGCAAGACCACAGCTCAATCAAGACTATGTCAAAGTAACCAAATATTACATATGAGAAGAAAAAATGATGAAGACTAACCTACATATTCATCCATGTTGAAAGTCTTTACGTACTGGAATGACATTTCTCCATTTTTATAGTACTCGATCAGCTTCTTGTAACAACCCAAAGGCGTACTTCCTGAAGCAACCAAACAAAAAAAAGCTTACAACTGCAAAGACAACTATACATCTCAATAAAATATTGTATTTGTTACTCCATTAAATTGTGGTGGTTCTTTAGTGAATAAAATTTATATACAAAACAAGTGATGTCACAAATATGGTGTACTGTTTGATCTTAAAACTCCAAATCTGTATGGGGGAGACATACTAGTACACAGTTCTTATAGGGGTCAGTGCACCAACATGTTTACTTTATGAAATAATCAATATGTTTTAAATTTAAATAGCATTTTTCCATTGACAGATTAGGTAAGTAGAGTGGCCGAGAGCTGTTTCCGTTTTAGGAACACCGAATCAGCAGATGTGTGGGGCACTAGGCTATTGTTTAACTTTTCACTCCAGCACTAAATTCTGATTAAAATAAACACAGATGTATAGAGTTTAAGTGTAATTCCGACTTACCTGTGGGAAGACCCATGGTGAAATATTTGTCTGGGCCGGGATTAAACATTAAAATCTTGTTTCTGATGTACTTTGCAGCCCACTCGCTCGCCTGCTCATAGTCATTGAGGATGATCAGCTTCATCGTTCTGGAGAGAAAAACGAGAAAAGATGAACGGCTTACTTAAGGAGCATATCTTCGAAGGAATTTGCTACAAAACACACCTAAATCAGACTTTAGACTCATCAAGACAACTGTATCATCAGTGAACGGTAAAATGTTATTTGTTAATGCCTTGTTAAACAAGCTGACGAAAGACTATGACAGCCTTGACGCAACCGCACAATGTGAGCAAAACTTTCACTGTAGTGACACGATAAACACAAATATAATAGTTATTGCATCCAGCGGTACCTACTATCTGCAGTCTTCACTCGGAACAGGCAGGATCTTGGTGGATCATGTGATTCCTGCTGTTTGAGGCACAACAGCGCCGATCGCGGAGGTGACGTTTAAATGAACTTGGATTTTCTGGTGTTAGCTAGTAAGCTAACTTGTTAGCTTTGACTTGAAAATAAAAATGAAAGGACACATCCTCGGTGTGCTTTGTAACACTCGAAAACTGCTACGGCGAGTAGTTTACGGCTTTTAAAAAGCATTGCTGTCGTATGTGTGCATCAAGAGAACAAACATGACAATATTTAATGAGTCTTTTAGGGGCTAGGCGACAGCAATATACGCTTTAAGTAAACTGTAATAAAACTTTTTAATCTCAATTTATTCAATTTATCAGGTTAATATTTTACTATTAAATAAATTTATCATTAAAGGTAGTGATTTAACATTAAAATATCAGGACATAGCTATGAGTCCAAATATCTACTACACACGTTTTATTTATTCATTTAACCATTTCATTTTAAGTATTTTCTTTATGGTATTAATATACACAATTATTTAATACATTTATAGTATTAAATGTACACAATTAAAGTCAACTTTGCATAAGAGTGTCAAGGTATGACTGTCTATAAAAAAAATCAGTCATTTATAAATTAATCACATGTAGTATGTTTAATAGTGGAACATTAATTCTTCACAACCCCAAAATATGACTCATGCCCCTAATGGAAGCTCACCTCTTTACCCAGATTAATGCTGATGGTACACATGATTTCCAATGACTTTATTAAAACCATATTGTGACACAGACCAGAACACTTACAGAGCACACAACAGAAATAAATACCATCATGTGTACAGCGCTCATTGTCAAACAGGCTTATTGCGGCTGGCTTTTGAATTATGTCATCCAGAAAGAGAGAGGGCATGCTATGTCATCAGACAGAGATACCACCAGGAGCTGGGCTCAGTGTGCTAATCACCCTGCCTGCTTTTGACCGTGGAGTGCAGTTCTTGAAACCCTTCACCTGCTCTGATTTACACCTAAGCTTCATCTCAATCTGCAGCAACCAGCTCCTGTTCAGCTTTGTTTAGGGAGGGGTTAACGCTGCTTTAATCAAGGTCCATGTCGGGCTTGTTTTCTGTAGTTTCTGAAATGGGATTGCCTGTGTTCTCAGTCGTTTCCTTGTCTGTAGTTTCTTCTTGGGGTTTGTCCTGACCGTTGACAGGCCCGTTCTGCTCTGCAGGTGTCTCCTCTTTGGGAAGCTCCACCTTGGGTTTGGGCTTGGTTACAATTGGGTTACAACTGGAGAACAGCTCCTGGGAAATTACACAGACGACACAACATGAAATAAAATCATTGAAAGAAATGCAACGTTATGAAAGATCTACCAATTTCAAGGTACAATCACAGCTGAATATTGCTGGACAAATCAAGCTAGGTAAGGATGACTAATGTTAACAAGCACATTTGCATTTACATCAGTGTAGAGCAATTTGTTAGTATCTACTACTACAAGCAACATATTAAATTTGACAATGTCAAAATCAATTCAGTTTCATTTCAGAAGTCCTGCATTGGGAATTCTGTTACTTTTCTGTAACTCAGTATGCTGGTATCACGCAAAGACCCTCACCCTTGTTTTTGCTCTAATGTCGTTGACTTTGACAGAAGGATCCACCGTCAAGCTCTGTTTGCTCTGCTGGTTCATGGCACTGTTCATCCAGATCATTGCGTCACTGGCCAGTTTGTCCACTTTTGTGACATCTGCCTCATCTAAATGGTCATACTGCTCCTCCTGAAAAAAAAAATGAAGTGGTAGTGTTACCACAGTGTTTATGTGATCTTTATTTGTAATGTTATAATGTAATAATAGAATATCCATTAACACACACAGTATGAGCTATAGGCAGTTAAGGCGGGGAGACAATACTAAAATTATCTTAAAAAAACCCCATTAGGTTTACCTTCATTTTGTATGCTTCAACAAATTTCATGTACTGCTGAATTTGTTTCCCCAACTCCTCAAAAGCTTTGGGTCTCTCTTCAGCTTCTGCATACCTCTCCTGGATGGGCTGGCCCAGTTTCTGTAACAAGCACAGTATGCATGCAAGTTAAAGAAATGAAAAAGCCAGACTTATACTATACTATAATACTATAGAAAAAAAATACCTTTATTTCTGCCAGTTTGTCAATGTACACCTGTTTGGGTTGGTCCTCTCCATCTTCATACAACCAGTTTTCAGTGTCCTCCAACTTTAATGACAAAGCATCACGATCCTACAAGTACAAAGACAATTTCACAATGCTGTGCAGGTCTTTATAGCCACAAACGTTTATATGAATGCAGTTATACTCACAGATTCACTGACAAACTTCTCCAGCATCCCATGTAGTTTGTCCCTCATCTCATACACATACTCCTCTACATAATTCTTGGCATCATTCCTCTCCTTCTCCAGCTTGTCCTGCATGATCATCTTACCCTGAGGAGATCCCAAACAGCAACTGTTACTGCCAAACACTTCAAAATAGATCGAGTAATTAAAGTTGACAACTTAATGGGTGGATCTGGTAATGTGTGTATGTGATGGCCAAAAGTTTAGTTACCTCATTTTCTACAAAAAGATTGAGCATGTCATCTGCTAGCTGCCACTGTGGACTGTTTTCAATCGGAAGCTCCAGCACTTTTGTTTTGACTTTGGGCTTTTTGGCTTGTGGGGGCTGGTCTGATTTCTTCTCATTTTTGTTCTCCTCTGTGGTGGTCTAAAGGCAAGAGAAAAAGGCAATGAAGTCCACAATATCACAAATGAAGATGCAATCTAATAGTATCTGGGGCAATAGCTCTGTACTGAATCCAGTTTTGAAAAACATACAGAGTTTAATTTATATTTGCACTGTGTCAGAGAAGGCAAAAACACATTAACGTATCACTAATTAATGTACCATTGTGTTCGAAAGTCTAACCATGATTACATCCATGAAGATTAAACAGTGACCATTAGAAGCTTTTCAATAGAACTGATTGTGAGCTACTGTATTGCATTCCCTCATGAAAACAACCAGATAAACTGGTAACTTTGGTGTATTGAGCATCTTACCTCCATCTCTTCATTTTCACGTGGCGCCTTCTCTTCTGGTTCTTTCTGACCATCTCCCTGACTGATTGCCTCATCCTGATCAGTCTGCATTTTGCTCTAAGGAAGAATAATAGAAAACGAGTGTATGTCTCTCCAAACATGAGCACAAGTAGTAGGTTACATACTGATCTGATGTTCAATAAAAAAGGAGGCTTTATAATAAAGCGCATTTGACATACCTCTCCATCTTTTTCATTGGTCTGTTCAGTTTCCATGGGTTCCTCAGTCTCATCAGACTTCTGCACTTCAACCAGTGAGGCACTGGACACACTAAAAATGCCATGAATGTTCACGCGCACCTTGACTTTCACCTTGGAGCTCTCACCAGATGCCTGTGGAACAACTTTCTGGATCACAAACTGACCTGTAGGGAAGAGAATACACCCACGTGTGGGATTGTTTGACTTTTGATTAATGTTTTAAAAAAAAATAAAAATACACACACTTCTCTGCCACAAACTGCCGCAGACAACAAACCCAAAACAATGTGGTCCAGTCAGCTGTCACAATCAAATCACATTCATAACTGGCTCAACAGTTGTTAGTTTTGTCCCCAGCTTTGAGAAGTTTTTGTTGTTTACCTATAGTGGGGTCAGGGTAGGGCAGCTCATTAGGGCTATTGTAGTACGCCTCCAAAGAGAAAGGCTCTTTCCGGTAGAAAGTCAACACTTTGGAGAACGGTGCTGCATGGTTCTTAAGAAAGACCTCACAATCACTGCAAACAAACAAATACCACATATTAATTATTACAATTGGTAATCAAAAGCATAGATTAAAAAGAAACAAAAACCATACATGATTTTTTTTTAAATAAACACTGTTTACCTGATACCTTCCTCTGCAGCAGAGTGCCACTTTAAGGAGATGGGATAGGGAACAACATCTGTGATGGAGAATTCCCGAACTTTGAAGGCAGGTGACAGTATAGCACACTGTGGAGACACAAACAGTATTTCAATGAGAAACACCCCACATCAACTGACATCAACAGATACTAATTCAGGACTTGAGGTTTTGAGATGCTGATAAGTGATCACTTTCTGGTGAGCAATGGAAGGGTTGCTTTAAAACATAAGCGTGATATACCTGCAGGGCACATCCTCTTGCCACAGCTTCATCAGCATTCAGGGTGGTGCTTAGCTCCTTACCAAAGAACCTACTGATTCGCTCTTTGATGGCTGGGATCCTGGAAGCTCCACCAACTATCTCTACTGCATAGATGTCTTCCTTTTTCAGTTCTTGACAAACAAAAAAAAAGTTTCATTATAGCACACATGGGAGTCTTGCAAATACTGATTTCCTAAATTAATTTTTTGAAAGAAACGTATATAAATTAAGGAAATGAACTATTAGGTAAATGAATACTGACTGGTATTTTCCAGCAGACTCTGCAGTGGAGGTTCTACTCGTGCCAAAATATCAGTACACATCTCTTCAAACTGACCCCTTGGAGAGGAGAAAAAGGAGACATTAATTCAGATTTATACTTGAGGCTGTAGATATAACTTCAGTCAAAAACAACAGAATATTCTTGTTCATGTACCTGTTCAGTTTTCCAGATACATCAATGTCATTCATAAAGCACTCAATGTTGAGTGGCAAGTCTGACGAGTTGGCGCTCATCAGTTTTTTCAGTTTTTCACACTCCTGGTAGAGTCTGACCAGAGCCCTGGGCTTTGACTTGACATCAAGCTTGTACTTCTTGCTGAATTCCTCACAGAAATAATTGACCAGTACCTCATCAAAGTCCTTTCCTCCCAGCTCTGGATCACAAGCTGTAGCAAGGACCTGTACGACAAGAGAAGAAATAAGAGACATTTTAATTAAACAAGTCCTATAAAAGCTACGTTTTTTAAAAATGCAGTATGTTGACTGACACACACCTTGAGTTTGCCCTTGTTAAAGGCACACACTGATGTCTGGTATCCAGAGTGGCCCAGCTCTACAAACACTACATTCCTGGCCTTTTCCTCAGGAGCAGGGAGATCCTGTTTATAGATCCCATAAGCCAATGCAACTGTAAGAAAATTGAATTCATTGTTAATATAGTAAACAGGCACTGAAATCTGTATCAAAGTGTGTGTTGTTTGACTAATGCCGTCCTTCCCCTCTTAAGAAAAACATACAGACCTGCAGTTGTTTCATTCATGAGCCTCAGGCAGTTGAGTCCAGCAATCTGAGCAGCATCTACTACTGATCTCCTCTCAGCATCAGTGTAGTAGCAAGGAACCTGGTGATAAGATGTAAAAACACTATTGTGGATGAAGTGTTAAAGGCTTTATATGCTGACACAAGGACTAAATATTTTTGCACCGTTATATGTTTATATATATATAATGTAAGGGGAGCAGATTTGAAACTTACAGATATGACACAGTCAGCCACAGGCTTCTTCAGTGCATTCTCTGCTGTCTCCTTCAGCTTGGTCAGTAACATAGCAGTGACCTGTTCAATGCTGAACACCTTCTCCTCCTCCATGTACATCACCTACACATTTGAACAGTCAGATAACAGAAGGATATTTTATTCCTGCAATAGCTCAAAGCTAGTATTCTTCACAAGTGACTGAATGATAACAAAATATAGCCTTGATCACAACGACTTTATTACACTGTGTAATATTTGTACAGCTACTGCTTAACTATCTTTGTTGAACTAAGTATGACAAAAATATTTTTATATTTATTTACAGTGTACTGTTTACATACAGTAACATGTCATCATCTCTGCCCACTGAACTTCTGTGAATGAGTAATTTAATTGTTGTACATTCAATGTGTCTCAGTTGTAATTAGTGCTACAGATTACTAACAACAATTTTAACACAAAGATTTACATGTCTATTGTCTCTTATTCACTCTTCTCTTACCTTAATTCCAGCTGTTCCTGATGGCATTTGTGCAATATCATAGACCAAACTGTTTTTAAGTTTTTGCACATACGGGTCTGAAAACGCCCTCCCATGGAACCTCTTGAACCCCTGAACTGTGTTCTTGCAATTTGTGACGACCTGTTTAAAAGAAAAAAAGAGTAAAACACTAATAAGTGCATGCAGACTAAAGCCAAGTGTCCACTAATGACCTGAAAGCTTTTTCTGTGTTGCTGCTTAATTTGATGTATGATGTACCCAGGTCTAGTATTGTTCATGCACTATACAAAACCTCTCTGGTTAGGTAAGTGATCTGATTCCAAGTCCACTTCCTTCCATAAAAACATACCTGGCTTTTTGCTGCTGCACCGATTGATCGATTCCGGGGTCCAAAAGAAACACATGCTCTAAAAAAAAAGCACAAAACAATACTCAGATCTCTCTTCTATAACTATTTTTACAGTGATGCAGCACTGTAATATACAGAGCTGGTGTACCCGGTAACAAAATGGATACTGTTGGTAATCATGACTTTTTTACATAATGATTACGGTTCATTTTTATAAATGTATATTATATGTTCAGTTATCCGTTTTTTTTACGGGTATTAAAATGAAGTACGGTGAATTGCTCAAGCCGTTTTGACAGCCGGGATCCACTGGCCTTCTTCCATTATGTGCGAATTCATGCCTGCATTAAAAAAAAATCATCACCTGACTGGGCAGATGACTTATTATAGTCTCTACGTTATCTCGACGACATTGTTGTTGTAAGACACCACAAGAACATTTTCATTATGTGAAGTACTGCCAGGATTCCTTTATGCTCACAATGATTTCATTTCAGCTAACATTAGCTTCACCACTCACATGCTGTTTCCTGTTGTGAAATCTGTTAGCATGCTACCTAGCTAGCCAAGTAGCTAGTTAGCATTGTTAGCCTCACTCAGTATTATGATGAACAAAACTGGATTCATTCATGTTAAGTTCCTATTAACTCAGACAACATAACATAAACTACCCACATCTGACTGATCGTACTTACGGTGTACATCGATCGCTGTATTCATTGGCGACAGTTTCAATCCCTCCGGCTCTGGCTACCGCTACATAGCAGTTCATAAACCCGACGTCAAATCCGACAACTGACATCTTCTCTAGCTAACTGAGCAGCGCAGAGTACAGTAAGTACGATGAAGAAGAAAAAAATACAGTTCAATGATAAAAGTGACAGCAGTAGCTACGGTGGGTTTCAGTCAGTAGACGGTGTTCCACCCTTGTTCTTGTTCCATGTAGCTGAGCAACAGCATGCGGTAGGTGCGCCGGCTGATGCGTGAGAGCGTTCAGGAATCTTCTCTCTGCCTCATCGACCAATAGCGTCCGACTGCGGAGCTGTACCCCGGGATCATGCGCCCCACAGCGGTCATAAATGGTCATTACAATGGCTTCAGACTTGGGTCTGCATACAAAGCCTTCTTCAATTTCTTTACCATTTCTCTATTCTATCATATCCATGAGTGTGTGTATACAAATTTGAATGGGAGCAACTCGCTTAAATAACGAGGGGGCACTCGCTATATTATTTTGTAAATAACAATTTACAAACATTTGTCCTTTGCACAGTTTAACATTTAAATGACATTTTTAATAAGCTCAGATACCTTGAAATAACACATCAGCTACAGTAAGTTATGGTACAATTACATGTACTATCACTATTGCTTTTATGTCCTTTGAGTTATCATAGTTGCCTTCAGTCATATTTAGGTTCACTAGCTGATTTACATAAAAACAATGTTTTTCAGTTTCTCAACCATATTATATCATAGTCAGTTAAAATGATCTAAACCTGCTGATCACTTGCATTCACTGTGCTTCCCCAACTTCAGTGAAGTCTTTTATATGAAAGCTTGATAAAAATCAGCCACTACTGATAAAAGGTACCTTCGCACTTTACCAGACCCCAATGTGATCTTGTCTTTCTTCCCAAACCACAGTGCAAAACCAAACTATGAATACTAATCCAAACAGGAAAACATGGCTGAATGAAATCAACCAGGACTCATTTCACAATGTTTTCATCTTTATTGGTTAAACATACAGAGTTGAAATTAACAATAGCAGTTTGCAGAAAGGTGGCAGGAGTTTATTCATTGTTCTCATAGTCTGCAGGATTCTTTCTCTTGCTCTGCTCATGGACACTGTTGCCCCAGCTATATGTCAGGTACATGACGATCATTGCTGCAAAAAGAAAGATGACAGGTTAGAAATAGTCAGCCCTGGTCCACAGACTCCTCACACAACCAGGCATCTTTTTCAGGGTGGCCTCTGTATTGTATCATTGATAGGCTACAGATCCCGCTGTGGAAATACTGGGATTCAATATGATCCTTGAATGCATAATATGGTTTGGCCCTAAATATTCATATACTGTAAACAAAACTCACGGGGGGCAACTTTGAAAAACGAGGAAGAGAATCTTCTCCACACATTAGGGATTCCCTTGGAGAAGTAGTTGGCAAAGGCCCGCTGCTCAAAAGGGGACAGGCTGTAAGTGATAATATGCCTGACCCTGGCCAAGTCTCCAAAGTGATGACCCATGTTCTCCGGAGAGCTGCTCTGAAATGACAACAAAATATGTACAGAATAAAAGATGAGCACTCGCCCTCTCATCCTATTGTGACAGTTTAGCTCTTTATTTCCAGCTAAACTATATGAGCAGCTGAAAAATTAACTGTTCGGTCAGACATAGTTCCCATACAGAACTGTCAGAGAGCCGTAGTAATAAACAGTATTACGGTTTTTGTAATTTAAATATTACAATTACCATTAAAGTCCAATAACTTCGAACACTGTAATCGGATGTTTTTCGCTTTCTGACTGTGGCATAAAAATTTAACTCTCCAGGAAAATAATCACAGCACTGCCACCACATGTAAATTACAGTAACGTGAATGTAACTCACAGTATTTTAGCACTACTCAAATATAAATTACTGCTGAAAGAAGGTACACTAAGCCTTTTTGATGAAAAAAAGACTCCCTGCACAATTATGTCTCTTGTATGCTTTCATCTACAAGACACTAAGCTACAACAGTCTTTCACTGTCCACACTACTGCATAACGCAGAGTGTGTCATTTGGGCCAGAGGGGGGAACCATACTCTGATCTACCCAATACTGGTAAGTATCTATATAAATATAGAGCTACATGACAATGCATGACTACCTAAGAGCACAATAAGGTCAAAGTGTAAAGCTCGAAATAAATAACACAAAGTGTGCTATGCTAGCTGTCCGTGATAACTGAATATTAGCATCACCAAATAGCTGTTAGCTGCTAGGGTACAAGCAGACCTTCAAACGCTTCTTTTGCTAGAGCTTTAGCGTAGTCGCTTAATCCAAACACATCAGAACCAAACAGCTTCCAACAAAATAAAACAAATATATTCCCTTGCACTTAACATTTAATTGTGAAGGTAAATGAAAGTAAGACTACAGTGTGACATTGAGGTTTACCGTGTCGCTCCTTACGATGTTCCGTAACGAAGTTCCGGTGTCCTTCCGTTGTTTCCAAAACTCGGTTCTCCGGGTAATACCGCCACCTTACGGACTGGAGTTTGGTCAGCTGAGTCTCTTTCATCTAGCTCTGAGTGTACAAGACTTCAGACTTCAGCAAGTAAAATGATAGGTCTACAGCTGGGTTCATATTTCCTGTCAGTGTCATCTGAACAAACAGATAATATTTCTATTACAAATAACACAATGAACTCTAGCACTCCTGCTCTTTAAACCAGGCAAGAGGGTAGGATTGTTTTACCTTTGGTGGTTGGAGTCTTACATTTTTTATTTTAGTCTAGTCAATTATGTATCTATGATTAGGTTTTCTCTCTCTCTGATGAACATAACTTGTATTGTTCTTCTGACAGTTTGGTCACTGCTCGTCTGCATTATTGTGCTTTGGAGTGGTGTGCACTTTAGTCTAACCATGAGCTGTCATGAGCTGACAGTTAGAAAATCCCTTTTTACTTACAAGTCAAGTCTTTTTCAGTGCCTAAGACGTGTACAGTGCATAAACAGTTCATTCAAATATGCCTCTGATGAGTGGATCAAGTGAGTTAATAAAATGTTACAGTTCATATTGCACAGGGGTAATGTTATGGTTGATCTCATTAGAGATGTTCTCTCCCATCTCCCATCCAACGCAATAATGCCATAATGCGAGGAATGAAAGTGATCACAACATTGGTCTCCCTGGTGTTGTTTGTGTAATTGATGGGACACACAGCAGTATGTTTGAGAATGCAACACCTGACCTTTAGCACAAAGGAGTTAACATGGTAAATTCCACTAATTTACCTACATTTAATTGCTAACCTATAATTTTGCACAACGTTAATTATTTCTAATTCATCTGACATGTCATGACATATTGTGTTTCAATTCTAAATCAACCTCAAACCTATTTCTAGCGTTAGATGAAAATGTCAGAATTTCAACATGGTCTCACACTTTTATCTCCATGTTTTTTCTGTGTTCTAGATCTAGGAGTCATCTCATGACCCCTTAGAAGCAGATTTGCCCCTTGATTGGGGAACACCTTGAATTGATTGAATTATCAGGGCTGATTTTCTGCTAAACAACTACTCCTAATACGCAAGTACATATAGTTCATAATATTTGCACTTAAGAGAGAGTGCAATAAGACCAAACTCTCTAGACTCCTTATCAAGTGTAGATTGTTGTATTGGTACTTCCTTCAGTACTACAAATGTTAGATACCTTTCCAACCTCTCTTCTTGTAAATAAATGTGTGTAACCTAGCGTGTACAAGGCCATTTAGACTGAACACTTACAAGACAGAGGCAATATCTTTAGTGCACATTTTGTATTATGTTGTTGTATTAGGATTTCAATCAGCTGTATGCAGACAAAGAAACATTTATGCCTGCTATTTGTTTTTATTTTCCACCTCTTCAGAGAACATGTCTACATATTTTCATTTTTTGCCCTACGTTGAGCAAGACACACACTGAATTCATTCAACTTGTATAAATAGACATGACATGCATTTAGTCACACGCAACCAGTACAAAGTCATAAGTATGCAGTCAATTCATACATATACAGTCACTCAGTGACCAGAAGTAATAAATACACACTGAAACCTTGACAACTTCATTCTGGACATTATGAAGACAGCTACGATCAGACAGCTGTCTGTAATTCCCAGGAATAAAACTATATGTAAAAGGTTTGATAAGAGTTTTTGGCAGCTTTTCATCTTTTGTGCAGAACAGGGCTACTTAAAACTTGTAAATTGTGTTAAATTAAAGAATAATGACAGAACACCCACCAAAAATAAGTTAACAAAAAATAACTTAAAATAAATAATACAAATCATACATCACACATTTTCTTCTTCAAGTGTGTTAGATTCAGTACTATGCTGCAACAATAAGTGGAAGAACAGGATGCATTTGCACCCATTCCTGTCATACCTTAACAAAAAGGAAATAAATGTCACGTTTCCACATTTTTCGTTAGGATAAAATACTTTTTAAGTAAACACACCTGCTCCAGATCATGCACAACAAGTTTATAAATTCATGAAATCACTGAGCCTGGTCAGAATATCTGACAGTTGGATAATGAGGAGACACTCATGGGTAGAATCCAGGGTTGTGGTTATGTTCTCTTCAGCCTGTAAAAAGAGGAAAAAAACAAAACAAAAAAACAACAACAGACATGCTGGTAGCTGGCTTAGCGACACGTGCACCTGGTGGCAACCATGTCTTCAAACTCCTTGTAGACATAGGAGCCATCCTCTTCAAAGATCATGACACTCAGGGGACTGTAATGGGAGGGAATACATGAGGGCCTGGGCACAGAAGAGTCAAGCTTCTCATAGATGATGTTTTGCACCATGGTGTGGACCGGTGAACCATAGATGAAGCCCATGGTCCTCGGGCAGATCCCTCTGCAGTACCTGGGGTTGTACTTTGGTGGAAAAACAATCCAATGATCCAATTTGAGTTGGCTGAATCGCACCCTGAAATCATACAAGGCACAGTCACTTGTTGGGAATTCAGAGCTTGGTAGAAGCTCAGGCAGGTGGCTATCCAAGCCTTTATCGCCTCGTTTGCTCTTCTGAGATTCCCTCTTCCACCTCCTCTTGCGCCCAAACCTCTTCTCTGGTTTAAACACCATCTGCTTGTGAAAAGTGTTCAGTGCAGTGGATGGCCTTTGACCTGCTATGGCTTTGATGGGGAGCCTCTGGTAGGCAATTTTGCTGGTGTCATTGAGATAAAGCAGCAGAGGAGGGGCCCTTAGGGTGAACTCCAGTGGACCTCTGCAGCCATCTCCTCTGTCTCTTCGTTCCTCTGGGCAGGTGACATTGATGAGCAGGTGTATAATCTTCTTCTGAAAAGTGAAGAGAGGTTGGAGAAATGAGGTGACATCAACCTCCACCAAGTTCCTCCTGCTCCACCTATCAGCACCGGCCGTGACGTTCACTGCATATTGGACCCCAGGACAGAGCTGACACTGATTTGACAGCTCCTGCTCCTTAATACTCAGGTAGCACACGGAGCTCCCGGGAGCTGCAATGTCATGGTCAAAGTGATACAGCAGGGCTGACTTCAGAAGCTGCTCTTTTCTTCTTACTTGATCAAGGCTGTAGGAAAGATCCTGCATACAACTTTCTGAATGAGAATAAGAAAACATTAGGCACTGTGTCACCATCATCTTGTAGGCAACTCCCACAAAAGAGAGCCATGGCAGAAATGTCTATGGGCTCAAGATAATACAAAAATGTAATTAGCTAGCATCTATTGTAAAATGACAGCAAGGTGCTCAAGTGAACAATAATCCAGACACAGAAGAAATCTCCCTGGTAAAGGCCTCGTGCAGAAATGCACTGATGAGGTAAAGTTTCTTCCAGTAAGAAAATTTTGTATTTCACATCTAACAACCCTGACTGATAAGTTCTACTTATAGTCACAAATCGGACTGCATAAAAAAAGCATTTATTGCCAAATGTATGGACTTGCATCAATTTTTAAATGTATGGACGTGCATCAATTTTTCTACTGTTTTTTTTTTAAATAATCCCTTTTTTTTAATACATAGTTCAACTTAAATTATATTTTTCAGAAAAAGAATGAAAAAAGAACATCAAAGTCACATATAAACACACATATCACATAAACATACACACATAATCCACACCAGTAAAATGCTCTTCTCTTAATTCAACTTTAATGCTTTTGTCTGACACTGGTAAACCTCTTAACTTTTTGTTTTGTTTACCTTATGTGCACAACTACAATAATTACGGTCTTCAAGTTAGATTTTGACAATCTTTAAAACAGAGTTACCACCTTTAGCTACTAATTAAACCATAATTGAAGTGGTGCATGTATGCATTTAACAATATTGGCCAAAACAATTCAACACACTTTTATTATAGCCTTTGGTTGTCATTTTAGGGTCTAGTCTGTTTTAAACAATTTAATGCTCCATCGATCCAAACTATGCTGCTGTGAATGTACAGTATACTGCATTGTGTATGCATGTGTTAGCTCAGCTGTTTTGGCCTGCTTCAGTTACTCACCTTTAAGTCTTTTTGCCAGACATTCATTTTGTGGCTTGATCAGTCGGACTGTGTTGTAGATTTTATTCCCATCCAAACTCCTCTGCACCCTGGAGGACTTCTGGTAAACCTCCGTTAGATATTTCATGTACCTGGGCTCGGGTTTCATCTTTTTCTTCAAACCTGGGTTCCACCTCGACCCTCCGTGCTCTGACAGAGCTTTAAGCAGCGGGGAGAAGATGCTGCCGTACGGGTACGAGAAGTCGCCCAAGTTGTGCAGCGCATCGGAGGCAGCCAGAGAAGATCGAACCAGCGGACAGCAGCAGGCGACCAGCAGCAGTAAGGTAACCGTGCGGAAATAACGAAGGGCAGCTGACATCAGCATTTGGTTTTCCATTATAAACAACGAAACCAGTCAAAACTTAGAGAGACTCTCCGCTGGGAGCTCGAGGACAACAGCATCACGCACGTGCCGCCGCTGATCAACACGCGCAGGTGTTGTCAATCAACTTTATGAGTCATAGTAGTTTTTCAGGTAGGCTAAAGAGAAATATGACCAGATAGCTTCCGACTTATTCTCTGTCTGTCCCGAAAACAGCAAGGGGTTAATTTTAAATGATGCCATGGCTATGTTATATTAATTAATGTTATATCCCTCCGTACCGCCATCAAATGGTGAAGCTGTGTGACATTACACTCAGAACACTGTAGGCTTCCGGCTGCATTCTCGGTAAGATTTAAATTGAGATTTAGGGTCTGCCATTTAAGCCCATGCTAAGCAAAAAAAGTTTAGAAGATGAAAACTTATTTTCCCAACAAAAATCGTCTTTTTCATGCCACAGGGAAACGTCTAGGATAGGACATGATGCGCGCTCTTATTTTGAAGGGACGTTCTTAAAACTTCTTATGCAAAATAAAGAATACGTATTTTGAAAGTCTGGCCACTAGATGACAGAAACTATACTCCAAAACAAACAAAAACACTATCATGGACTGTATACAAACACACTTCTATGTCATATTTTTTACGTACAACTACATATGCAATGGAAACCTGGATCACTGCTTGAAATATTTATTTATTTTTTCAGGCACATCTTTAGTGGAGTGTCTGACATTTCTGCTCTGGATGCAAACAGTCTTCTTGTGACTGTGGATGTACTAAAGAAGTAAGTTGTTACTGTGAGACTGTGTTCCATCCTTGGCAAATTATGAAATTTCCATTAGTAAAGGAGGCAATAGTCTTTATTTTCGGCTAATAGTATTCATTTGACATGCATTGTTTGGTATGCAAAGTATGTTTTTTGTGATTACAATATGTCCAGGTGTGCTGGATATTCCTATCTTTGGCAGTCTGCACAGTTTGTACTGTGGTGGGGGTTGGCGACACAAACAGCCTTTAACATTGCACTTTCTTAACTAATCTTAACAAACAAATATCAACACAAAAAAGCTAAATAAACCTATTTGTATGAATGTAAGTGAACATTTTCCACTGGATTTTAAATGTTAGTCTTGCCCTCTACTGGACTAAAATGTAAACTGTAACTAAATAATATTGTCCTGTCCATGAAGTTCAAGTAAAAAAAAAGTTGATCTGCTCCGCACTCATCTGTTCTCTCACACGAGAACTGTAAAACAAATTTAAACGGCTGTACTATTTAAATGTGTCAGCTGAAGTCTTACTCGTGTTGTGTTTCTTCATTGTCTGAAAGTATTTATTTTATTTGCATATTTTAGACTATATCTCCACTGTTTCCCCACAGAAGTTGAGTGTTTGTGCTTACTATAAATATTTTTTCTGGCTTACTTTGTTTCTAACATTCAAAGTGTCTCCTACGTCATGTTTCCAGCCTTTTGTACATCGATTGTTGGGATAAAGCTAGATAACAACGGTTGATTTAAAATGACTGATTATTGGTCGATTTCGGGGGGACCAACCCTATATCTTTAATGCCTAATATTAAAGCATTTACTGTAGAAGGCAATTAAAGACATGGCTTAATTTAAGTTTCAGTCCATTTATTTATTTTTTTTAAATTAGCTAAATAATGTTGTTATGTTTTGGAGTCTAATAGTAACAACTTCATGAGCCTCTAATTGAGCTTTGGATGTTCGTTGTAGCTGTGCCCCAGTTCCACATACACTATATATAAACTAATGTGTCTATTATTCAATTTCCAGCAACTGTTATTAGACAACAAATGTAATGCTTTTTGTATTAACAGGAAATTGTACAACACCTAGACCACAACACACCATTGTTTGAGACTGTGATTTTGATGATTGGACATTTTGTCTCAACCAATGGAGAACAGACACAGGAAGACTTTCTGTGGTTGATTTCCTTTTTGAGTCACTGAGTTCTCTTGCAGTATTAAAATAGGGGGATTAAAAAAATTGTGCAGAATAGTTGCTGTTGCAGTTGTCAGCTTCATTATGTAGGTCGCTTCTTTTTTTTCCAGTCAACAAGACAAAGGACATTGTTCTAGCACTGTTTTCATAGTGACTTCATTGTGTAGACTCAAGCTCTTTTCATGTCATTAGGGACTGTTTCTCTCTAGGTCACATTAGGATAAAAGCAGTGTTTTGTACTGAACAAACAAGACAGGATGCATGTCAGAGCTGGGAAAAGAAGTTCATTAATAAGACAAAATGTTAATACCTCAATAACTTTTCAAATAATTTGAACAGCTCTGGGGACACAGTGCAGTTTAATCATACAATTACTATATGTTTTTGAGCCATGTTGTCCTACTTGTGCCCATTTTAATGCACTATTGTTAATACACAAAATTCAACTAAATGCAAAAAGAATTAAATTATAAATACCATGTATTTACATCAACAGTGATACACTGAACGGGACAGCTAGAACTTACTACTGTGTCTAGTCAGTGACTACTCAGTTACACAATTTATGTTATCTAGCATTAACAATAGTTTATATTGTTTTAATTGAGACAGTATTATCTCTTATATTTTTAATATTGTCCATCTCATAGTGACACTCTCACCAATCATGAGCAAACTTAGTTGATGTTTTTTGTTTCCTCCCTATGTGAGGCTGGAACAATTTACTAATAGTGTTGAAGGCCTTGGGGTGGTCTCTGTATTCCTCCTCTTCTGTCTTCTCCCTGTACTTACTCTGTTGCAGTCCTCCCAGAAGTGCTCTGATCTCAGCTGGTGCGCCCTCGCTCAGGTAGTGGAAGGCCTTTTTGCCATCATTATCTCTTGCATTAACATCTGCCCGATAGCCTTGCACAAGCAAAACCATTACGTCAGCGTGGCCGTGTATGGCTGCAATGTGCAGAGGTGTGTATCCTCCATGTGCTTTACTGTTGACGTTGATGCAAGTGCCTCTTTTCATTGAGATATCTATAAGCTTATGTATCATCTCGCTGTTGCCGTTCTTGGCAGCCCAGTGCAGAGCTGTGAAACCTGACATGAAGTCTTTTCTCTGTGCCAGGCGAGTGTCCAGCAACAGCAAAGCATAGATTTGCCCCCACAGCCCAGCAGCACACTTTACTAACCACTCGTGAGCTAATGGCTCCAGAGGCACAGACTCCGAGTACTTGGCATCATCTGCCTGTCTTGTGGTCTTGTTCTGGGACCTCGCCTGAGGAAATCCTGGGGGTTGCATGCACTCTGTTTGTCTAATTTCCCCATACTGTTTGGCACTCATTAGTGCATCCTTTTTACAAGCTTGAAAGTCACAATTCAGGCTTGGCACAGATGGTGTAGAAACTTTAGCTCCTAACGTCACAGGCTTGTCTGAGGTTTTGTGCTGATTCACTTGGGGACGTAATCCATCCTCTGTTGGTGGTGCACAATCTCTCGGTGGGGATTTTACTGCTACCACGGCGAACACAGGTCCAGATTTCCTAGCTCTGCTCGTCTGATCTTCGGTGATATTCAGGAGGATTTTGACGGTGGTTGTGTCCGCGCTGGTGTTCAATGATAACGGCCTCACGTCCTCCATACTTCCCACAGATATTTCTTTAGCACCACCATAATAATGCTCATTTGTGTTTGATGCATAGCACATATTATTGTTTTCAATGTCTGAATAAGTCATCCCGGCTGACTCCGCTCGAAGAGGAGATGAGCACGAAAAGCTCGTGTGTTGGCTGCAGAAGCTGTCATCCGTCTGCGGCACCTCTTTAACGAAGTCCTGATACCTTTTCTTCACAACTACAAACTTCACCTCGTCGATCTGTTTGACCACAGCAACGCTGTTCACCAGCTTCTTGAAAAGCTCCCTATTGTGCTGCTTTTCCGCGGGATCCCTGCTGTTGATCTGACTCCTGAAATGATTCAGCAGCTCCGAGTTCTTCACTTTGCCTCCGCGCTCCAGTAAAAAAGACAACAAAGCTTCTTGGGTTAGAGCCATTTTGTGCCAGACAACAATATGATAAGATATAACAGACAGCTCCAACAACGCCCGAGGGATAATCTCCTCTCTCTCTCTCTCTCTCTCTCTCTTTCTCTCTCCGTGCTCTCCTCTCTGTTGTCCTACACCAACCTGCTGCTTCCGGCGCCTCTCCAAATAAATTCACCCGGTTTTTATTATAGCACTCCTCATTATGAGGACCTGGAGGGGCTGTGCGGACTGAATGTAAAGATCAAGGCTTAAAAAAGAAATGGTGAGACTATAGAAATATAACACGAATGGAATTTGAATAGTATTAACCTGAGTTAACAGATCAATCAGTTATTTAAGTCAATAACACTATAGGGTTAGTTTAATACATTTAATTTTATGTTGACTATATATATGTATGAGTATATTCAATTTAAGCCCAGACTGCATCCCCCCGAGCCAAAATCTTCACAAACATAGTTTTGCAATAGTTTCAGAATATTTTCAAGGCGTAGAAAAACATTTACAGTACAGCCTACCTAATAACGAGTATAAATACTCATGTACAGTACAAATATCCAAACTGTACTTTCCTCCACAGCCAATCACAGCGCCGTTAAGTTCATGGTCATCGAGACCGCGTTGCTAGGAGACAGCTGTTGTCCAACTGTTGAATGAACTTGGAGCCAGAGGAAATAGAATAAAATTAAATGTTTTAATGTTGGTGTTGAAGCAGTGTGAAATGTCTGGGACACGGATAGTGGCTGGCAATGCAATAACAATTATGAAAGTTTACAAAAAACTGTGCTGAAACTGGAGCAAAACTGTTAGAAAATAGTAAAACTCTTCCTCGAACAGCTCTTCACTACATGAACGGTGTTCATGTAAGTTTGAAAAAAAACAAACAAACATATGAGCTCATTTAAAAAATCCCTCCGATTTGGAATAAGATGCTTTTTAAATCGGCTATTTAAAGCTGTAATGTCACCCTCCAGCATCGAGGGGGTGTTGCCTCCAAGAGGCCATATTGAAAGGAGTGTGAGTCTGTCCCTGCGTGATGTGGAGAGCAGGTCTGGGTGAAGACAGATAATTCCTACACACTTCTGACGATGGCGGCCAATGACATGGATGTTTTCGCAGTAAGTATGGTGATCTGCTGTGGGATTCGGTATCCTCAGATTCTGTTGTAAATAGGAATTTATCAAGCTGTGTGTATAAAGGTGTGTTTAAGAGCTAGATGATGATGATGATGATATGCAGCAACATCGACGCGATGATGAGAAAGCTTGTTACGTCTAACGACTCGAGGAGAAGACGGATTTTCTGCTGCGGTTTACTCAGTGATCATCGCCCCTTTTGGATGAATGGAGGGCACTTCAGCATCCGAGCAGCCGTCCAGCATGAATCAGACACTTTGCATGTTTTGTTTTGTTTTTTTGTCAGCACCTTTTGACAGGTGCTGAAACAAATCGGAAGGGCCGCGCGTTTGAATGAAACGCGGAGCAGCAAGCGGTAAAAGACTCAAGTTAAGAGGATAAACATAAGTAGCAGCCTCTTCTGATAGTGGTGGCTGACAGATTCTCAAGATTCATCATCTCATTGCTCAGCAAAAAAAAAAAAGTGCATCAGTCAAACGTGTAATCTGTGTGAACAGTGTGTATTTTACGTGTCTGGCGTTTAGTTTGATGTTTACAGGTTGCACTGCAAAGTGTGGGAGACTGTTAGGACTGTTGGCGGTGGTGCGTTTGTTTGTACAGCTGCAAAGGGGGGTTATGGGTATCAAGGCAGCTAGCAGCTTGGATGTCCTCTCACCCTGTGAAATAACCTCTAAATAAAGAGCTCATTGTGTGTGTGTGTGTGTGTGTGTGTGTGTGTGTGTGTGTGTGTGTGTGTGTGTGTGTGTGTGTTTGAAGAGAGGGGGACAGAAACTGATGATTGTTGCATTGAACATCCTGGTTCTCATGTTGAGCTTTTTGCAAGATGCCAGCATCCCAGGGTGTGTTTTCTATAGGAGGAATGAACCATCTCCCAGCTTAGATGTTATTATACACAGGTGTTGTATAAATGTTATATACATTTTTAGTATTATGTTAATAAACATGAAAAGTATAAACAATTTAAACATTTATTTATTTATTTAACAATATTTTTTGAATAAATCTTGATAGGTTCAAACTACTTGATAGGTTGACTAGGTTAATCTCTAAAGTAACATTCTGATAACCAATAATCTGTTGTAACTTATTGTCAGACAAAAAAGACTTTGCAAATGTGATGTATTTGTTTGTTTTAATCATGGTATAGTTGTTTTAACAAAACAAGTCATTTTGTAATGTTGACCTCTGAGAAAGAGTGTTTTGATATTTTCTGGCACTTAATAGATATGCTTAATAGGATGCAGATAATGTTTTTTTCCTGCTAGTCTTGCACACCTTGAGTAACGGAATTTGATTTGTAATACTCTGACAGAAGCTTTTTATAGGTTGGAGTGTTCTGCGTGTTAAGAGAGGTGACCTCATTTGCAACGAATGCTTTTAGGCTTAAAAGAAGAATGTAGTGATGGGATCTGGCAGAAAGACTTTTTAAACTTCTACATTTTATTGATTGTTTTTACATCTGATATTTACTGGCGAGGTTGCTATGCTGAAATATTAATGTAATGCAAGTCATTTATTCTAACAGAGTTTTTGTTCTGCCTGTTTCCAAATACGTCAGAATGAGAAAAAGCGAAACCTGGAGCTCGGAGGACATGTGGGCTTTGATAGTCTTCCAGATCAGCTGGTCAGCAAATCAGTTGTGCAGGGATTCTGCTTCAACATCCTGTGTGTAGGTATGTCTGAATGTAGAATTCACAACCTTTAGTGTGAGCACTGTCAATGAAGCATGCATCATATTAATGTATCATAGTCGTTCCTTCATCTCTGTACGCTGTGTTTTACCTATTCGTTTTTCTCAGGTGAGACAGGGATAGGAAAATCAACACTGATGAACACACTTTTCAATACAACATTTGAAAACGAGGAAGCCAGCCACTATGAGAGTGAGGTACACCTACGCCCTCAAACATATGATCTCCAGGAGAGCAACGTCAACCTCAAGCTGACCATCGTGCACACTGTAGGGTTTGGAGACCAGATCAACAGAGAAGCAAGGTACTGGTGATAGTCCTGAAAATGACAGTGTTATGCTGCAAACATCCCTGCAAATATGCAACACTGATACATGTTAAAGTAGAAAACCTGTCACAGAAATTGTCCAAGTGGTCTTTATACTGATATTTAAAAATTCAGAGCTGGCATTAAAAGTTTTATATCAGCGCAGCACTAACAACGAGTCTTTTCTCTCCCATGCTTTGGTAGTTCAGCTCACGCTTTTATACAGTATGAAATTCTTAAAGAGCTCTTCCCTGTTGTTGGCATGTGAATTGGAAGGAAATAAAGGAAATGAGGGAATGATTGGTAGAACGAATGCAATCTCAATAGACATTTGTGTCCTCCAACCGCAGGGAGTATAGAAACTGGAGATTTTTGACTAGAGCAGAGTGGCAGGGTTTCTAACCCGTATGCCAATGTGTCTCTGAAACAACAAAGAAGCAATGTAAAGTTTAATGTTCACGCATGTAAGGATAAAATAATAATGTTTAATTTGTGTTTTTTTTTTTCTGTGCAGCTATAAACCTATTCTTGAGTATATTGATGCCCAGTTTGAAAAGTACCTTGAAGAGGAGCTAAAAATAAAACGTTCCCTGTTTAATTACAACGACACAAGAATCCACATCTGCCTGTATTTCATTGCTCCCACTGGACACTCTCTGAAGTCCCTGGATCTGGTCACAATGAAGAAACTGGACAGCAAGGTGACACCAGAATTTGGCACTGTGTATTTCAGCAGTTACAGCAGTTTCTTATGTCGCTCATTATGCTTTTCCATGCAGGTGAACATTATCCCTGTCATTGCAAAGGCAGACACAGTATCCAAGAGTGAACTGGACAAATTAAAGATCAAGATTATGAGTGAGCTGGTCAGCAATGGAGTGCAGATCTATCAGTTCCCGACAGAGGATGGAGCTGTTGCAGAAATCAACTCCTCCATGAATGTAAGATACAGCATATATAGTACATGTGTTCTTGATCTTGATCTCCTGATTCCTGATTGTTGTTATTTAGATTTTCTCAGATGGTTTAGTAGTCAAATTAAAAAATATATAATTTTATCATTTTCTTATTAACTAAATCCATTCTGAATATCATGCCACCATTCAAGTCTAATCCCTAGTTGGCATATGCTTAGAAGCATCAACAGTAGTATTACTTTTAATCATATTTATGACCATATACTAACAATATCAGTACTCTGTTACAGAGTCATCTTCCTTTTGCTGTGGTTGGAAGTGTAGAAGACATTAAAGTAGGAAATAAGATGGTGAAAGCAAGACTGTACCCCTGGGGATCAGTACAGGGTGAGTGCACTGAACTGTACTTTACAAGCATCATAAATGTCTACCCAACAGTGGAGGTGTTAACTCAGATGCATACTGTTGAACTATTATTAGTTTTTCAGGTTATATATAAACAAAGCATCATAGTTATATGTTTTATTCAGGAAGACTAATTGACTTATCTTTTTTTCCAGTGGAGAATGAAAACCATTGTGATTTTGTGAAGCTGAGGGAGATGCTATTGCGCGTGAACATGGAGGATCTCCGGGAGCAAACGCACGCACGTCACTATGAACTCTACCGTCGCTGCAAGCTGGAAGAGATGGGCTTCAAGGACACAGACCCAGACAGCCAGTCGTTCAGGTGAAATTAGGGATACCAGAGATGTAACGCATCTTGGCAATTCACCAAAAAAAACTGTGCTGACAAAATTACTTAATAGAACATTAAAATCCATGTTTATATGATTTGGTGATATTTCTATTCTGTTGAGTTCTTGTGAGTTCAGATTAGTTTAATCCCTTCAGGGAATGTTAGTTACTTAATGTGTATATTTACATATACATATGTATTTGCCTTATTTGGTAATTTATTCTAATGTTATTAATATAATGTTTTGTACTTTGAGGTATATTTTCTTATATTTATAATAAGTAGCTTAAATCAATCTCATTTTATATCATTCTTAGTAGTTTCATGTAGATGTCACATTGCATATTACTAAGTTTTGCTCTGCAATCAAATGGTCAATAATCACACCTAAACATTGTAAACATTTGTTAAAACTATGCTATGTTTAAAATTATGAATAGCTGGAACAACAAGCTCATGGATACTAATCATGTCCATAAAGTGCTTTAGACTGAGCTTAGCATTGTTTTTCCCTGATTTTCAGCCTCCAGGAAACATATGAAGCCAAGAGGATCGAGTTCCTTTCGGAGCTGCAGCGCAAAGAGGAAGAAATGAGGCAGATGTTTGTCAACAAAGTTAAGGTGACAGAAGCTGAGCTGAAAGAAAAGGAAAAAGAGGTAAAGACTGACATCATCATAAAATAACTCATTGACAATATAACATGTTTAGTTTGTCTCACATCGTATAATGTCACATCATCATCTCTAGCTTCATGAGAGGTTCGAGCAGCTCAAGCGGATGCACCAGGATGAAAAAAGGAATTTGGAAGAGAAACGACGAGAACTAGAGGAGGAGATGAATGCCTTCAATAGGAGAAAGGTGGCAGCTGAGACACTGATGGGACATGCACTCCAAGGCTGCTCACAACAGCCATTCAAGAAGGACAAGGACAAAAAGAAGTAAGTCTGCTTCTCTGAATGTATTTAATATGTATTCTTCTTCAAGGATAATTGGTTAAATATCACACATACAGTATATTCACAGGTCATGGATGTGTATTCTCTAAACCAATGTGATTAATGAGATAGTGTTGTCTTCCCAGAGGTCATGTTGGCTCAGAGACTAGTACAGGGACAGATTCAGACTGACACTGTGTGCCCAGACACAGTAGGAAGGGTCACAGCTTGCATGACACAGGCTGATTGCTACGTCTCTGCAGGCTCACCTGCCAGACTGTATCTCGGGCAGGGGCAGTTCTGTTTACACTGGACTTGTCTCACTGATACTTGCACCACATGTAACACAGATGATACTCAGACATCCCACACATAGAACCATAATTTTATTCTGCAGGTGGACACATTATATGTCAGGGATGATTATCCATGGTCAAAACATACATAGAGAAATTTGAAGCTCAAATTCTATAATTCTTATTAAATAGTAAAATACGATAAAATGTTACAAAATTGTCTGTATTAATGGGCTATTCTAATGCATCTGAAAGGATTATGGGTAACATAGCCAGTTTAAACCAGTTTAATAGCACAAGCTGTGATTTGAACTCAGTGTCCATGCTTCACCTCTCAAGTTCTGCAGCCAGTGATCAGTTTGCCTGTAGTGTAGATCTAGCAATTAATGGACAGTTAATATACATTTAGAAGACACAGACAATTTAAATGTAATGCTGATATGTAGTTTATATGTGATAATATATGAACTCTGTTGATGTCTCATTTGAATATGAAAGTCCATAGTGATTTAGACATATTTTAAATAATTAATCAGCGTTAACATAATGCAACACTGATATTTATAACTAAACTTTCAGGTGTGTTGGTTTATGCATTTTTTCCTGCAGGACACTTAAACAGGAAGCCAAATCTATTCACTGAGTAGACAGTTGCTCTTAATACAATAGAAATACCTAGTTGCAGTGAAGGACTTCTCTATGTCTGTAGACACCATCACTAACAGAAAAGGTTGATATAATGTATTCAACCCCATAAACATGGTTTGTTAGATATGTTCCAGATGTGGTGTCAGTGTCGGTTTTGTGTTGTTGACTATGTAATCATATTAAGAAACATCTTTACAAATGTAATATTATTTAAATCCACCAATGAATGTGGTCTAAATCTCAAATTGATTTCCATGAGGTTTGTTAAATAATTTAGATGTGAAACAGAAGTTGGGCTGAACAGTATATAAAGAAGGATACAGAAGTTTAAAGCCAAAACATTGTTGCATTTTCACCTCATTCATTTTTTCCTTTCATTTCTACCGTACTTCAAATCCTGCATTCTTTCCTTTTTTTCTATATGTTGTCTAATTTCTTTTTCCACTTTCAGTTGATTTATAGATCAAACATCCAGAGAAACCAGGAATATGTCTGCCATCAGCATGAATATCTGACATAACTTACTGACACTATGTGTGGAGTCAGTGACACAGCGACTATGCACATATGTGTGAAAAATTTGATGGCTGTAGCCACTGTGTTTTTATGGATCAAAAAGGTAGCTTTGCTCAGTGTATTTAATTTGTCCCCAATGCTGACTTGGCTAGACACACAATAACAAATCCATGGACTGTTTTCATAACACGAAGCTTGTGTTATTTCATGTTCTTTCCATGAATGTGGGTTCATCTCCTGTTGTAAATTTCTAAGTCTCTATTTCTCAGAAAGACACAATAGAAACAGGAGACAGTTTGCCTGAATTTAACCTATGATTATAATTAATATATATAAAAAATGTTATGCAATGAGATGTATTAATGTGAAGTAAAATGTTCTGTGTACATTTATACATAGAGGCATATACAGCGTGAATGATCTTCTGTGTGTTTTATGAGTACAGAAGTTTAAAACATTTATATAAAAAAAATATTTGTTACTGTTGGTAGTTTAAGGTAAGATCATTTATTTGTCTAATTACCAATCTATGCAAAGTTGAAATGAGCCGATATTTTAGAAGAGTTTACAATGAAAAAAGAATGATAATGTAAAACCAAATAGACTAGCAGTTCATCTATTGGTAGCTGAATCCCATTCCCATTTTCTGACATTTCATCAACATCTATCACTTGTATGCTTCACAGAATTTCATGTTGGCCTTGGTGATGTCCAATATGATTTTCTGATATCTCTGCATTTTAAGTGGTAACTGTGTTTATGTTAAAGTGTTAATCATTTATTCAACTATAACAATTCTGTGTGTGAAATCACACAGAATAAATAACAAAACATTATCATTTGTACTAAATTTGCATATGTTGTTGAGGTTTGTCTGGGGACCTTAATGAATTTAAGTTGATGACGCAAATGACATGGTTTTTCTTTCCTTTTCATAGCTTCTTTAGTCTTCCATCAGCGTGTTCCTTAACCTCAGGAAGGAATTTGAATTAGAAGACTTTCTACTACATCAAAAGCTCACAGACTAATAATCAAGTGTATTATTTTTACAATGTGAAATGACAGTTTTATAGAAATACATTTAATATCCCTGGAAGTGAGTCAGCCTGGAGCCTTCCACATCTACTAAACTCACCTTTAAGGTTTTAAGCAGCATTCTGTAGCATGGTCTCTGCATGGCTCCTAACCTTCATACCAACAAGTATAAAAATATCTTCATTGTCAAATTTCTGTTTTTGAACTAAGTGTGCTCTCTGTCATGTAACGCTTGTAGTTTTTCCACTGATGACAATTTACACTGTGAAATTATAAAGTGACATAATATTGCTGTTGGAGATTGTATAGATTATATATTATATAGTATATATTATGATTTATAAGCACTTTAAATCAATCATAGTACAACTACTATTCTTAATCATTATAAAGGCATCCTGTGATACTTACATGTCAGCCCCTATGTTGTCTCTAAAAGCACTAGTATTTGGCACTTTTAAACAGGAATAACTATATTCACTGTAGGCCAGGATGTATTGTATATAAATTCAACATTAAGCCTCTTAATGTCAGTGGATAGTATATAGTGGGTCTGTATCAACCTGCTTGCAGATTTGTATATCCTGATGTAATAAAGAGTTTCTTTATTGAACATTTGTCTTGTTCTCTCCATAATTGTTCTTTAAGAGAGAAAATTTAAAAAAAATCCAATTGACAAAAACACCTTGTGATAAGCTGTGGTCTCAGAAGGTTCAGGTTTCTTCCAGATTGTTCCAGAAACCTGCCAGTAGTGTTCATTAAAAAAAAAGGAAGAAAGAAAAGGAGATGGCATAATGTGATCATGGCTGGGCTATGACAACGGTATCTGAAATTGGGTAAATGAAATGTTAAGAAATCATGTACAGCTTTAGAGAAATTGTAGTATTTTGCTTTTGTCTTTCCCTGCCTTGTTGTGCAGTGTTACATTTTTTCCTGGGTGGCTAATAATTGTACCGTTAAACAATAGGAAACTTTTGTCGATTGATATTGAATAAATATGCTATTTATCGTTGATCCAGATGTGATTTTTTGTAACGTGAACTGTTTAATTTTATTGACAACATTAGAAAACAAACCAAATCGGTTCCATGTTTCTGTTATGTCCCGCCTGCTCACATGTGATTGGTTCTCCAGCATCTAAAGGGCGGGACTTATCCGTGAATGGCTAGACATATGTCCAATTGAGCTATAGAACCACGAACGTCATTCATCGATGACCAATGACAGCTCACTTTGATTGTGCCTGGGCTTGGTTTTATGCCTTCATCAATAGCAGAAATGCCCTTTTCCCCGTCGCCTAATGCCAAGGGTAGGGGGTGTGCATAGGCAGAAATTAACCTATGCTTAAAACTTTCTTTTGTGAAAGTTCATACTTACAGTTTTTGTGTTCTATTCATCATCTCACCCGCTTATTTAAAGCGCGTGAAAGCTGTTTTTTCCCCACCTCTGATTTTTGATCATTTTAAAAGCAGTAACTTGAGCCAAGGTAAGTTAACAAGTCTTCTTTCTTTGTCACATTAAGTGTATGTTTAACTTACAGTGGCGTTCATAGCTATAAAACACGCTGTCGTGTGGTTGCCAGTCATCTGAAAAGTATATGAAATAACGCCAACAGTCAAATTTGGTTTAGCTAGTGTTAGCGCTTGTAGCTAACGGTTAACGTTACGTAAAATTAGTTCATCATATCCTCCTCACTTTCTTAAAGTAACGCTACAACAGTACGTTTACATTATAACAGTAGTGTTGTGACTTACAGCTTTTTCCACAGTTTAGCAGGTTAAACAGTGTTATCTATGTTGTGTTCGTTGTCGTCAGGCTGTGCTTCGTTTCCCATTAGTGTGTGCGGCAGGGACATGTCCCGACATGACGCAGGTCCTGCCCTGCCACACACAGGGCCTGCTGCTTTCATATGAAGCCTAATGCTTGCAATTTAAAACATAGTTAATCATACAGCTATGTTATGATAACTAAATACGACAACAAATACAACAAGTGTGAGAAACTTCATAAGTTATGTAGTGGTGTTTCACCACTCCCTGAGTAGACCAGTTGAGACCGGGTCAATGACAGTTGTTGGGGGAAGGCTTGTTACTGAATACCCTACAAATATGGAAACACTGCCATGTCTTAGATATTTCAGAGCAACAAACAGGCCTAATCCAGATCTATTCCTTTTAGTGAACAACTTGAGTGTGATATCCCGAGTTGTGTTTATCGTCTTATTGTAGTACATCTGTTGATGATCTTGAATATTTGGAAAGTTTTATACAGCAAAACTGTTGGAGACTGTATATTGGGTCCATATTGATTTAAGATTATTATTATTGTGACTGTGGTAAAGATGACACTGCCACAAATAATATGTTAAAAGGTTATATTAAAAAAACTAAACAGCATAGGATAGAATCTGGAATTTGGTTATTAAAATGTTGTGTAACTGCTGTCCTTCTCTCGTCTTAGCTCACAGATGCTAATTTGTAATATATCTGACTGTTGCTGCAGAGATAAACAGTTCATGTCCTTGTTTTTTTTTCTCCAGCTATAAGCGTCTGTAGACACTGATCATATAGCTATATAGGTTTGGGCTACTAGGCAGGTTGTCAACTATTTTAGCTCCAATATATTTAGTTATGGTCATACCTGTGGTTACTAATAATTGTAAATACTGTTAACAGTCATACTCACACACACTAACGCACACACATCATATTATTAGAACTTGACTAAATGACATTTAGTCAAAATATTGTGATTTAGTCAGTATTAATCAAGTTTCCTTTACTGTCTACCCAGATGATTGACACAGTCACAGCACCAGGAGCACAGTCCTTTGCAGTTCAGCTGAAGGCCCTAACAGATCTTGAGGCCCGATACCAACCAAAGCTGAGTGGCTTGAGGCTCATTGAGGGTGCCCAGGACAATGGCCTTAGGATGACCAGCAGACTGAGGGAGCTGGAGGTGAAGGACCTGCTGTCTCTGACAAGGTTCTTTGGTTTCAGCTCAGAGACGTTCTCATTGGCCATCAGCTTGTTGGATCGATTCCTCTCTGTAATGAAGGTCTGTATGCAAAAATGTACACATGGACTTTGCACAATTAGTGAAATCATTGTTTTATAATCTATATATATATATATATTTTCTCTCTGTCCAATTCAGATTCAACCAAAGCACCTGTCCTGTGTGGGCCTCTGCTGTTTCTACATTGCTGTGAAGTCCTCGGAAGAGGAGAAGAACGTGCCTCTGGCCAATGACCTGATCCGCATCAGTCAGAATCGCTTCACTGTGTCTGACATGATGAGGATGGAGAAGATCATCATGGAGAAGCTCTACTGGAAGGTGAAGGCCCCCACAGCTCTCCGCTTTCTCCGCCTTTTTCACAGCCACATCCAGGAGCAGCTCGACGCTGAGAGGTAAGGACAGATGGTCACATCAACCTGCAGGGCTGAACCATGACTCAACAAGATTACATTTGCTCTTCTAAAATGTGTCTTCTCATATTTGGCTTTAAAGAGAACACTAGCCAAAAATATTTTAAGGCCAACAAGCACAGACCTATTTGAAATCATGCTGATTTCTAGACACGTGACAACCTGTGAGAAAACAAATGTGAAAATCCTCTGGTCATGATTTTGTACTTAAAGCAATTCAAATACTAATTAAAAATGTTGTTACTAAAGCAGACTGATCTTTAATCTTATGAGTCCTGTCTTAAATCAATCTAATGTGCAAGTTGCTATCTCAGCACTAAAAGCATTTTCATTTTACAGCAAGAAGATACTGAGCCTTGAGAGACTGGAGTCTCAGCTGAAAGCCTGTCACTGTTCATTTGTCTTCTCCAAAATAAAGGTAAGCCAAAAGAACATATCTCCTAACATTTATCTTAATATGAAAGTCGCATTTTTGCCTAGCCTTGCCTAGCATGGATGAAAAATTACACAGCTTTTTCACTGTATTGTAATCATTTGTAGTCGAAGTTGTAGTATAAAGTAAATTTTTTAAATATTTTGCTTTTCGTGCGGGTTTTCTTACACATAAATTGTCACTGATTCCTCTTGTTTCGCTGCAGCCGTCTCTGCTTGCCATGGCTCTTCTGTGTTACGAGGTTCAGGAACAACATGACCCTGAATACACTGACAAAATATCAGAGGTCCTGAAAAGTCTGCAGCAACTGCTGAATGTAAGTACAGACACTTTTTACAATCTTAAACCCGTGTGCTGCACTAAACATACTTACATACACAACTGTTTTTTCTGAAGCTTTGCTTAGTTAGAATCTAGCAGTTTGTTTTTGTTTTTTTTTGGGGGGGGGGGTAATTGTGGGGTTTGTGGAAATATATCATTAAGATATAATGGAGAAAATTTTTTGAAGTTTTGTGTTTCTTTTCTGCAGATCAGAGATGGAGACCTGCTCTGCGTGCGTGAGTTTGCTGGAAAATGCCTCGCTGAATATGCCACAACAAAGTGCTCAAAGCCTAACAGCCAGAGACTTCGCTGGATTATTTCGGGAAGAACTGCACGTCAGCTGAAACACAGCTACTACAAGATCACTCATCTTCCCACCATACCTGAGTCAGCTTGTTAAAACCTAGGTGTGCATGTGGGTGACCTTACATGCAGAGACAAATTACACCTGTCCCTGAAATTATCTTGGCTATCTGAATGTAACTTTTGCAGTAGGTCACCCATGTGCAGCTCCAGTTATTTTCCTTACAGATCTTCATCTGTGATGATGGATTTCTTTAAGTAAAAGCTAAATGTGTTAGTTTTCCTCAAGTTTGCCATCAAGCACACTGTATCTTATCTTCCCCAGTAAAAAGGAGTAATGCTTCGTCAGAAAGGTTAATGTACTGCCATCCTGCTAAGTTTTACTTTCCTGGTTGAGTTGCTTGCACAAGTGTTCAGTATGTTCTTATTTAAATCCGTACCAAGGTGTTTGGTATTTCCTGGAACGGGTTGCTGGTTTTAAGCTAATAAGTAGAGAACCACCTAGGTCCTCAGTCCACTATGTGGAAGAGGAGGGAGAAGGATTTTGTGAATAGCAAAAATGGAACCAAGAAATCGGGCCCGGAATCCTTAACTCCCACCCTAGGTTGCTAAGCTGTCCTGAATGCACACTCCTACCCAAGGTGATGATTTTTTATTATTTTGAAATGGCGAGGGAGCTCTGGATTTGTATGGTGAACCATACTGTTTGAGCTGAGACATGAATTGACTGATTTTTAGTTGTCAATTATACAGAGAATACTTAAATAAAAAAAAAAGGTCATTGCAGTGGAAATGTGGTTTGAAATTTGTATTTTCTTTGCCAGTTTCCCCGACTAGTATAAGTTTACTTTAGTGACTAATGTGTTCTCAAAATTGAAAATGGCTAATTGAATACAACATCTGATTAACCTATGTACTTGTACCTTTCAATAAAAGTTTATTGAAAAGCTAATGCTGCGTGCCTTTGTATCATTACTGAAAGAAAACACATCCCAAAATGAACAGGCACCAGCAGTTCTTGACATCAGTGTTCAGGAAGAAACAAACGGGCTTCTGTATGAAACAATTCCTCCAAGCACACCAACATTAAAACCAAAGTTTTTCTGGAGGCAAATCTGATTCACTTCTCACATGAGATCTGAAGAATCCACAGCTGCTCTGCATGAAGTTAAGTCATCTGTATTGTTCATTAAGGAGAGGAAACATTTCTGGCACATAAATTGGAGGCAACAGTCACTTCTGTAAACTGGAAAAGTCTGGACCACCACCAGCAAAATTCCCAGAGATCTCTGCACCACTGAAGTCAAATCCGGGGTTCTAGAGAAGAGAAGCACAATTATTTCATAAGCAGAAACACTCTTGCCCATTATCAAAATTAACATTATCCCCCGAGGATGAGTTAAGGTCTGATTTTTCTCATCAACTTGAGGGGTAGTTTGAGAAGCAGTATTTAAATTTAAATGGATAAAAACATATCTTTCATTGCTTTGTTTCTCAGAAGAGATTCTATTAGTCATTTACCAGTCCTTTAAGATTACTTTATAAGCCATGAATAATAAAACTTTTTGTGATCGATTATTTGACCACATTGTTAAATCCCTCTCAGATCTGTCACCTGCCCCAGTCTCAAGTCACCTCCCCTATGCCACACCCAGACACTCCCC
>JAUYWH010000002.1:9117710-9158381 GCA_034779795.1 Ctenopoma multispine
GCCTAGTGCCTACTGTACAAGCCTGTGGGGGCAGTGCTATGATCTGGGGTTGCTGCAGTTGGTCAGGTCTAGGTTCACCAAGAATGATGTCAGCTGACTACCTGAATATACTGAATGACCAGGTTATTCAATATCAATGGATTTTTTCTTCCCTGATGGCACGGGCATATTCCAAGATGACAATGCCAGGATTCATCGGGCTCAAATGTGGTGGCCAATACATGTGTGAAAATAATGTCTCATGCTCCCTGAACCAGAGTCCGGACCTTAACCCCATTGAGAATCTTTGGGATGGGCTGGAGAAGGCTTTGCGCAGCGGTCAGAATCTACCATCATCAATGCAAGATCTTGAAAAATTAATGCAACACTGAATGGAAATAAATCTTGTGACATTGCAGAAGCTTATCGAAACAATGCCACAGGGGATGCGTGCCAAAAATCAAAGCTAAAGGCGGTCCAACGAAATATTGTGACCTTTTTTTTTGGGTGGCGACTTTTTTTTTGGCCAGGCAGTGTATATATAGCTTTATGAATAAACCACTACTAAAGGTATTTATTACAACATACAGTGTAAGCCAGGAGTGGGCAGTTCCAGGCCTTGAGGGCCTCTGCCCTGCTTGTTTTCTATCAAACCCTAGTGTACCTAACTTATTTGGCTAAAAAAGGTGCATTGTAGCAGGACACAGGTGTGCATGTGACTTGATGAATACTGTTAAAATGACACTGTGTCAAACTAACCTCCCGCTGGAACCTCTCAAGTGTGAGCTTCCTCTGCATCTGATCCTGTATCCAGGCATTTGCACAATACTCCCCCTCCAACAGGGACAACCAACAATTTCCCGCCTCTCGATTAGTCTTCATCAGAATGATCTGTATTAAACACTTATCCTCTGTGGATGAAGAGAAATGAAATGGGTCACATAAGGATGACTTTTGTACATTAAAGATGAAGGTAAGTTTCAGTGTTTTTAGTGAACTAAACCCACCAAGAGTCCATGTGGCTTCGTCAGACACGGTTGTGTCGAACAGTTTTCCCTGTCAGAATGTGAAAAGGAAAAAGGAAGAGGAATATGAGCTGGAGGAAACTCAAGCCCCAGTTTTCCAAATGTCTGCAATACCTCAAATCATCACACACTCAAGTACAACTACTGTGCTGTTATACAATTAAACAACTGACAACTCTATGCTGTGCAACGACCACTTAGCTCGTTCAGATTTTGTTTGTAGGTTTTTTGGTCACATTATTATTATTGATTAGCAGAGGGAGACTGAATAGGCTTTGTGAATCATATTTCACTTTCTGTTTACCAAACTTCAGACAAATCAGATGCAGACTGGATCACATATTATTTTCCGACCTTCCTTCTCTCTGTCCGTTTATTCAGTTTCACTAGAGGGGGGAGAGAGGTCCCAGGGATCACATCAGATGCTAACCTTAAATATTTCCTTTCCATTGACGTGCAGCTCGATGTCTCTGGGTCCCAAGTGGCATTTGACTTCTTTAGCAGACGTCCCACGAGGCACATCGACTTCGATAAAAACCTCTTCCATGGTCTGGTACCAGGAGCCCCAAGGTGTTTTGCAGGGCACGACGCCACTCCTTTCTTCGAAGTGCACCGACATGATTGCGGCTTCACACCGGCTGACAGGTCGGCTAACGTCGGCTAACTAACTTATACTATATGTGACCAGCACAGAGGTTTTCACTTTGATACGTAATAAGTCTTCACCACAGGTTATAAAGTGGTCACCTAAAACGACTGTTCTTGAGAATATTTCAATTAAAGTTGTTTAGCGTATTTTGGTGATACTATCTTTAAGTAAACTGTATGTTTTGCCCCTCAGTCTCTCGAAACTTCTTCTTCTTCCCCCAGTGTTTCGCTCTTCCGGTTGTTAACAAGGATGTGGCAGCAGCGCCACATACCGTCTAAAGGCGGAACTACAGCAAAAACAAAAAAACCCTTATGATGAGGACAGACTTTTTGTCGATGACTATCATTATTTTGATGTGAAGTGTTTTTTCACACGTTTTTTAAATTTATTTAATTTACTTGCTTTGGCTACACCCTGAAACTAACACTGACTGTATAAAAATGGAGAGGATTTACTAATCTGCTAATTAGATTACTGTTCCTGCTGTAGTGCCTAATTTGTCCTCAAGCATACTGATCAGTGACTTTAACCACACTCTTCCTCTATTTGTTTTGCTACTCGACGCTATTTTGAATTGCTCAGAGACTTGAGTGAAACTTTGGTGATTAATGCTGCCAAGCATGGCCGTCCTGTCACTAACTTTAGTTGCTTTCATCTACTTGATAAGGTAAGTTTAGTGTCTCTGCTTGTATCAGTGTTCATTGAATGTCTGAGTTTAATTTACGTTTTCCTCTGCAGTCTTGACAATGTATGTGGACATAACAAGAGTTACTCAGACAACATTACCAGGATTTTGGATGAGCTTTTGAATGGTTATGACAACAGATTGCGACCTGGATCAGGAGGTAATTCTGACTGCCACCCCTAAACCCTCTATATAGAGTATATATATCTAGACTGTTTCTGTGCATCTTGTGTACATCCCACAGTTGCCGATCATTGTTACAGGTGGAGTCACAGAGGTGAAAACAGACATTTTTGTCACCAGTTTCGGACCTGTTTCAGATGTTGAGATGGTAAGATATTCCTATTGTAAGATGATGTATATATGCTGACTATGGTAAGATAACGGTGCTTCAGTGACCACTCAATGCCTGCCTTATGGGCAATCTGCCATGAGACCATCTAATGAGCTTTAATCTGTTTGACCAGCCCTATAACTCCATTATTGATGGCCTCTAAATCAATATGACAACATGTCAGACAGTGGGAATGGCTGAATGAATTGATTAATGATTATCTGGGATGAGTGGCATCCATCATAGCCTCATCATCTGTCCTCACCTTCCACTGCAAGCTGAAATACCTCTGCAGCATTGTGCATACTGATGAATGAGAATTATACTGATGGATTAAGTGGTCAAAGATCAACATTTAAAGTGTTTTAGAGTTGTAGGTTTGTAGATCATAAGGTTTGATATCTACTAACATGTTATATTTGTACATCAGGAGTACACCATGGACATGTTCTTTCGTCAGATGTGGGTTGATGAGCGGTTGAAATTTGAGGGCTCCATTGACATCCTGCGCCTGAATAATCGTATGGTGGACAAAATCTGGACCCCAGACACTTTCTTCAGAAACTCCAAGAAGTCAATTTCCCATAACATGACCACACCCAACAAGCTCTTTCGTATCATGAAGAATGGAACTGTCCTATACACCATGAGGTGATTAGCTCAGCTATTATCAACGTATGGGGTTGTCTTCTGACACCAGGTTCAACTTAATAAATGACTGAAACTGAATTATGCGTCATCTTGTTTTTAGACTGACAATCAGTGCAGAGTGTCCAATGAGCCTGAAGAAGTTCCCTATGGATGGCCATGCCTGTCCTCTCAAGTTTGGAAGCTGTGAGTATAGCAGATTTCTTTAAAAACATGTCCAGATTTATACATGTGATAATTGTTAGATGTGTTTAAGAGGTTTTCCTAAGTGTGTTTTCCATTTAAGATGCCTACACAAGCAGTGAAATCATGTTCACTTGGAGGAAGGGGTCAGTAGCTTCTGTTGATTGTCCCAAAGAGTCCATGAGTCTTCTGCAGTATGAGCTCGTGGGACAGACTTTGTCAAGTGAGATTTTCAAATCAAACACAGGTAACATTCACTGTCAACCATCTCATCTCTCTATTTATTGCAGTTATACCCAAAGTTAAAAGTTTAATTTGAAAATTATAATGGTCTGATAAATGTGTGAGCACAACAAGGACAATAAGTCTCTCCAAATGCTCCACTAGTGTCCATTACTCCCCCGCAATTGAGCTGATGTAAAAGCTTCCTTGAGCAGCCATCTAAGATGCTTAAGTCAGACCTAATGCGTATGGTGTGCCTTAAAAAAGAACTATGTGGTTTAAAGCCCTGTCAATGCACTGACTGCAGGATGGAGTATTGTGTGTATGTGTGTATTTTCTCCCTTGTCCTTGGAATAGAGAGGAAAAGCACAAGGCAGACTGTGGAGATAATATCCATTTAGAAAACACAAAGACAAAGCGAGACACTCTGTCTATATATGTGTGTGTGCATGATGCAGCATGTTTTCAGTGTGTTAATGTCTGCATACATGAGTTTAGACAGAGCAGGGCAGTGTTACACATAGTGACACAGCTCTGCTCTCTTCTTGCCCCCTCCTCACTCACTCCTTCCTCTTCCTTTATTCCATTTACAAATGTCTGATGTGATCCTTCCTTCTTCTCCCCTCCTTGTTGTCCTGTGCGCTCCCTTCCTCTTTTCCTTTCTGTCCTCTTTCACATCTGTGTCTTACAGTTAGCTGACTATTCCAGTCTTACCAGCATCTGTATGTATCTACTGTACATATTTCTCTTGGCAACTATTCTTTTTCAAGGTCAAACAAGGACATCCATCCTGTGTTGCTCTGCTCTCTTCCCTGGGGTTGCTCTCCTCACACGTGCTATTTGTCTTGCAGGTCACTACTCTGTGCAGGTGGTCCATTTCCACCTCCAGAGGAAGCTTGGTTATTACCTCATACAGACCTACATACCTCTTATTATGGTTGTGGTGCTGTCACAAGTCTCTTTTTGGATCAACAAAGAGTCAGTTCCTGCTCGCACAGTTGCTGGTACACTCCTTTTTTCACCAACAGTGGCCATACAATATGCATTATGTGGCATGCACTATATGAGTGTCTGTGTCCATCTACATATATGTTTTGTTTTTGTCCAGGCATCACCACAGTGCTTACCATGACCACCTTAAGCATCAGTGCCCGCCAGTCACTTCCCAAAGTAGCCTATGCCACTGCCATGGACTGGTTCATTGCTGTGTGTTTTGCCTTTGTGGCGTCAGCTCTTGTTGAGTTTGCAGCAGTAAACTACTTTGCCACCCTACAGGCCAACCGACTGAGGAAGCAGAAAGCTAGACAAGACAGGCTTGAGGTGCTGGCAGCCTGCAGCGATGATGATGACACAGTTTCGGTGAGCAGCCGACTGTATATCCATAAATTAAGATAAGTTCAAAGTAAAATTTCATAGAAATCATTAGTTTATTTTATTTAACCTGTATTTAACCAGGTAATTCTCACTGAGCTGAGCAAATGTTTTGCAAGGGAGGCAAACAAAATGTTTGATACAGTACAGTAGCTTGGTTGCTAGAGCAGTCGCCTAAGAACCCCAAGGTCAGTAATTTGCTGGTTCCTCCTGGCTACATGTCGAGGTGTCCTTGGACAACAATTCAAAGCCCTGTAGCAGCGCCGTCATCTGTCTGGCAGCTGTCCAACAATTTCCCCAAAGGGATCAATAAAATAAAGCCTCATTATTATAATTAATGTAATAATTATTATTATCTATCATGATGCAAAGACTTATGACATAAGAACCAGAATATGGTGATTACTTGTTTGAGTGCTGTAAATCTTCTGACACATACATATCAATTCTTGTCATGTCAGAATCTAATTTAATGGTTAAGTTAGCATATATGAAAATGAGGACTTTGTTGCTGTTTCCACATTAGACCAGGGGTTGGGAATCCATGCTGCTGTATCGTCCTCCTCAGCTTCTGACTGAGTGAACGCACCTGATCTGGGTAATCAGCAGAGATTGTTGGAAAACATGCAGGGCGGAAGCTCTCGATGACCATTGAACCCCGCACGTATAAACAATGATTCCTCAAGGAATAGCCAATTCTTTAAGGAAGGACTATTATATGTTAAAAACAAAACCCTAACCCAAAAGAATGTATGTATTAAGAAATATTCCAACATTTTGGGAAATCTTGCGCAGTCAAATAGTGTGTGATAAAGTTTGGCTAGCTATTTGTGTGTAAGTGAATAAACATTTCCCCAAAATGTAAAACGTCAGAACTACTGGGATTACTAATATAGTAACTTGTATAGTATACTAGTAATTAGCTGTAGGATATTGAGTTTTGTCTCTACACTTTGAATAAGAGCAGTCTGCTCAGTTTTTTGGAGGTCTGTGATTTATGTCACATTGCATCTGAAATGCATTTACAGAGCTAATAATGGTGAATGGAGAGTAATGTTAATGATGAAGAAGACACAGCAACTCCAGACAGAGAAAAAGAAATCATGGCACTAACTGGAGGTCTTTTTATATGGATTCCTGAATAAAGACTCACCGTGCCTCTGCCATTTGTGCCATTCAGGGCACCACACATAAAACATGCAGTTGTAGAGCTCTCATCTCCAGCTATATGCTTTATGCTAATACAGTAAGCCACCCCAGCATCCTCCCGGGATCTGTCTCACGTGTGGGGCTCATGGTTAAATGCTTTAAAAATAGCCTCAGAGTGAGAACAGAGAACAACTCCAGCACTCTTCTCTGCATAAATCTGTTAACCATCCTATAGGCATTTAACAACTACCGGCTGTGTCATGACACCAAAAAAACACATATACACTATGTACTTGCAGGACAGAAATAGTGTGATTTTTAAATTAACTACCTCATCTCTCCCTATACCTCCAAACCACGTCCACCCCCTGCCACCAGTTGGACAGCAGTCCACAAGATGGCCTGAAGAGGAGAAACCACTCAGTGTGTCGCAGTGACCCAGGAGATGCCCCGCCGCTGTTGATTTTCCTCCAGCAGGGCTCAGCTTTTCCTCAGATCTCGCAGCTGGCTGGCACCAGTCCTATCGACATGTACGCCCGCATACTCTTCCCCCTGGCCTTCGCCCTCTTCAACTTAATCTACTGGTATATCTACCTGGCCAATGATCCGATGGAGAGGGCCAGATAAACTGATTCTGTCATAGTGGTGCGATGAAATCTGTTCTTTCTTTATTATTATTATTATTATTATTATTATTATTATTACATTGTATCAACAAATACAAAACAAATATCAAACTGATTGTATTGTCTGTATAGCTAAAACCTACTTTGTTTATTCCTCTAAACCATAGAGCTAAACTGAAACTTACACTATAGGACTGGTGGGAATCTATATTATTATTAACATGGGCACAGTTGTGAAATGTACCATACATTTTCCTGGTGTCATAAATATACACTCAAGCACCAAATATGTATTAATCATCCCCGAAAACAGAAACAGGTTCACTCCTATTGAAAAACATTTACTCAAAGCTGTTTTAGGGTTGTAAAAATTAAGGAGCAGTCAGAAACAACATTGATGACATAGATGTTTTTTATTTTCTTTCAAACCCTCAGCTATAGAACTATAGAGGTGCCTAGACGCCCATATTTAGACAGGCTACTACACAATACTACTCTTTGTAGCCATGTTTACTGTACACCTTACAAGAGAGATGTTTAACCTTCAACCTTTTGAGTCATCTGTGACAAGGCAAAAGATCCAAACAGCCTTTCAAGCAAAACAGTAAAAATAGCTGAGATATAGTTGGAGAGTATCCAGCATTCTTGTACAACTGAGCAAAAATGAGAAAATATCTGACAATGGATGGATGGTGCTTCATGCACGCTTAGTTTGTGTCTCCCTCAGCTCTAATTGTGATGGCTTAAGTAGAGGAATAACTATGCATAGACTTTTATATAGGCAGTAAAAACATCAATAATTTCTAAAGCTGGAACAGCCCCTGGTGTTGTAGGGAATCATAAAAAAGGGAGAATGATGCTAGGTGTTCTGGTTGCTGCATTGACGCCAGCACTGTGGCTTTTATCTTCATCATAGATTTACAATACAAAAGAGACAAGGTGTTGAGTTCATTTCAGAAGAAAAATATGCATCATACTCTCTCTTGTTTTATGTAAGGTTTACCTGAGGGACTGGCAAAGTCCCAGCTGTTATAATGACAGCAGTGTTTCTCCACAGGGAGCAGGTCTCACAGGAAAAATAAAGCAGTGTACTTACTGTGTACATTAACCACATAGAAAAATGACTATTCAGTTCCCCGATTTTAAGTGAGCCACTTACAGAACAGAAAGCTCCATGTCCAAGAAAGAAGAAGAGAGACACGGTGTAAAAAGAGAGACAGGGAAGAAGGATCTGTTATGTAACACTGGAGAGTGCAAATCTGCTCATCGTGCTACTCGTGTTCATTTTTATGCTTGTTTTGTTTATAATGTTCTGTAGAATATTAAAAGAGACAAGATGGAGAGCATGAGAACAGCTGCATCACGTCGATTCCCTCTCCATATTTTCACAACGTCTCTTGCTCGGTAGTTTCGATGAAGGCAGTGAGAAGGCAGGAAGCACAGTAACTGTTTTGGCTGTGCGGTGCACTGCAGATAGAGAACCTCTGAATGTGGAAACAATTCTGTATTCTGGTCTTGCAGGGACATGGATCTTACAAACTAAGAGGAGCTGGAAAAGGGCATGTGCACCCGGAGAGACCTTCAGCATCCAGCAAGCCAACCTCACCTCACCCCTCCCTCTCTTTCTGTGAACAATCTCTCAGCATTCAATCTGCTCACATCTGACAGAGGAAATGAATCAGAAACTCATTTATTCTGCTGCTGCACATCTATTCATTTCACAGGCTGTGACCACTGCCCACTTGTGTTGTGATCAGTGGCTGAAGAGCTGCCCTTCACGGGCCTCAGTCACTTTAAACCTGCCACATACACACAATAACTTCTCGGGATCCTGGACTGAGACACGCGCCGCACACAGTATGCAGTGTGTGCGCGTCGCTCAGACATACACACACAACCCAAAAAAACACATCAAAAAGAAGTGGATGATATAATCTATGATGGCTGAAACTGGTGGTGATGCAACAGTGAACCAACGCTTTCAGAAGCCTGCCCTCTACAGAAGCACAGCTCCCACTGCAACAAGATCAAAGACAATTTAGAGGAGGCTCGCATCCTTCCTCACTGCTTCCGAAATGTACTCGAACCTGGTAAAATGAATTGTGGGATTGTGTTTTCGATCCCACTTTTCTGCTGCGGTGCTCCGTTTGCATTTTCAGATCTACTGCAGGTTCTGTGGAAGCATTGCGGAGAAGACTACCACTGGGTGTTGGCACTGATTTTCTATTTCTGTATGGATGATGCATGATGCATGATTGCTGAGCACAGATATTTGTATATAAGGTGTGAGCGTCTCTTTTTAGCCACTTAACATTTGCAGTGGCGTAAAGAATAAAATAAACTTGATCTTAACTTGAAAATCTGTCCATTTTAAAGTGCATCCAAAACTGTGACCTTGTTGGGATGTTGACAAACTTATCTTCTATGTAATAAATAAAAATAATAAAATAATCTTAACATTAACATTGTTTTTTGTTCTTTTCACTCCTTGTGTAAATGCTTGTTTCTTCATTACGCACATCTACTTGTCCCTTTAATATTTTTCTCTGCAATGAAAACTGCTCATCCACCATCATCAGTCTCCACTCTTTGATCTTGGGCAGGCTGTACGCATGCGCCCCTCATTGGCTCCTCTGCACTGTCTAGAGTAAGTTGGATGTGCGCTCTCCTCACTCGCATCCCGAAACCACCTCAAAAACTGTTGCGATGGGGAGGATCAGGAAAAACCACTTTGGGATTTTGACTTTTTCCTTACTAGTGACTTTCGTCTGGGCTCAAAGGTAAATGTTTACACCTTCTGGTCATCTGTCCCGCTTGTCATGTAGCCTCTGTTTAAGCGCGCCTGGCGTATGGTATTAATAAGCTGTATTGCATTACACCATCTTTTTCTTCACAGCGTCAAGGATATCAAAGATCCGAGTAATATGCCTCTGGTAAAAGAAACAGTGGACAGACTGATGAAAGGATACGACATTCGGTTGAGGCCAGATTTCGGAGGTAACGAGCATATTAAAAAACGGAGTGTCATGTTTTCGCGCCCTCCTTACGTGCAATGCATGTTTAATGAACTGCAAAATCTGCTTTAATTTACATAATCATCCCTTCACAGCCAAATGGGCCTTACCAATTAGGTCTATGAGAAATGATGTGCATATTTCATTTGATGAGGAGATAAGACAAGCTTTTAACGTGATCGATTCCGCTCATCAATGTTTGATTACTCCACTAAAAAAATGAAATTAGTAGCATTTAAGCTCATCTGCGTGTTAAACATTAGGATTTCTGCTCGGGTTGATGATGCACAACTCTCCTGTAGGTGGAGGGGAGAGGAGAGGAACCTGTGCGCGCGTCACGAATTTGTTAAATTTACATGATGAGAAAGTCATCTATGCATCACGTATTAATGCCTGCTTTCCTTTCACAGGTGCGCCGGTGGCTGTCGGGATGAATATAGACATAGCCAGCATAGACATGGTCTCTGAAGTCAATATGGTAGGTGCATCTTGATTATTACGCCGCTTAATGCTGGCAGCTGCATCTCACCTGGCACGGATGAAGTGCGCTACTTATCACGGGCCAGTGTGTGTGTGTGTGTGTGAGAGAGAGAGACGGGCTAATCTGAGCCAGGTTTTAGGCATCTTCTGAATACATTTTTATTCGGGTAAAACAAAATGAAGGCTTCCGTCCCCCGTCCCCCCCACCTCAACACATCACCATCGCCATCCTCCTCTCAGTCTCCGCATTTGCAGCTCTGGTGTGTGTGTTGCTGCATTTGAATTCAGAACACACACTCACTGGCGCACTCGGACGCAAAGCCCCGGCTGCGCGCGCGGAGAACTGCATACGCGTGTGCGTGCGTACGTGTTTGTGTGTGTGTGTGTGTGTGTGTGTGTGTTTGTGTGCGGGGGTGTGTGAGACTGCTTCATGCTGTCAAGCCTCGGTGGTGTAATTTTGTTGACAAGCATCCTCCCTCCTTTTCCTGCACTTACCTACTAAATGAATAAAAACACCATTTTCTCCTCCAAACCGGCATCTTTTGCTGTGCCCAGTCACACTGTGACGTTTACGTAAAATGATCTTACCCCAGCTTGCCTTATGACGCAAGCAATTTGTCAGTAATAAATATCTGGTCACACAGCATTGCAACAAAAAAAAAGAAGCGCGTCTTAAGCGGATGCACACAGATGAACGTCATGTGCAACATGGACAGGACAGGGGGAAAAGTTCAGCAGCCCATGCAAGAGCACCACCTATTGATCTGTGGGACTGGCAGGCATGAAACTGACGGCAGTTGTATCCACTTATCTACTTGTGGCTGTACTGCATTAACGAGACTTTATTTCTAGTGTGTTTTGCTCATGGGATTTTGAATGCATTTTTAATAACGCGATGGGGCAGACTTTGCAGAGAATTCAGAATGTGCGGAAGGATCATTTACAGAGCAGTGTCTTCATGGAGCAACATAATAGAGGTGTTATATAAGAGCATAGCAACAACTTTGCCACTAGGAATGGAATGAGATGTGTTTTCTATTAATAAATGAGCCATTTTTAGTTGATGTCTAGTTAATTTTGCCTGTCATGTTTTGATTTGGCAGCCTGTCAAATCTGTGTGTCTGGTGGTCATTTTCATTTGTACTGAATGTGTTTTTAGCAAATATGACAGCCAATGCGATTTAGTTTTGGACACAGAAAAGCACTGAATGGTCAGAATTTCTCTTTTGACGGAAATTATTTATTTTGGTGGAGGATGCAGCCAGAACGGAAGTGCCTTGGGGGTCCGGAGAGATTTGAAATAGAAACCCCTCACTCGCTTCTTCTCTCTTTCTCTCTCTCTCTCTCTCTCTCTCTCTCTCTCATTTCTCTCATTTCTCTCTCGCTCCCTCCTCCATACTTTCCTCCCACCACTTTGACTGGATCCCTGGCTGTGGGCTCAGCAGCCATGTAATCCACCTCTGCCTTGCTCCAAAGGGTTATCTTACTTAAGAACTAGGCATCTATGCAAGCATTCATCTGGAAAAAAACACTGCTTCATACATCAGTGTTTTGTGTGTGAGTAACAAAAACACAAACTGTGCACAAACAGTGAATGGCGACTGACGTCATGTAGCTCCCTGTGGCTATGAGAGAGCAGTAATCTTGATCATTTCTTGAAAAAGTTCTCTCTGCTAGTCGGCACAGCAAATTTAGACATAAAGTTGTAAAAAACAAAACACATCCGAAACCTCAGTGGACTTGTGTTCCACACGTTGATATTACCTTTTGAAAATTCCTCTCTGTATCTTATATAACAGGCCAGAATCTCCTCCTCTCTCTCCTTTCTTCTTCACGTCCATCTCTCTTTGACACAACGGAGGATACGACAGCTGACGAGACTGACCTCTGAGAAATCAATAATATCACTGTGCACCATGATCACGAGGATGGAGATGGTGACCTGTGGTTTGGTGCAGGGCTGCTTTGATCTTCCTCATCAGTGGCAGCAGCCGCTTTTTAAGATTAAAGTGCCGAGAGGGAAAACAACACTGAGAGAGGCGAGGGAGAAACTGGTGAAGGCGGGCGGTGAAAAGCAGGATGGGAGAGACAGGTCAAGGTTAAAGTCTCTGCGAGACATTAACATTAATGAACAATATTTAATCGATTTAAGTCTGAAATGATCACTTCAGTGAGGAATTAATAACTATTTCAAGACCGTCCAACACACACTGTTAAATAGCTTGTTTTCCGGCTGAAAACTTTAAGTTTTAAGTTTTCAGCTTACCATCATAGAAAACTGAAAAAAAATCAAGATGAACTTGTGAATTTTTACAATTTGTTCCCTAAAATAACCCATCAAGTACTAAGATTAAAAAAAACATGCAGAAGAGAGAGAAGGCAGAGTAAGGAGAGCTATTACTTCAAATGCTTTTATTTTGTTTGGCTAATTTTTGCACTGGACCTAATCTGTACATAAAACTGTGAACTTCTGATTCACTTGAGCCTTTTCTAAAGAAATTAACCTTTTCTCTATGGTCAAACAAACAGCAGCATCCGGTCCTCCAAATGAATGCTGCCTTTGGCATCTACAGAATTCAGACTTCATGGAGGAATTGGCAGTGAAATAATATGACTAGATTTGGAATAAGTGTTTGTGTGCGGGCCTGCCATCATGGCAGTGACCGTTTTGGGCTAAAGACAGCTGCTCACTCCTCTAATTAAAGATAAAACTGCCTCTGGTGGAGAATGAACTCTGCATTTTGGTCGGGGCCGGCTGAAACCATTGTGGCATTTTTCTCCTATGCTACCATGAAGGGCACGCTGGTGGTTTTTAAGTATGTAACAGGATTTGTACTTCATCTCTGTATGTGATGTACACATGTATCAGGTGGGCTCACATGTGTGCATGCCAGGGTGCAGTCATCTTTTTGTGCATTCTTATGTGATCCGCAGAGTTAGCCCATTGAGGCTCAAAGGTCAGTCATGTTGTTAGGCAATAAAATGTGCAGGTCAGTCAGCATCGTGGTTGCAGCCTCGCCTGCATGACATTACAAATGTGCTATTTTGAAAGGGAAGTGTCCTCCGAGTCCAAGGTGTGACCACACATCCTCAGTGGGTGGGCTGTGCTGACTCACAGGGGTTAGTGCAAACTATGGCACAGATATGATATCATGGTGGATACCCCGACCCCCCTGCTCCTCTGTTTGTCTCTGTCTGTCCGTCTGTTTGAGCGTTGGCATCCCGCTCCATCATTCACCTCCCTGACATAGCAGCTGAAATTGTATTTGCATTATGCTGTTTGTTTTTGCTGAAATCACAGATCCAGGAGCCGAACCTCAGTTATGGTGCATTAAAAAGTGTTCTGCACACAGCCAGCGCAGCTGATTCAATAAAAGTCGAGTCTGTTGTTTTAACTATGCATCAGTGCTGCATAATAACATCTTCAGCATGCTATTCGTATGTTGAGTAAAGCCATGCTCTTTGAGGCTGTAATAAGGAGGCAGGTAAATGAGTATTTTCACTCTTCGTCTTTTCTTCATCTTGCTTGTTAATTACATGTAAAATACCTGAGGTTGGTGGTTGTTAAGAGGCAGTGCCTGTACTATAATACTGTTCTCTGAATGTTAATTAGCTGGCTGTGAATTAAAAGATTTAAACAAACCAGCTGTGGTGGCTTCTGGGATGGAAGAATTAGTGGGGCGTAAGCGTTCCCTTTATAATGATCATTATCCTGACAAGCACTGGTTTCTCTGCATGAGTAAGGGGATCTGGCCGTCAGATAACGGGAGCCGATGACCAGAGGTGACAGAGCGCGGGCCTCGACGTTAAACTGCATCCCCGTGAGAGAGATGCATCTCGTGTCTGTGAATTAGCAACCATTTTGATCTTGTTTGTCCAAACTGATCCCGTTCCATTTTATTTTCAGTTTGTGGAAAATAAGCTTGTGTTATTTTTACTCAGTGTTGCCAAGACAACGCAGTTTTTTTTTTCAGTGGATCTAGAGAAGTCAAGGAAAAACAAATCCTCTTTTTCTTGGGAGTGTTCCAAGGTTTTTATATATTTGTTATCCAGGTAAAGTTTGTTCTATATTTTAAAATGCTGGGGGTTTTGTGTGCTGATGTTTTTAATTTTTAATAATGCTGATGATGCAAAAAATTTCGCCAAAGTGTAAAAGTACTAGTATCTCAAAAACTATCAATTATTTATTTTATTTTTTCATGTAATCATTTACATTTTTACTCTATAAAGTGAAAATATGCTGTAATTTCAAAGAGCAACCTTTTTTTAACCAACTGTATTAAACAAATATATTACGTTTACAAAGACATCACATGAAATATGAACATTTATATAGTATACTGAAGGGTATATGAAAGTTTTCACCTCTGTGATTATGTGCCGCTTTGATTCTGCATGCTCAGTTTGCTCTGCTGAGCTTCCCAAAAAGCTTAAGACAAGAATGCAGGTTGTCCAGAACAATCTCATTAGTTATGCTGAGTGGACACACAGAGTAACAGATTAATATGGTCAGCAGCATAATTACAACACAAGAACAACACTTAATCCTGCAGCTTTCTTGCATGCACACGGGGTTCTCTGCATAATGTTTTGTGTCTGGCACTGGGGTTAATTTGTAGATAAAACAGTGTCAGTGGCAGAACATGAGCTTTAAAAAAGGTATTCCCCCATTTCTTGAATTTTAGTTTATTTTGCTAATTCGTCACACTTAATTCAGATTCAGATCATCAAACAAACTGTAATATTACGCAACGATAACCTGAGTAAATGATGATTTCTTTCATTAAGACCAAAAACTTTGCAAACCTGCCCACGCCCCCCTTTGCTAAATCATGAATGAACTGTGATTAACCACATTTTGAAAACTCAGTTATTCTTCAGTTGCCACACCCAGCCCTAATTATTGCCAGACCTGATGACAACAATAAGAAAGACACAAAAATGGCATCCATGGCAGAGGTCCAAGGTAAAAGCCACTGCTGACCAAAAAGAACATAAAGGCTGATTATCCCCAAGACTTTTGGGCAAATATTCTGTGGACTGATGGGACAAAAGTTTTAATTTTTGGAAGGTGTCTGTCCCGTTACGTCTGGTGTAAAACTAACATTTCATATCAACAGTCAAACATGGTGGTGGTAGTGTGATGTGGCTGTGCCTGTGGCTGCTTTGCAGCTTCAGGACCTGGACGACTTGACATAATTGATGAAACCATGAATTCTGCTCTCTACCAGAAAATCCAGCCATCAGTTTGTGATGGCTGGATTTAAAAGCACTTGGGTTATGCAGCAGGACAATGATCCAAAAAATAAAACACCAGGAAGTCCAATTCTAGATGGCTAAAAAAATAACTAAATTAAGGTTTTGTCTGGATGTTAAAGTCCGGACTTAAAGCCAATTGAGACGCTGTGGCATGACCTTAAACATGCCATTAATGCTCGAAAACACTCCAATGTGGCAGTTATGGCACAACCAGTCAATAGGTTTAGGGGGCAGTTCCTTTTTCACACAGGACCAGGCATGATTATCTTTTAATAAAAGAAATCAATTAAAAACTGCATTTGATATTTACCCAGGTTACATATATTATATAATACATTGTTTGATGATCTGAATTATTTAAATGTGACAAATATAAGAAAACATAAATAAGGTAAAGAAAGGTTTGTAATAACTATGGTTTATCTAGAGTATTCCTGTTAGTTTGTTGTGTCTTCTGAAGGAATGGGAACTTTAAATTGGTCGTAATATTATTTCATCATGGCAGATACGGGAACAAAAAAGCTGCATGTCTTAAAACAGGGAATAAGTTAGCCAGCTTAAATTAAAAGCCTTTAATGTGTTGATGTCTCCCTTAATGATTCTGTCAGGCACTTTGTCCACTGAAGCTAAGTAGCTGAAAAATAACCCATTGGAAATGGAGTAATAAAAGCAGCCATGCTGTCACTTCCCTCGGGATGCGTATGTCCAGCAGCTCATTCAGAATATGCTAACTCCCCCCCGACTCCCCCCTGAAGTATGAAGCCCACACTTAACCAGACACAGAAGGAGCACAGCAAATGAACAAACCCAGCTTGATCAGTTGATGTGCTTTGGCGTTTCCTCCAGCTTAAAGAAGGGGGGAACAAAAGGCTGGCGTGTTTGCAGACGACCATGTTGTTGCCCCAAATTTTGAATTGTCTCCTTGATAGCGCAGCAGATGTGTTTATTATCAGCATATTCTTCCCTGTTTCCACTGGAGAGCTCTGTGGCAGGACGCAGCAGATGAAGTGTTGAAGCAATATGGTCTGTCCGGTCCTGTAAAGCTGTAGAGAGGAGACAAAAGCACACACAGCAAGTGTCATAGCAACACCAACATGAAGTAAAGTATATGAGGCGGTAGCTTAAGTCATTATCAAGCATCACTATAACCAAGTATCTTATTTTCATACATATTTCTTAATATATAGGAAATTTATGCAGATATTTTGACAAAGTGTCTTTATTAGCTGAGAACATTTGACGTGTTTGTATGAAAACAAATAAAATGCATATTAATTTTGTTTTCTAAAGGTAATTCACAAAACGAGAAAAATCATGCTGACACAGTTAAATCTCAGACTTAAAATCATGTTTACAAGCAATTCTCATATATAGTATATATATAGTCATGATTTATCAAATATATAAAACAATGTTAAATATGTTTTTGAGCTGTTAACGGTGGCTCCTAGGATGCCAAACACAACAATAGGGTTAGAAAGAAAAAACAGTGTCCTTCTTAGAGTCAAATACAGAAAATTAAAATGAGAGTGATTATATGGAGGATTTTATGTTTTTTAGAAACAACGAACTGGCGAGACAGTTTCACACGGGTGGTGGGGGGGGGGAGTGAATGCATTACCGTCAGCTGCGGATCTAAAAAACAGCCGCGTGTGTTGTGTTAAGCTGGTCTATTGGCGGCTCCCTCCCATGTCGCTTGTGACAGCTGATGTAGTTGTAATGGTGGTCGTGTAACAGCCGTGGCCTGACAGATTTCTCAGCCAACACAAATGTACTCCTTGTCGTTCTGTCAGATTCTTAATGTAGGTTTGTTAGCCTAGAAACACAGAGACACTGTCACTGTGCAACCAGTCTTGATGTTTCTTAAGTTAGTTTGGCTTTGTGTGTCTCGTCATCACATTTACAGTGCTGTCATACTTTTTTTTTTTTAAATGTTGGTGCTCTCCACAAGATGTCTCCCTCACTGATGCTCACTAAGCTGTCTGCGTGATGTTAATGTTGCTTCTGAGGAGTGCTTGTGACAAGGAGAGTGAAGGTCGCTTTGGTAGACCAACGCTCCAGCACAGGACAGCCTGTCCCGCAGTTATCTTCAGCTCACATGCTTCTAGTTCCCCATCTTTTGTATTTCGAGGAAAAGATTGTCCCTTAATTAACACAGTAAATTACTTTTAGTCTTTGAGAGGAAATGTTAAATCAAATGACACTCCAACTTTCTCAAGGTTTCTGATTTTAATAGTAACGTTATGCTTTCTTTTCGAAGATGCTGTAATCAGATGATATTTTCACTCTCATATTTAGTATTAGAAATGCACCATATTGATGGGTTTTGCTCAAATATCATTTAACAGATTGTTTTATACAATTTTATTATTTGCAATTGAAAAAAAAAAATTATTTAAAGAATAATATTCAGATGTTTAGGATTTGGCTTGTTTGTGTGTGTCATGATTTTCCTGCACCATAATAGCACAACAATTTCCCCTGTCACAAAACGTAAATGTAGTCCCAGCAGTACAGTAGTCTATGTTGCAGATTTAGTCTTTCTGTGAAAAATAACTTCTGCACTGTGAAAGAGAGGATGCAGCTGTAATTTGCGTCCCTCTCTAAGCTCAAGTGATGTCCGAGAGAAGGTAAACAGCACCATCTGCGAGGCCATAATTACGCTGCCATTTCACAGCACAGCCAGGAGGCAGCATTCAGGCCCAGGTGTTCTCTGTGCATCTCTGTTCTTTAACCCCAAATCTACACAGCAAGGAACACAGACACACACAGCGAAAATAAAAGCAGGAATCTGGGCTCAGCAAATTCAACACAAACAAACATCGTCAGTGTTATTAGTAACTGCTGTGGTTTGGACTCTCTCCTCCCCTAAAAAACATCCCTGTGCAAACAGATTATTACAGTCTGCAGTTAGATTTTATTCCTGGGAGACCTCTTGCAGTACTAATTATTGTAGCAGCTTTAACATGGGGCTTTGTTTCTTTTACTCGCGACCGCTCCGCAACGTTAACCACATTTGTTATTGTAACTATGACAACAAAGTCCTTGAGCCTTTGCAAAGTTATTTCAAACTCGACAGTGATCTTTCCTTAGTTGTTTTGTGCCTAAACGTAGCCAAACAGTGATCATTCCATAACTTTTACCATGCATGTGTTATATGGGCAACATAATATTTGCTACTTCAGCAAAATTTTGTTATTCTTTTGGAATTCGACCTGTTGATCACTACAATTTTTTGTTGTATCATGAACAGTTTTAATGAAAACTATGTAGTTTTCTATAATTGTAGAGTAGATTAGGTTGATTGGTTTTGGTGCCTATCAATTTACTCCACCAATAGAAAAGGAGGGCTCATCAACCAATGCACCAACAAGCTTTATTGTTTTTTTACACTGACAGACATGTGAAACACCCTATGCAGTTAAAATGCAGTTAAATACAAATGCTGTTGTCTGTCCAAAACCTTATTCGTGCTCAGCGAGTAAAGTTTAACTAAAGTTTCATTCAGGTAACAAAGGTTTTTTATTAAATTTGTTGACTGGTGTTATTGCAGCTATGATGACGAAGACTTGGTGCATCTGCTGCTTCATAAAATGCTCCTATGTATCGTATCAAAAGTAAAATTAAGGATATACAACCTGCTTAGGTTGCTTAAGACTTTTTTTCATTCTGTGTCAATCAAAAAAGTACATTCAGGTAACACCATGCAAATGACAATGATTTAACAGCATTTTTTCTGCTCACTGTGGAAGCTACTGCCTGTCTATTGTATCTGGAGTAAAGAATGAGGGTTGATGTTGAAGTCATCATTCAGTCAATTAAAAAAGTAATCACCACATTATTTAATTAATTTAGGCTTTTATCAAGAAGAAATGTTGCCTGGCTTTTTCTTCTGGTTGTTGCTGTTATAGGGTTAAGTCTTGTTACTGCAATGGACAATACCAGGTTTTCTAAAACATTTGTCTGTTATCAAAAAATAATCAGCATATTATTGCAGCCCCAAATTCATCCTTGTTAATGTAGCATACAAATGAAGAGCCGCAAATGCAAACGTCAAAAATCCAAAGTAAGTGTGTGACACACCAGACACACTCACGCATGTATCCACCCAAATGTCAAAGGATGTTTCACTCCAGTTATATCAAAACAACAGTGGAGAGCAAAAATAAAAATACTGAAACCTTGTTGTGGAAGGTCTCGGATGTCTCGAACAGGGCTCTGGTTAATTTTGTTTGCTTAATTTTTCTCATTAAGTCAAAGAGATACAACCTCCTCCTCTCAGGCTCATTGTGTGACTGTTATCCTTCATCAATATGGTGAAGACCGTGCCGAAGACAGGGATGTATTGCAGGAGATGTTGCCTGAGTGGGTGATGTACACTGATCCTGCAGGCAGCAGCTAACGATCCCAAAGGTGATAGAGATATCCGATCGACAGGCTGATAATGAGACAGAGTGGGAGCGAGCGTGAGAGGAAGGTTCAGTGGGAACTCTTGTAAAACAGGATAAGGATGTGGTCGTCCTCACTTGACTTTTCTCTCCTGAAAAAATCAACATGGCAGCAGCTCATGTATTTTTAGATGCCCTTTTACGCAGTGTTTTTGTTGCTCACACTGAATCACATGAATGATAAGAGAGAAAGTGGCTAATTCTTTGCAGTGTCACACCAGTGTGTGGTGACAGGGGGAAAAAAATTACTTGGAATCATAGAAACACGACGATGGCTGCTTGGAGTATAAGCTCAAGGGCCTTGTTTCACAGACGGTATTTTTTTATTTGTTTTCTCGCTCATCGATTGCTCTACAATACTCTGCAGCCGAGCTGATCCAACTGCAGTGCTGTGTTTTACCGTTGCTGTGTGGGTGTTAAGTCTTTTTTTAAGAGTGAGAAGCAGAGAAACGAGACAGGGAGAGTGAGAGAGGAGGTGGTACACTTTACCGCTACATCTCTGAGCATGTGTAAAAACAACCTGTACAGTATAAATGCCTTTCTTTTTTCACTGAGGTTAAATCTGGAAAACTGATCCTATATCTCAGTAGCTCTTATTGTCTGATTAAAAATCATCAGAAGCCAAATGAAGCAGAAAGGAGACGGTGAGGAAGCCCCAACTGCACAAGTCTACTCTTTGCATTAAAGGCAATACTGTCTCTATAAAGCAGAAAGCAGATATTTTTAGAGTAAGAGAATAGTCAGCCAGCTGAGAAAGCTTCCCTCTGGTTATGGTCCCAAGATTACACGAGGGTAGTTGAATGTTAACCCCTAACTCTTACTATGATGGCCATTAGTACAGGCTGTGGCCTTTCAGACCACCAGTGACCTTTTGGCTGACCTTCTCATTATGCAGAGTCTGTACAAAGTGCTGGGACACATCAATGGAGTCTCGTTCGTATGGAAGCGCAGGATGACTTGACATGTGTCTTGGTTGAGATGGAAAGTCAAAAGAAAACATATCCATATTCTGAGGGTGCAAACTGAACAATGTAATCAACACATTTTGATTTAAAACGTCTTTGTTTTCGTTTGTGGTTTTATAGTGTAATTAACATCAGCATTATTGTACTCTACTAGCTTCACTAATTGGACTCCACCTCTCTGTCCTTAAGGACTACACCTTGACGATGTATTTCCAACAAGCATGGCGGGACAAGCGTCTGTCCTACTCTGAGATTGCCTACAACCTGACTCTGGATAACCGAGTGGCCGATCAGCTGTGGGTCCCCGACACCTACTTCCTCAATGACAAAAAGTCCTTCGTTCACGGTGTCACGGTCAAGAACAGGATGATCCGTCTCCACCCCGATGGCACGGTGCTTTATGGTCTCAGGTAAGACTTTTACAGTTGCCTGTCCCATTAAGCTGTAATTAATACACTTCTGGAGTAACCACATGGCAAATGAAACTGTGAAAATACTGTAGTCGTAGTAGAGTGGAATTGTCCTTTAACAGCTGTGCATATGAGGTATATGCCTTCATATTTGAGCCTTTCGCATCCCCCCGCCGGTCATCACTGTCAATAATTAATTGGTTGTAATCAATAATGAAGCAACGTGGTACAAACAGCCAAGCTGAGTCTGATTGTGCAGCGTGTTTCAGGCCATCCACAAGACGTTGCTTTGTGGTGTTGGACTGCGATGCCTCAGAGAAGACTATCATCCATAATTGATGGCTCATTATCAATAATGTAGCAGTTCAATACAAACACTGAATCTGTATTTGTACTGATGCTGCGAATTTGACTGCACAAGCTAGCCCAGTCCGTCTATCACTCGTGCTGCCGCCTCTTCTGATCTGTCACCTCCTCCTCGTGTGTGCGTGTCTGTGTGTGCAAATGATCTCAGATTAGTGTCCGCATTTAAAAGATGAGATTATTGTTGCTAATTTAAGATAATGCAGCATTCAGTCATTCTCTCTCTAGACAGAGATGCCCTTCTTGCGCAAAGACAGCTTAAAAAATTTAAGTATCTGCACTGCACCAGATTATTCATCACTACATTTTGTTTCAGCACTTGAGAAATGCAATTTATAACGCTCTGACTAAATTATATAAGCCCAACACATATTTTTGCATAACAGCCAAAAAGGAATGGAGTCTAGGAGAGGGCTGTACATTTGAGAGTGTGCGTGCAGCAGAGAGATGTGGATGTTACCTCAGATACGTTGTCCTTGTCAGTGCCGGTGCCTCCCGGCTTCTCCATTATTTGGTTCGTGGGTTTGGTCCAGGTTTTATTTGATGCTAGCAAGTCCGGACACAAGCTGCTGTCAGAGTCAGCCCGGCCAGATGCCTGTGCGCTCTGAGCACGCTGACACATACCTGTAGAGACGGGTCGGCTGGTTGCAACAGCAGGGCTGGTGGATGATGGCTAACTGAGAAGAGTCGTAGAGCCTTCAGTGATAAAACAGTACCTGTCAGAGTGTCTGACACACATTACTGTGTCATTATCCGTTGGGCTATGAATGGATTTTAATCATTATCATCAAAGGTCAGCAGTAGTGGAAATATTATTTAGATTTTAGTAAAGTTGGCAATACCACAATGAAAAAACTCAGATGTCAGTGTTATGCAGCTGTAACTAACTGCAACATATGTAGGTATGAGATGAATTTCACAACCAATTAAAAAATCCCAAAGTATTAAATACAGCATACATCAGCTCCTGTATTCTTATAAAATAGCTATTAACAATGTACAAGCAACAATTCATCAAATTAACAATCAGTTCTCCAGCATCATTTTATTGCTTGTTGTCGTCTGTAAGATATCCCGCTGTCTTTCTAAATTCCTGCATAATAAATGGAAAAAGTAAACCTACGAGGGAAGGTAAAAACCTTGAAGGTGAACATGAATTTGTGCTGAACTAACTGAAGTTAGTGAACAGTGTGCTGGGGGAATACCAGCTGATTAGTGTTGTTTAGTTTGCAGGAGGCACTAGATGTTTGTGTGTGCGTGGGATCTGTGTCTATGGGTGGGTGTGTATGAGTGGACGAGTGTTATTTTTGAGGTGTATGCAGAGTAGGAAGGGAGAGGGTGTTGTTTACTCCTTCTTCCCTGGATATTTAGTGCATCCCAATCCTGCCAAATCCTGGTCTTCAATTACCAAGAGGAGCAGAAAATTACAACAGTGCTCCCAACTGTCACTTTAGAGCTCGGTTTGACTCTCAGGGAGAGGCAGTCTGATCTAATTACCCAGCCCCTGAAAAGGCTCAGCCAATAACACAGATGCCGCCCAGGCTGCAAAAAAAAGACACGCACACACGACAGGAACTAGTACAAACTCCACTTAGCTTTTCATTTTATGCAGGAAGAGAGAGAAAAAAGCAAAGACATTCAGTGCATGGCTCCTGATGCATGTCGCTCAAAATTCACAGAGAGGCACTGTGAAGATAGAAAAAGACATGAAGGTCAGACTTCATTCCAAAATGGAGAAATTATTAGGATTCTCCCTCCTCCCTTCACCTCACTCTCTTCTCCCTCCCATCTGCTCCCTCTCTCTCTGTGAATATCGTAACTCCTTTTGTGAGAGGACATATCCTTGTGCTATGGAGACTGACGTCCTCTTTTGTCAGGCCGAGGAGTGTTCCACTCTGCGGCTCAATGGATGACATTGCATGGCCAGGAGGAAAAAAAGCTGCTGAGTGGAGGAAGAGAGGGATTTAAATAAGCCATTCTTCCTGTCAATAAAATCAAAACAAGCTTAGCATCGCCATGAAAGTTATTAATCTCTTAAAGTACTGATCAGGCACGATAGCTTGTATGTACAGTATGTATGTTTGGATGTGGCTGTATTTTGAAATTAAGGAACCTCTCCTTTGATTTGACATACTTTGGCACACACAGGAGCCACACAGGTGTGTTGAACCACTGCAGACATTTTTTAAAATTTGGCAACAGTGCCTGGGCAGGGGGAGACAGTCCTGCATGCCTCATGTTTCCTCAGCTCAACATGGGCTCTCAATCCAAAATGGAGGAAGCTTCTCCATCTTAGTTTAACTTCAAAAACCATTATCATGCCTGATAATACGCCAGTTTAATGAAAAGCTGTACAGGTTTTCAACCTGCTTGCAAAGATCTCTCTCTGCTCTGGGTCTCTGCTGTGACGCTCCCTCGAAATTAGATTCTGTCTGGGAATTTGTGGTGGTTGTGTTATGTCCGTAAACAAGGTCATTTGGAATAAAGGTGCACAGGCTGCCTTAGGGTGGGCCGCACGCACAAACACACACACACACACGCACCCGCGCACACAGCCTGAACTGTGAGGGAACATACACAGGAGAAAAAAAAGAAAAACACAAACAGCCTTTTTTAGAACTCCATGTCCTATTAGTTCAGACGCAGAGCAAATGTAGCGTGTTTGAATCTGCATGATCTGCCGAAGCTTGGCCTCTCCTCCGGCAGGTTGGGATGAGAGAGAGGGGCCGGTCCTGATGTTGATGAAGAGCAAACAAGCCTGTGTTTCTTGATCACTGCTGCTGCTGCTGCTGCTGCTGCTGCAGAGGTCCACAGCAGACTCTCGCTGCAGTGATGATGACGATGAGGAAGAGGAGGAGAGGCAAAGATGGGGAGGGAATCCTGCAGAGAACTCCTCACCCATATCTCCCCCTTGCTCGTTATTAACTGTTTATTAATTGTTAGCGTGGGTATCGGACATGTTAGCTATAGGCCTGGGGATGCAGAAGCAGCTCTTGATCAGTGATGCGGAGTCTCAGACAAAAAAGCTTTGAGACTTCTGCTGATGATGTAGGTGGGCTATAAATAGGCTGTTATTTTTACTCCTGCCATTTTGGCCTCATTTCCGTTTTTCCCCTGTGCTTCTTTTGCCACAGTGATGATTTAATGGTGATGATGGTGAGTGATCAGTGACAAGCAGGTGAATACAACATCCCAGTAAGTTGTGACTATAAACGGGGTAAACTAGGACAGAAATAAGACTCCTGTGTTAATCCCCTAGTGCACCATGGCCCTGCTAACTAGCTCTTACATAAGAGCCCAGAGAGCAAGAAAAAAGAGGCAGAGAGAGACAGAGAGGCTGAGTGTGTGAGAAAGAAAGACTTTGTGTCTCTACATCTCGAAAAATGAAATCCCAAACTTGCCAGGCTTTACCCAGGGGACCTGCAAGTCTTATGTAGAAGCATTTTCAAATAAACTTTTGCTCTTAATTATTAAAGACAAAGCACTCTTCAAGATAAGTTTGCAGTTGAAATTAAGAGAGGAAACACACTGTGGTTTAGTTTTTACTGCTACAGTATGTTAATGCTCCAAAGTGAACCCAGCACTTTGCAAATGTAAAGCTAGTCTTGGTTTTTATTGCATTCTAGGAAGTCGAGGCCTGGGCGATACGATGATATGTGCTACCAAACAATACAATATATTTGTCTCCTGCTTGAGATTCTGTTGTACCTTGGGCAGCTTTCCCTGTAATATCCCTGTGTGGATTAGGTCACTGTGTGTAATGTTGAATTGTTAATTAAATAATTAATATAATATAATATAATATAATATAATATAATATAATATAATATAATATAATATAATATAATATAATATAATATAGCAAAACAAAATTGTTTTTGTCTCTACATTCCTATAGTAAAGGTAAAAAGAAAAGATTTATATTGCAAACCAATCTTTTTGCAAATATCTGATATAAGAAAAATTAGGATTACCACATAATGACAGGAAGAAAAAAATTTTTTTTTTAAAAAAGCCTCAAAAACTGACAGAAAGTGCTTAGTAGACAAGACAAGTGCTACAGGGTGATGTTTTAACTGCCATGCATAAATAAACTGACCCCTAAAGAGATAAACTAGTGAAGTGATAGTAAATACTCAATACTGGGAACTGTCCCACGGACTACAATTATTGTTTAAGGTTTTCATAATCAGTCAGTGAGTGTGTGTGTGTGTGTGTGTGTGTGTGTGTGTGTCTTATAAGTCTAGGATTGCTAGATTTAGTCCATTTCATATTCCCAGTTAAATTGTGTGTCCAGTCTCCCTCAGACAGCCTCAGGGGTTTGGCACGGCCGGGTGCCAGCCTGTCTCGGCTCTGGCCAACTTGTCGTGTGTGTTGCAGGAAATGCGTCGCTCTGAGTGAACCTGCCCGACGTGACTGGCTTACACTTGGCGACTCTTTATTACAGGACTGTGTGACCAGAGGTTGAACCCTCTTCTTCTTTTGTCTCTGTATAGGATACAGGAAATAAAACTAATGCAGCATCTCAGTTTTATGCTACATAAAGTACTAAATGTAAAGGATACTATTCTCACAGTTATAAATTAATTTATCTATTAAACAGATGTTGTTCCAGCGGGAACAGTGCACAATGAAAGCTGAAGCAAGAAAATCAACATTTGACAAAGATATAATACTGCAAATAACAGAAAAGAATAAAATGGTGAAATGGTGAAAAAAGGCATCAAGCAGCAATAAACTGGGCCGTGAGGCTGAATCGTGGCCTAAGAGAAAAGGATTTTTTTTTTAAGCTTTGTAGGACAGCACTAGGAGCTGTGGCCCAGCGTGATGGGTTATAACATGACAAAGGAGAACTGTTTTGTAAAAGCAGAAATCAGAACGGTGGTTTCATTTGAGACTCTCAAAAAAGGAAATAGCAATTTAAAGAGCAGACAAATAAAGTTGCTGCCTGGTATTTATTTGTATTCCTTGTATTCTTGTATTCTTTGCTCTGTAACAACAATCTACAGGGATTGTGTTGTTTTATTTTGGATCAATTTTGATATTTGATGACATTTTCTATTTGAACCTGTTGTTTTACTCTGTTTAGTTTCATGTCAAGTTTTTTTTATTAAGTTCTACAGGTTTGTCATCATCCTGCTTTGACGTGCAGTGAAGGTCAAACGAAATGAACTGTGCTACTCGTCGCTGCCTCAGACAGCTCTGTGATGATAAAGCCTGTGTTTTCTGTCCCACTCTGTGTCTAGAATCACCACCACTGCAGCCTGCATGATGGATCTGCGCCGCTACCCTCTAGATGAGCAGAACTGCACCTTGGAGATCGAAAGCTGTAAGTACCGTTGTCCCTGACAACCAGCTCTTGCACCCACACTTAGACGCAGAAATAAACCGATCCCACATACACATCACTTGCAGCTCCGAAGTGAAGAACAGTGAGAACATTTTGGTAATGTAAGGTAGAGGGGAGGTTGATAAGGCTGCATGTAAAATGCTGAGAAAGGCTGATGAGATATCAAGAGATACACATCAAGAAGAAAAACATCACTAATAGCTCACTGACTGATAACATCCAGCCTAATTAATTCAACTATGGCTGCAGTGGCTTCCCAAGGTGTGGAGCAGCCTGATTAGGTCCAGTGTTTCAGGGGTATGCTGACTGTGGATGTTACCGTATGTGCAGCTTTCTCTAGAAACTGCAGAAACTGCTTTCATGTTTACGTTTATACAAAGAGCTCATCTCCCATGGAGTTTCTAATGGTACGTGTATGAGTCGGCAGAGGGACTTTGGAGGAACATGAGAGAGAAAGACAAGGTCCTCCATGCTTTATCTGGGTCTCCGGGGAAAAGGATTATGGGCTGAGATGTGGTGAAGGGCTCAGTCTTTCCGGGTTTGATCACACTGTTGCCAACAGCGTTCAGGAGCACAAAAACAGTGTCCGTCAGAACTGGCTGTCACTGCTCCTCTCGCATTATGCTCGCCATCTTTCTCCTCATCACTCCCTCTTTCCGTTTCTCATCTCCTTTCTTTACGCAGTCTCATCCTCTTCTATTTTCCCTGCCAGCCTCTTTATCTCTCTCTCCATCACTTTTTTTTCTTTTGGTCCCCTACACACACACACACACACACACACACACACACACAAGAAGAGCTCCAGTTTTGATCACCAGGCAATATTTGCTCTCATATGGATCAACTGGAAACAGTTTGAATGTAGAAATCGCTTCATGCCAGAGCATGCTATTTTATTCAGACTAATGAGCCCAGAGAACTCTAACACCCCTCTATAAACTTGAGGCATTTTTAACAGACGCAGGATCCTGTGATAGATCAGCAGCTCACTGCAGTGGATCAGGCCAGTGGTCTCACGTTCTGGGCTGCAGTGGGCAAAAATTGATTTCTACTTCTCCAGTACTAAAGATCTATTGTACACATATACATGCACATACATGCGCTCACATATTTATGCATATTTAAGAACTCTTAGAGCATTGATTTTCTCTTGTTATTATGAGACTTACAGCCCAGGATGAGTCTTTCAGGGAACAAAGAGACGATGGTGCAGAGCTAATAGCGCTACAAACTGACTGATCAGTTATATTCAGGACAAATCAAAATGCCTGCTGTGCAGAAGTTGGGGAAGTCAGCTGCATGGCCAACCAGTAACAATACAACACAAGCGCCATGACTAACTTCACCTTGAATGTCAGTGCCACAGCAAAAAAGAATTATGTGTTTATTTAAAAAAAGAAAAATCAAAGCCTTTAGAGTTTAATTATTCATCACATCTGAATAGGTCACTGCATCTGTTTTGAGTGTTAGTCAGACAAAGTAGAACCCAGAGCAGGGAGATGTCTGCTCCCAGTTTGCCTGCGACAATGTTAATGTCAGAAACAGACAGTCTGTAACACTGGAGTCCCCGAACGGTTTCCATCCATGTGCACCAAACACATCATGCTCCAAATCTCTGCTGCTCAAACTGTTATGTGGCCCTAAATAGCACAAGTTTGTCCCAGTATGCTTTAAACATGTTTCACAAAGGAAACATGCCCTGGTTCTAAACATACAGAGCTGCAAGTGCACAATGTTTTGCTCCTAAATCATTTATGAGTTTTTTTTGTATGAGTTGCCTCATTTTGCTCTACAAACAGTGTGCAGTTATGTAAAAAACTGGTATTCAGCTTCACACTAAAAGTCACAGAGGAGTTTCAAAGCTTTCCCCATTTAAGTGACTTATTTTTCAATTTTTTTGTGCTTTTTACAGTACATTACTTTACTACCAAACAATCTGCAAAGCACACTAATGAAGGTGCATTATAAAAATAGTCCTGCTTCCCTGGTACTCCATCACAGTGAACACGTATCAGCAATTATTTTTTTATTAATATTCTTCTGACTCGTTCCCTCTGCATGTGTCCATGGAAGCTTCAGTAAACATGTTTTAACAGCTCGTTCAACAAAGTTAAATGACTGAATATGAGAGGCCTAAATGTTAAACCTATACAATTTTACAAGAAATAAACAATGACAGAAAAAAAACATTCTTTCTATTTTTTTAATAATTTGTTACATCTTAAATGTAATTTTGCTTAGGAAATGTTCTAGAAAATTGATTGCAAAATTGTAAGTGAAACAGCTAAAATGCATTCGACATTTTACTTTGCTGCATTACATTATTCTGTATAACAATAATGGAATATGACAATGTTTCTTTGAGTCTTCTGGCTTTGGTTTCTCTGCTGCAGATGGATACACCACGGACGATATTGAGTTTTACTGGCGAGGTGGAGATGGTGCAGTTTCCGGGGTCGACAGAATAGAGCTGCCTCAGTTCTCTATTGTCGACTACAAACTCATCTCCAAGAATGTGGTCTTCTCTACAGGTATACAATGCAGTCAGCAGTTGTTGGTCCTTTGACTTTCTGGTAGCAGATTTTCATGTGCACTGTCAGACAGTCCGTAAAGAAACAAGGCCATTAAATTACTGAAAAAAAAGTATTTTTTTACATTAAAATATCACACAAAACATGCACAAAACAAAATATTGGTAAATAATGGTACTGGATACGGATATGGCAGGCTCTCCACTGTCAAGGAAAATAAAGCTTTTAGTGGGCGTCACTGAGGAAAATCTATTTCTATCCCACTTCCTCTGTCCCTGTGCTTCCTTCAGGTTCCTACCCCCGCCTGTCCCTCAGCTTCAAACTAAAGAGGAACATTGGTTACTTCATCCTGCAGACATACATGCCTTCCATCCTGATTACCATCCTCTCGTGGGTCTCCTTCTGGATCAACTACGACGCCTCGGCTGCCAGAGTGGCCCTGGGTAGGATTGCCTCACCGCTGCTGAAAAGTGACCCTGGGAAATAAACCAGAGCTAAATGATGACCAATTTAACACAAACCAATTCTTTGACATATAGGCTTATTTTAGTTATTGTGTCTGTCATGTGTCTGGTGTCATTTTTGACTGTTTAGTGGATTTTACATTCATTTGTTTGTTTCCTCATTAGCTCTGAGCATGTGAGGGATAGCAGTGTGTGAAAGGCTGCTTGGCTAAATGTCTGTTGTTCAGAGATGACTATATGCATGACTCATACAGAGTGAGAAGCACTGCAGCTCGACCTTGAAGCGTGCTGTCTTTCTCTCTGCCTGTCTGTCTATCGGAGCTTCTCGCTGGTTGCAGCTTATCGGAGCTAGATCGCAGTAAATTACAGCTGAATTAAAGGTGGAAACTATGCACCTAATGCATTAGGGTTAATGTTTTTTTGCACCAATGTCAAACTACTGCTGCCACTAAGATGTGATGCCACAAAGCTTCATTTAGTGTTAAACTTGGGAATGACAGGCCAGAGCAACAGAGGAAATAGCTTTGAGCTTTATGTGTGTCCTGCTTGTCACACACCATTTGTTTTCTGAAGTGGGACACATGCGGGTTGAAGCCCTAGACGGTGCATTTGGAGGGTAACGTGATTTAAAGATGTGCCTGCTCTCAGCTTATTGAGAACGTGCAGAAAGCAAATGCAGCCAATGAGAGACGAAGCTCGATGCTACAGTGACACTGCTGGCTGCCGGGTTATTTATAATACATGTGAATCTAACCAAATGCAGATTGTGCATGCAGATGACTAATGTATCAAACACAATGCGTGTATGTTAAAAAAAAAAAAGCAGGTGAATTGTGCTGTGACTAACAGCAGATGTTTACAGTGGCAACACTGTGCTTTTTGTTTAGCCTACAGTTTCTTTTGTGTCCATTTGGATACACGATTGGACATAAACCTTACTCATACGAGAGGCTATAAATAAATACATATATTACATGCTAAAAATGAAAACATATGTTCTCAAGCACATGACATACAAACAGATGTGACAGATGCACAAAAGTTTTTTTCACATCTATAAAACAATGCAAAACATCGTATTTGTACTTTATTTGTTCGTTGTTGTTGTTTTTTAATCCTGTCTGGAATATTAAGAAAACTAGAGTGTACACAATTCTTGCTGAGACACTCAAATGAAATGGTGGATAGTAAAGAGTGTGCACTGCTTCATATATAGGGGTCTACAGCTGTGCTAGAGGCTCTGTGAGGATGTGCAACAGTGGTGCTTTGAGCTAAATGTTAACAGCAGCATGCTAATGTGCTCACAATGACAACACAACATGCAGAATTTAGCACGTGAATCATTTTTGTTTAGTGTGTTAGTGTTCCAAGCACAGTGCATTACAATTGCTAACTAATTAGAAGTTTGTGTAATTACCGTTAACTGGCTAACTTAATTGCAGACACACACACACACACACACACACTCACACAACAGAGAGCACAGCTTGAGCTGAACATGTTTTATAAACCTATTGGAGCTTGAGGTAGAGCCAGGCAACCACTGCAGTCATTGAAGCATCATTTTAGCTCATGAGGTATTTCAGCTTGAAAAAAAAAGGTGAACAGAAGGATTGTTGTTACACTTTCTTTCTAAACGTGTGACTCCGCTGGTCCCCAGGGATCACTACGGTGCTGACTATGACCACGATCAACACCCACTTGCGAGAGACGCTCCCTAAGATCCCCTACGTGAAGGCTATTGACATGTACCTGATGGGCTGCTTTGTGTTTGTCTTCCTGGCCCTGTTGGAGTACGCCTTTGTCAACTACATCTTCTTCGGCCAGGGCCCCCAGAGGCAGAAGAAGGCGGCCGAGAAAGCAGCCACGGCCAATAACGAGAAGCTGAGACCTGACCCCAACAAGGTATGTGCGTGGGGAAACTTTTCTAAAGGTATCTGTTCTGTCGGTTAATGTGTGTGTTTCTTTCTGTGGCAGCAAATTACTTCTTCTCCTCTCAAGGTCAATGTGATGCTGTGATCAATGCTTGATGTCCTTTACCAGCACTGTTTACTCCTGCTCTAGCTTTCCGTTTCTCAATGGTTTAGCCTTGTGTATCAACTTCATTACACAGACTAGGATCTGAAAGTGTGAATGCAGAAGCAATGACTGGATTTTACTTTATCTCCATATTTCTGTGTCTCTGAAAGGGCAAGGCACCTCGGAAAAATCACTGGCTGTGGTGCCAAAGCCTTCCGTTTAAATTTTATTCAGCTGCTAAAGTTAGCAGGAAAAAAACACCCTTTCCTTCTGAGTGTGGCAAGCTACGATTTCCCTTAAGTAACAGTGCTGATTTTGTATGCTTGCAGTGGCTGGTGGGAAATGTAGTTCAGAGAGATGATGCTCTGTATGCCAGAATGAAACAGAGGGAAATTGACGCATATGACTCGATGTGGGATCCCATCTTTGTGGACGATGCCGCTTTAGGACTAGGCGAGCAAAGAAATAAGGTACTGGAGGTTTTGAAAGTCAAAACTAACTTTGTCATCAATCTGAGTCAATCCAGATCAGAGGAAAATGCTGTAGTTTTTGTGCATTTCTTTGATTTTTATAGATTTTTAAAGCAACTTTGATCATCACTCCCACCATTGTGTTTTTCCCTCTCTTGGTTTGCTCTTCATGCATTTTCCTGACAAACATGGCTTAGCAGTTTGATTTCTGCAGACTTGAATTTAATCTTGACTTCAGTTGTTCATCAAAATTAAAGAGAAATGACAAATATGACAAAAGAAAAAAAAACATCAGTAGCTTTTAAGATTATATGATTTAGTTACAAATACTTTCAAATCTCAAAGTCAGTTGATGAATCTCTTAAGACTAAGTGAAAAAATGGATCGTCAGACAAAAAAGAGATCATTTGCAGTTTGATGAATGGTGCCATCTAAGTGGCTTACACAAAAACAGCCAAATAAAACAAGCTCCATTTATATCAGGATAGGATTGGATTATCTGTACGTTTTTCCTCAGAAGTCAGGCTATGGATGAAGAAATGTTGATCCGATTCAATTCCCACGTTTTTCCCGACCTGCCCTGAACCTTTTTAGCCTCTCCTCCATCTTTGCAAAGTCCTTACTATTTCTCTCAACCTTCTCCTGTCACTTTATTTTCCTTTGCTTTCTCTTTTTTTATTCAGTTTGTCTTGTGAATTGACAGAATTTTAACCAAACTCTGGTTGAAATTCTGATATGACAATGAAGATTTCTCCATGAGAATTAGTTTGTGGAGTGCGCTGTGCTCTTCCAGGAATGTTATTTCATAGTCTTGTGGCCATATTGTCACTCAGATATTGATTGACAGATGATCAATTACTGTATTTATTTAGTACTTATAAAGTGGTTAAAATGTTTTTCACTGTAAGTAAAGTTTTTGACTCATTTGCATTACCCATTCTAGCACCTCATCAGTATTTTTTTACACAGTAAATTACTGAATGATCATTGTAGCTGTACTTGTTAATAATAGTTTTACTAGTCTTAGTTTAAATTTACATAAGCTATAACATTTACCTTGCACAGTGACTTCTCATGGCTCCACATGTTTTTACACCCTTACACAGATGACCCCCGACGACAACATCCTGTTCAGCACCCTGGAGATGAAGAATGAGATGGGTGGTGCCGGCGATCTGTCGCGGGGCCTGGGTGCACCGGGAGACCCCCGCAACACCATGCTGGCCTATGATAGCTCAACACTACAGTACCGCAGAGCAGCCATGGCTCGCCAGAACTATGGCCACAGCGCTTTGGAACGCCACGCCCAAAAGAAGTCGCGCCTACGGAGAAGGGCCTCCCAGCTCAAGGTGAACATCCCAGACCTGTCCGACGTGAACTCTATCGATAAGTGGTCCAGGATGATCTTCCCCACTGTCTTCTCCTTCTTCAATGTGGTCTACTGGCTCTACTACGTCCATTAAACCCGGCAGGGTCTGGGGGCCAGCCTATGGCAGGCCTGCAATGCAAAGAAGGGGGGTGGGGGAGGTGGGGTGGGTGGGGTGGGTGGGGGTGGAGAAGAGGATATAGAGGAGATGAGAGAAACCAAGAAAGAGAAATGAGAGAGAATGTATGAGAGAGATTGAGACATGAACAGTGCACCAACTTTTTTAGCTGGTTCATTTTAGAAAATGTGGGAAGAATACAAAGACTTGTGGATGGACTGCAACAGCACCCAACACTTCAGTCAGCAGTGACTCTTTTAGGATTTGGGAAACACCTTACAAAGACTAATAAACACTCGAAAAAGAAGAGCGAGTTTTAAAAAGACAGAAATGGTGCCTGTTCCAGAATTTCAATATATCACTGATATTTGTCATTCGTAGCTTACTCTCTGTGGATCAAATATTTATGCTTGTGTTTGCATATACTTTAAGGATTTGTTTTGTTTAGTATCTATTTACTTCGTAGCCGAGCTGTCTGCATCCAGGAAAGCTTTATAAATGATTTAAAAAGAGTCATCCTTGATAGTCTATTTTCCTATAATTAATGTATATCAAAAACATCCTTTAAAAGCATGCTTACGTTTGATTTCATTTACATCTCAGCCATGTCGATGATGGAGTGCAAAGCTTTTTAGTTTTACTAGTTGAGGTTAGTCTGTCAGTTACCATTTTGCAGCTTTGGCTAAGCAAGGCCCACCTGGGTGGATGGTTTGAGCATCTCCGGATGACAACAGTCGGACAGCAGGGGCCGCTCTTTTCCCTGGACTTCCCTGTGGGGCTTTAATGGTGCCAATCCTGAACATAAAAAAAAAAAAAACTTCCTCAGTTGTTGAAGGTCTCATATTATCCTGCAGGACTGTTGGACACTGACGCTTTGGCCAAGTTTACGTTTTGCTTTTTGCTGTGCTGAGAATTAAATCCATTTCACCACATGTTATATTTTTAGAGAGAACATGTGACTCCTCTGTACTTTCTGCCATCGTGTGTGGAGCTTCAGAGGCGGAGAGTGGCTTTAAAAAGCTGGTGTGAGAACTTTGCTGATAGACGAGCGGAGTTTCATTGCAACCAGAGTTACTGCATAAATATGGCAATCCACAATCATCATTGTCAGTAGAATTGAATGATAGAAGTATGATGCGTTCCATTGTGATTAGGTTTCTGTTTTAAAAAACTGTAGATAAACATAAATCATGTTTAAAGAAAAAGAGATAAATCATTTTTATAAATCTATACTCACATTATTGTGTAAATATTATGGATTTATTCTATTTAAATGGGTCTCTGTTGTTGTTTTTGCAGTTAAATTACAGATCAAATGATCCATTCAGTCAGAATAATAAAAGAGCAATTTAACTGAGGAAAAAAGAAAACAGTTCACAACTTTGCTGACTCTGTACTTTTTGGACTTTTTCTCTCGTTTCTTCTTTTTAATGGACTCTAAAAGCATCTACTTGCTGAAGCTAAAGCACTTCCAGACACCAGTGACTTTTGGGTCAATGGTTTGTTCTCCAGAAACGACTTAACAAGGACCCCACTATCCAGGCATTGAAGTCAGGCATATTTTGTACAAAGTTTCTGTAAATTCCAATTGTAATATTTCATAATGACTGTAAATATCTTGTGTAATGATTGTCAGCAAATATGAAGATGTATCTAAATTCAATTAAAACTCAATTCAGTCTATCACTTCAATAACAGAACACACAGGCGGCAGGTTTATGTGTCTTGTGTGAATGTGAGGCTGATTGCTGACTGTCAGGCTCATGGCTGACTGAGTGTCTGAATAAGTAAGTGAACAATTAAAGCCGATGCAGGAAGTGAGTGGGCAAACTCGAGAAATAAATGTAGGGGTGAACAGAGAGATGTTAAGGCTGCAGCTGGAGACTGTTGGCTGCATAATGGATGGAGAGTCAGAGGATTGCGAGGCTGCGGCGGTGGTCTGCGCTGAGATGGGCTCGGCTGGGGTCTGAGCATGGCTGAGCGCCGGCCCCAGCCTCGGGGGACATTAATGCAGAGAGCCATAGATATGGAGGCACTCTGTGGACTCAACTGTAGCCTGCTGGCTGCAGGGGCCAAAGCACCAGCTACAAAAAAAGATAAGAGGAAGGGAAACAAAATAAAGAGTAAGAAAGAGGGGGATTCACGCATCCATCCATGCCTCAACCTCTCATTCTGTGTTCTCCTTTCTCTCAGAAAACCAACTGCAAAACCACTGTTGCACCCCTTAAATGGATGCTGTTGAATATTTGATCGGGCAAAAATACTGTATACTTAAAAAGGGGTTTTGTTCCATCAGGCACTAATGTTCAGATTATATTTAATTTTAAACCAAGAGAAACAAAATGAACGCACCTAGATTTAGATTTAGAAATAAGTATATCAGTGGGGAATAAGGATTTTGAGTTTGTTAAGTAGTTCAGTTTGATTTCAGACACATTAAGTATTTAGATATGCAGTAGTGGAGCTCAGGTTAATGGAAGACAGGGTTTTAAAGCAGGTGTAAAAGATGAGTCTGCCATGCCCTGAATAGAACTGCACATGGCTTGTGTTTGTGAGTGTTTGTGTGAAATTTCTGGGTGTAGAAACCCTTAAGTGCAAAACTACCTAAAAAATGCAAAGAGTTGTAAAAGCTGATGCAACACAACATAAAGTGACAGAGCTTTGTTTCAGGCTGCTCCATGCATCAGCAAAAAGTAACTTTACATTACTTTTCTTTTTTAGTATAACAGATGTATAATCACACTACAATAGACATATGGCTTGTGTTCACTCTCTTCTTCTTCCAAACTTACATGACAGTGTTGACAGGGAAGGGGGGAGGAAAAGCCAGATGCTTTCAGCTTTGTAGGGTTTCCATGTCATTGCAGTAATTGGGAAAGCACAGATCTCCGCTCTGTGAAATCATTGGTCTGTGTTTTTTATATTTCTTTGTGTGTGTGTGTGTGTGTGTGTGTGTGTGTGTGTGTGTGTGTGTGTCTGTGCACAGCTGTGCCACCTTGCAGTTGGTGTGCCAGCCAAGCCAAGCCCACCAAAGCCGCCTGGGACAGGTGAGAGGTTGAGTCTGGCGCACTCGAATCACGCCACTCCCCTGCTACACACGTATGTGATGGAAAAACAAGCATGAGCTGCCAGGAAAAATGAACCTGCCTGTGTCAGCTGTTCAAGGACTAAACAGGAAATTGTTAAAATTTTTGAACTAACAAAAGATCACCTTCAAGTGTAGACACGGCGAAAAAATATATATATCCATCTCCTTTTGAACAATTTTCCAGGAACATCTCTATGTTGTTCATTACATACTAACCAGGTACATGTATAAAAGTGTTTGAAATTTCAATTTTAGCACAAAGCATGAGTGACCCAATGCAAATCTGCTCTGTTAAAACAGGCATGGCAGCCTGTTCTGGAAAAGGCAACATATGTCAACATGAGGAAGTGGAAGGCATCCTACATGCATGCCATCTGTGCAAGAAGCTGCTTTGCTACAGTCCTCGATCAAAATTTTAGCCATCAAAAGAAAACATTTTAAAATTTTGCTCTGTCTATTGTCAAAAAAATCCAAAGATAATCTCACTTTTTAGGCTTTTGAAGATGACCTCTGCCTTTTTTGTGGGCGAGCAGTGGAGAGTTGATCAAAGGATGTCCTAATAAAGAACAAAGATTCACATTTTCTTTAAGTGTCTTAAAACATTATTCGGGCACCAATGTGAACATCGTTAGAGTTTTTTTCCTTGCCATGGATAGACCCTTTATTGGAAATGATGGTGGCCAAAATCCACAGTAATTCAAATGTGTTTGAACAGTGTACATTGATGAAAACTTCCAAATCTTTAAAATTTAAATTGTGTGTTTAGTTTAAATTCTCTCTTTGTGTTTTACTGAACAGTTGTTCCCTAATAAGTGAAATTAAAGTTTCACTCACATTTTCTGAAAAAGTCTGCCACTTTGTGAGCTATCCACATAATGTAACTAATCTAGAAAGCTGAAAATTTATATTGTTTTCAGATATTTATTTTACTTTTGGAATTTGTCCCCCATCCCTTACATAAGAACCATCTCTTAGAGGGATCCCTATAGAGACTGGTGTAGACAGGAGAAATTATTAAAGCAAGAAAACCTGTTCCAGTGCTCATATAGGCACTTGACTGTTGTTTTAACACACACTTAAACAATTGTGAAACTATCCTTTAAGGACAACAAAGAGATTCTTGGTGCCCTTACTGTATTAGGTGTGGGGTTCATTCACTGATATTTCATGTGTTTCCATTTGTGACGCCCTGCTCAGTGTTGTGTTGTCATTTCAAATCTCTGAATCATGACTCACATCACCAAGTCACCAATTTTCTATTGTGTGTCTTATTGGGACAGCATCATGTGTACATGACAGTAAGGACTACTAAACCTGATTCTGCTGAAATGTGATTATTGACAGAAAATTTTTGGTTTTTGAGTCACTGGAGCACACTTGACTGTAATTAGCTGCCTTATTTCTCTGTGACATTACAAGGAATGCAAACACACCTGTTAAATCAAGGGGCGGACTCCTAGGAGGACAAGGTGTGCTGTCACCTAAAGTATTCAGCCTCACACACTCACAGAGAGAATCACTTGCAGAAAGGACAAGTCTCTTTAACTCAGAGGAGTTGTGAGTATCTGGAGGATGGGAAGGAACAGTTGTTGAGAAGAGGAAAAGGACAACAGCAGCCATGACGTGGAGGAGCCCTCTGGCCCTGGTCAGAGATGCTCTCAGAGGCCAGAGAGCGAGGAAGATGGACCTCCGCAGCTTAGAGTCAAATCTGCCTTATGAAAGCCTTGAGAAAGCAAAACAACCCAACCGCTACTTTGCTGGCAATGCCATCAAGACCACCAAATACACCCCCCTCCTCTTCATCCCCATGAACCTCATTGAGCAGTTTCACCGTCTGGCCAACATCTACTTTGTGGGTCTGGCTATTCTGAACTTTGCCCCGGTAGTGAACGCCTTCCAGCCCGAAGTGGCACTGATCCCCATCTGCATCATCATGTCTCTGACAGCCCTGAAGGACGCCTGGGAGGATTTCAGCAGGTATCAGTCAGACAGGAAGCTCAACAATACACTGTGCTTAATATACAGTAGGTAAGTCAAGGACAATGTTCCCAGCGTGTATATGCAATGTGTTGTGCTCTTCGTGCATGACGTGGCACAAGGAAACACTCACGATGCATTAACAGCACCTCCACATCTGTGTTATTCTAATTCTTATCATCCCGCATGTTGATGTGTGTGTGAGTGTGTAGATCTGTGTGATTGTGCACTGTGTGTTTTAGCTCCTCTGCGTTTCAGCACCCCGTGGGAATTTTGTGACTTAGAAATAGAAAATGTGTGGGAGTTCATTCCTCTTTTGAAGAGCCTAACAACAATATCTCTCTCCATCGCATTGTGCACATTTGATGAAATCCTCATGTCGGCGTTGCGTCAGCAAAGACAATAATGTTAGCAGTTATCTATTTTTGAATTACTGGTGAAAAATGAATAATTCACAAAGCACGGTCACATTCAACCCTCACTCACTGCTGTGATTTTAAAGTGCAGGAGGAGGGGATGTGAGTTGCCACCTTTGATGATGAATCCTAACAGATTCAACCTCTGGAAGGGTTTGTCAACTAACTAACATCTGCTTGCTTTTAAATTTCCAGAGAAGAGTCAGCACAGATGTTGAGAAGTGCAGCCTCAGCTGCATCACATGTGCGTGTTTATGTATGAGTGTGCGTGTGTGTGTGGTGATAGGCTTCAGGTAGCCTGAAGTGCAGATTACAGACACAGCATTTCAGACACTTAAGAGAACACGTCAGTCCATCTGGGCCTGTTAGTGGTCACTAGCTGCCTCTGCCTCACACAATCAGACAACCAGAAGTTGAGTCACGGTGAGCGGGTTGCTGCGGGTCTCCTGTGGCTCGCTGGATGGGTGATAAAGCTTAATTTTGAGCTGGTAAAGATTAGAACAAAATCAATTGGCTAGGATGTCTTTGAACTATACAAATGTTTCCAGATGAAGCTCAAGAATAAATTTCAGAATTGCACACCCTTACTCTTCCTTTCTGTCTCGGCACAGTTCCAGCACACATGAAGGAGCGCTTTTAAATCTTCCCACAGCTACATATACTTCTTTCTTATGAGCCATTATTGCCATGCTTTTTTTCCCAGATTTGTTAAGTGTGTGTGTTTGAACATCATTTGACTTGTCCTCAAAGTCATCCGATCCATCCTGTCTCAATATATCAAACTTTTGTCAATCATCCTGTGTTCAGCGGTGCAAATAGAAAAACACGTACACCTGCTGTTTATCCTGTTGCGTAAGTTATTGTATTGTTAGACATGTCTATTTTTATGTCCAGCTCTCTACAAAGCATTTTAGTCATTCCCCACACCTTACAGGCTGTTCCCGTCTGTCCTCTGAACAAAATCTATACACATTATCTGTGCATGTGAGATCTATCTATCTATCTATCTATCTATCTATCTATCTATCTATCTATCTATCTATCTATCTATCTATCTATCTA